>JANAVB010001997.1:12123486-12518486 GCA_029216955.1 Iris pallida
ACAAGCTGCTGCTTGGCAGGTTGATGACGAGAGACAGGCTCATCAGGTTTGGTGTGCAGATCCCAGACCCGAAGTGCGTACTATATTCAGCGGAGGCTAAATCTATCGGCCACCTATTCTTTGAGTGTCCGGTGACTTGGCATATTTGGTCAGAGCAATGCACGAGGTCGCTGGGAGGTGTTGGCAAAGCTAGAGATATACGGGGGATCCTCACTTGGATTAGGGATCGTCGAGGTATGGAGCTTGGTTGGGCTAGGATGGTCAGAGTTCGACTTGAAGCATCAGTTTGGCACGTCTAGAGGGAGCGTAACAGGCGTATATTTGAGGGGCTGATTACCCCTCCCGTTGGAATTCTAAATAATTTAGAATTCGATGTATCTGTAATGGCCCCTTAACCGGGGTGAGAGAGATGTGAGATTGTGTACTGTATATATATATATATATATATATATATATATATATATATATATATATATATATATATATATATATATATATATATATATAATTTTTTTATTCGGTTTTTGGTTTGGACCGAAACCGAAACCCAAAATCGAAACCAAATATTTTTTTTAATATTTTCAAAATCGAAACCGAACCGATTTTTTTAAAACCGAACTGAATATCTTATTTGGTTAGATTTTCGGTCCAAAATCGAATAATGCTCACTTCTTATGGCCTATGAAAATAATCATGTTTTTAGTCTTTGCGATATCTTTTCGAGGACCACTGGTATGGTAGTGATATGATACGAATAACTTGATTTATAAGCAGAAAATAAAGTGAAGGTGTTACGTGGGCCGAACCGTCCTAAAACTTGTCCAGGCCCGGTCCAATCAAATTTGAACCGATAAAATAGCCTAATTTTAGCTTGAATAATTTTTGAACCTCTCCGTAACTAATCCCTACTCTTTATAGCTTAGCCACAAACTTGAACTCCAACCATATTACAATTTACATAATAATTTGTGTTGGTGTTGCTGCTGCTCTTTGAAGCAAAAAACCAAAATTTTTTTTTCCTTCAGTCCCACATTGGGGGTGTTGGCGTTAATAGTATATATATTGCTTTACTTCCTACTGCTTCATTGAAGTATTGTGCGGGAGCTCTATGGGCCACACGCATCCGCCGTCGCCGCCGTCTGGTTCGATTCGGTTCGGCGCGCGTAACGGGTGCGGCTACGTGTCCATATCTGCGGGCGCCGAATGTTGATTCGATTTCCTTTTCGGATTCAGGCTGAAACCCTAAAAATCTTTTTTACTCCTCTATTTATTATTTTTAACCATTATAATCCATTAGATTTGTAACGTTTGGACACATTAAATTTGTTCAATGTATCACTTCTTCTTTTTTCGTTATTGTTTTGTAACATTTGGTTTTATTGCTCATAATTCTTATTCGTTGGAAATCTGCCTATAAATTGAGACACCTCTAATCTTTTCTTTCACACAGAAAAAATACTACGTAAATTCTCGCAAATTCTCGTCTCCTCTAAATTTGTCTGTTATTCGTTCTTGCTTTGGATAGATCTAAGTCAAGGATCGCTCTCTCTGCGTTGTGTGCAACAATGAGATACTGGTGGAGCGAAAATTTTACCACTAGGAGTATTCGGACAAAGTCTACACATAGATCTTGATTAACTCTTAGAACAGTGCTACGTGCATGACTTCTCCGAAGGCTCGTAATATTTATTTAAAAAAATTTATTACAGATTTCAAAGCAAGAAAATAAAGTAATTTCCAACAATTTGTGATTATTATTAGTATCTTACCAAATGTGTGGGCCCCATTGGCCGGTCTGGATCCAGTCCTTATCGGTTCTACCCGAACAGTTGGAAATTTTAACATTTCGGTCAAAGTCCGGTCCACTCGTACCAAACTCGATCAATTCTAAACCGAATCGATCCATGCATGACTCACACAACACCTTGATATGGACCTCCCTTTAAGTCCATTTTCTAGTATGTTCTTGAAAGGATTACACGAACTTAATAAGGATTCATTAATCGCCTATCCAACCCGAGATTGAATCCTTCTTAAACACAAGCTCTTGTATCATTAAAGGATAATTTGGTCAATTTTTAGCTTCCAAATATAATATGGTCATAATTTTCTAGAAAAATAGGTAATTGGTTGGAAAGTGTACAAGTCAATTGATACTTAATTCTGATAAAAAAATATATTTGAAAAATAGAAAGAAAAACTAAATAAAAACTCTTAATTTGTCAAAAAAAGAAAAGAAAAAAGAAAAAAAAATAAACAGTATAATTAAAAGCACAAGAACAACAATAAAGAATTCCATCACTAAAGAACTTTTACTTGAACCAATCAATGGCAGCAACAGCAGCTTCAGCTTCCCTTCTTCTTCTTCTTTCTCCTCCTCCATCTTTCCTTGCTCGAAAAAATCCCTCCTTTTTCTCGCCCCCTTCCTCCTCCCTCCGCCGCGGACGGCGAACCCGCCTCCGGCCAATCGCCGTAGCCTCTCCGGCGGCTCCGACGCCGATCTCCGACGAGGTCGAGGAGCCGGAAACCCTAACCCTAGAATCGGAGTCTCCTTCTTCCTCCTCCTCTTCGGACTCGTTCTCGTGGAGGGATCATTGGTACCCGGTCTCCCTGGTGGAGGACCTCGATCCTCGGCTTCCAACCCCGTTCCAGCTGCTGAACCGGGACATCGTGCTCTGGAAGGACCCCAACTCCGGCGAGTGGGTCGCCTTGGATGACCGGTGCCCCCACCGGCTCGCTCCCCTCTCCGTAACCTTCTCCTCCTCCTCCTCAAGAGAAAAAAAAACAAAGTTTTCGCTTTTTTTTGGGTGCGATTATGGTTTTTTTAGTGGTTCTGTGCACGAAAGTTTCGATCTTTGCGATGTGTTGTAGCTTTTTGTTGCAACATGACTTGGACACAACACCGAAATCTTCATTTCCCTAAAAAAATTCATTTCTTTTTTTATGGTTTGAAACTCTTCTATATGATTTTGTTAAAGTTTCAAACTTTGGGACGTGGTGTAATTTTTGGTTGAGAATTGCACTGGGCACAGAGAGGCAACATGACACGATACAGACACGGGAACACGGACATGCCGTTGATCTTAAATAGTACATGTTCTACATGTTACTACATGGGCGGCACAGATTTTTTTGGGTCTAATTTTGGAGTGTTCGTGCTTCCTGGGTTCAAGGAGAGCAAATGAAGGTACTATATGTGGTTTGTAAATTTTAAATAATGAAAATCTGTAGATTTTAATGGAAGTAGAAACGACGTGGGATGTGATCCTCGCTGGAATGAAGAGCTGTAGTGACGGCCACATCGGAGCAAAGTAAGTCAAGTCCTCCCTTTGGTCGCCTCACGACTTAATCTGCTAACTAATGGGCTAATAGAGGGTGTTTTGTGCAAATTTTGATCTTCTTTCCACAGTAGTTCTGTGCATTTGTTCTTGTTTCTTGTATCACGTTTGTTGCATGATCATGACAGAACACTACGGAACGTGTGACTCTACATAGGTTAGTGTATATTATAGTGTCCGCACGTAGTGTATGATAATGTCTCCGACGCTGCATGAACACAACTCTGATTTTTTGTAGTGTCTGTGCTTCCTAGGCATGATACCGGATATTGGTCCTATAGTGGTTGGGGCCTTGGGGGTTTTCCGTACCGGATACCAGATACCGGACATATCGGGAAATATGGCACCGTAGTGGTATGAGATAATAAATTAGCTTCATATATCCATTTATGATATGAATTAAAGCATTAATATAAAACTAACCAGTATCCTTAAATAAGTCTAATAGTTAAACAACTCAAAACTATTTTCACTAATAATTATACAAGTTTTTCATCATGAAGTTCCAATAATGATAAATAAAAACATCTCAAAACGGAATTTAAAACTAAGATAGTAAGATACTTTTAAAAGACACCATTCATCATCTCGAAAGTTAACATGATCCTATTTCGAAGCAACTTCGATATATGAACTTAGAAAATGTATCATAAAGTTAAATTTTTCTTGAAGTCGACCTTTCTAATTTTTCATAGTAAAACAAACTTAAGGAAGCGAAGGTCTCTCTTTTTTTCTACAAAGAAGCAAATTTTCAAGCAAATTGCCAAGAACATAATTTATAAATCAAACTAAACAAATAATTTAATGGTATGCCCAAACAGATTACCGGTATGACTGGTCAAATTACACCAAATATTGGCCGATATTATGCTTGTATCTACGGATATTTCTATGGACCAATTTTTTTATAGTCGGATAGCCATACTGTATCGTTGTCCAATCAAAAACATCATATTGGATGGTATAGTATACCGCCCATACCGTCCGATATCCTTAACACTGTTCCTAGGTAGCACTGTAGCACCCTTTCTTCATGCAAATTTATATAACTAGTTGACAGCTCAGGCCTCTTTCTTGATCTTTGGTCCAATTTTGGAGTGTTAGTGCTTTCTAGGTTTCAAGGAAAGAAAATGAAAATACTATCTGTGGTTTGTAAATTTTAAATAGTGCAATTTGTAAATTTTAATTAAAGTATAAAAAAGGAAGGGGGATTTCATTTTCTAAATCAAATAACCAATGGGCCAATAGAGAGTTATATGCAAAATTTGATCTTTTTCCACAATAGTTATGTGCATTTTTTGGTGTCTGATAGAACATTCGTTGCACGAACACTCAACACGACTACGAGCATTGTGACACGGACCTATTTTGGCATATCCGTGTATATTGCAGTTGTTCACGTCGTGTGCCCGATACGACGCTGCACGAACACAGCTCCAATTTTTGCAGTGTTTGTGCTTCCTAGGGTAGAAGCATCCCCTCTTCATGCAAATTTATATTTCTAGTTGACAGCTCGCTTTCTTGGTTTTGCAATATAAATAGGCAAAGGGATTGTTAGGTGTGTTAAAAATTAGGTTTTTCTTTCACCATTTAACTATTATTGAGGGATCACTTTATAGTTATGCTGATGGAGAGTGGTAAGCACAAGCTAAGCTAAATTGGAGGGGTGATATATCGAAAAGAGATTAATTATTGTATGAATCTTTTGCCAGGAAGGAAGGATTGATGAGGATGGATGCTTGCAATGCTCTTACCATGGGTGGTCCTTTGATGGATCTGGTTCCTGCACCAGAATCCCACAGGCATCATCCGAAGGCCCCGAGGCAAAAGCCATCCGATCGCCAAGGGCCAGCGTGACAAAGCTCCCAACGTTGGTCTCCCAGGGGCTTCTCTTTGTATGGCCGGATGAGAACGGTTGGGAGAAAGCTGCCAACTCTGAGCCTCCAATGTATATATTTGTTTTGGGGTTTCCTTAGTTTATAATATCCACCATTGAGAATTTATATTGAGTTTGATTTGTCAAACTATTTGTCTTTAGGTTGCCTGATGACTTTAATGATCCTGGGTTCTCGACTGTGACGATACAGAGAGATCTTTTCTATGGCTATGATACACTAATGGAGAATGTTTCAGATCCGTCACATATTGAATTTGCACACCACAAGGTATGTTTACCTAAGAAACCTAATGTCCTGCTTGAAAATGAAATAGGCACCATGTTAGTCGTCCTGCTGCAGCTTATCTATTATGGATCATTTTGTAGCTACTAAGAATATAAATATGACCAAATTGTTGAAAATATTCATAGTTGTTGTAAATCATAAAATTGTATTCAGTCTGGTGTTGAGTTTAATACTACCATTTACTGGTATAGCTGAAATCTGTGTTTATTTCTTCAAAATTTAAGCTTTTGATGGTACTCGTTCAAAAAGCTATCTGCATTTTGGATGTGTATTAAACAAAATACTGCAAATGTCTTGAGCAGAAAGTTCCTAATTTTTTTATTACAGTTTTGTAACTTATTTGGCATTTATGATGTACATTACATTCTATTTTTTTTTCCCTTCATATAGAAAAGTATACGTTTAGCAGAGAAGGAAGGATTCAAATTAATGTTCATATAAATACATGCTCGTAGGACTTGCTTCTATATAAAGAAGTGACACACGTTAAGCTATTGTGGGGAGGACTAAGATGAAAAAGAGTCAAAAGTCCTATGGGCTATGTAGTTCTTTGTGCTCTTCATATGTGAACAAATACTTTAATACTTGCTATTCAATTCATACAAGTTTATAAAAATTGACGCTTATCAGATGTAAACTAAACATGTAATCAAGCTATCACAAAGAAAAGTTTGTTATTCATGCGATTAAAAAAATATTATTAATTGGCTTGATAGAGAGTAATATTCATGAGTTTCAAACTTGCCTTGCTGTATCCTGCATTTTTAGACTTTACTTTGTCCTTGTGTTGTGTCCGTTTTGGTGCATGTTGGAAACTTTGTATATTCCATCCGACGCTGCCTCATTTGCTCAACGCTTGCTAGTATTCAGTGTTCTAAAATTCGCTAGGCGGATTTAGTGCGCAGAGGGCCGCCTAGGCGCCGAACTTTTTTTATTTTATTTTAAAAATTTGAAATCCATAATACAATTTTGAAATTTGAAATCCAAACATGTTCTAAATACATAATACAATTCATATATATTTTTAAAATTTGAAATTTGAAATCCATATTAAAAATTTGAAATTTCAATATTTTAAATCTAAATCCAATATTAATCCAAACAACGCATCCACAATAAAACTAAGCATTAAAAACCCAAAAAAGTAAAAAAAAAAAAAAAAAAAAAAAAACTCAAAATCCGCACAGCCGGGCATAGCCGCACAGGCCCGAACATGTAATTTTCGGTTCACCCGGCGGCCGCCTAGGCCGATTTTTAGAACACCGCTAGTATTGTATACTTCATCAGTTCAACATTTCTTATACATTAAAGTATTTATATTGAATTCGTAATTATATAGCTTCTGTAACATGATTACTCAACAGGTGACAGGAAGAAGAGATAGAGCCAAGCCTTTGCCATTTAAGTTGGAGTCTAGTGGTGCTTGGGGTTATTCTGGATCAAATGCTGGGAATCCTCGTATCAGTGCTAAATTCGTTGCCCCATGTTATGCCATAAACAAGTGAGTTTTCCTTGATGCCTACATTACTTCTGAATGTGATATTTTTCAGTTCCTGTGTTTTTAGTATACTTCCTGCGTCCTTTGTGGCGTCACCTCATAATTCTTTTGCTACTATAGCATTCATGTGGTCCTTTTTTACTACCCGGCTCTTCCGTTTTTCTGCAGTCTTACATCTCTATCTATTGATGAACTATCGGGCAATATTCAGCATCGACTTCAGTTATTCGTGAAGCGTTGTTAGGATGAGAATCAATAATGAACCACCTGACCATACATGTAGAAGACAAAATAGTATGCAATAACTGTTAAAACTTTATTATATAATATATCAAATGGTGGCTCTTCACTGTAAATACAAGATCTTTGGTAGTGGAGAGTCCTGTGGACCATGGAAGTAAAATGACAATTTACTCAACGTGTAGTTATTACAGTCCTCAACTCTAAATGAAGTTTAAGTTTATTAGTTTGTAATCATGATTCAATAGGCTATATTTTTGGTTTTCATCTCTGTCGGTCTTGTTTTTGTTCCTGCAGCTCTTGCAGGAACATATCAGTTATGAATAAATGATGAGACAAAAGTTGGTGTCAAATTCACGGCTGTGGCAGCTGTGGTTGTGTCCATGCAACATTGCTAGGAAAGTATCTATGTTCAAGTAACTATCTATGGTTAAAAACTATCTATGTTCAAGTAACTAGGAAAGTAGGAAGCACGACACTCCAAACATGGTGCAGTGCCCATGCTGCTTCCTGTCAGAGACATATTGAACATGACATAGATACTCCAAAATGCATTAGGACATGTCAAAATAGGTGTTGTGTATGAATCGCTGTGCCAATATCATCTTGTGTTTGTGTCCATGCAACATTGCTGAAAAGCAAGCCTTGAAAATTCTCCTAGAATGGAAAACAGTGTATAAAGGAGGAAGATTATAAGAGTTGCTACTTGCTACAAAATACTGCAAAGACTTTTTAGTCAGAATATAAACTTAGGGCCATTACAGAGGACATGGCCCTTAACAGAGGTGGAAGAAGAGGATTCAAACAGCTGGCCTAAAAAATATGGGATAAAGGCTTTGTTGTTGTTGTTAATGTAAGACTTGGGGCCATATTGAAATTTGATGCACATCTATTTTGTGATCTTACAAAGTGGATCCATGGCATTGAACACAAATCATATTGGAAGCACTTGCGCATTTGGTTTTTACTACCCGTGCATGTTATCAAAATTTGATGGGCATAAGTAATGGCTAGTAGCTATGCAACTTATCTACTGCAGTCTGTTCATATAGTGGTCGGTAAACTGCTTACCTGTATGGTCTATATTGACTGGATACAAGTGGGATATTTAAATGATAATAGAGGCAACTTTAGAGTGCTGACTTTGGTCATATGGTTTCATAATCTTGCAATTGAAGTTTCCTTTCTGGTTTTAGGTGCACCTATTCACATACTGATGTATTTTGGAAGGTATTCTATACTACAAGACTAGTTAATGTGGGTATTATCTTCTAAGAGAAGGATAATGTATGGCTTTCTAAGAAGAGTTGCCCCCTGATCTTTGTCGAAGAAAAAAAATCATGCCAGTTTGTTGTTACAACTATCAAATATTGATTAGAATTAGAATAGAGAATTAAGGAGAACCATATTTAAAAAAAATCACCATAGAGTAGGAAGGGATAGAATATCAATGCGAAATAAGGTGTGGCTACCAGTAAGCCTTGGAGTTTTAGATTGCTCATAAAAGTTGAAACTCTTATTAGTTTCATTGAGTTGATGGCTAGTTTAAGTTGTCTCATCCATTTATTGGTCATTACTTGCATGAGGTATCTTTAGTGATTAGCTAGCTTATATAACCTTTAGTATTGCCTGTTTGTATGGTTTGTAACTTGAAAGTTTCTTTACTTAATGATTAACTTCTACAACCTTGTTTCTTTGAATTTTTTTTAGTGTTTTATTGTTGGTACTAGTCAGTGACAGTGATTATCAGTTCTGGATTATGGCATGAGATCGACACTTCAAGAGAATATAGTATGCATCTTATGTGGTTCTTATATTCTTCTTATGGTTTGTTTATCTCCAGTTTATTCTTGATTCTGCTTCAAGTTCTGTAAACTTGTTCCGTTGTTACTTTTCTTACTTTGAATGTGTTGTTTCAGGATAGAGGTAGATACAAAGCTACCACTTATAGGAGACCAGAAGTGGGTGATATGGATCTGTTCTTTCAATATACCTATGGCCCCTGGGAAAACTCGTTCCATTGTTTGTAGTGCGCGGAACTTTTTCCAGTTCACAATGCCAGGGTCTGCATGGTGGCAGGTATAAAGTAGACTCCTAACTTTCTCTTTTGGATAACCTACCACTTGTAATATAGAGAACTTATTTATGACTATAACTTGTGCTGGAGGACCATCTTTCAGCTTAAATATAGTTTTATTTTTAATGCAGCCAAGTAGACATAATATTATCAGAAGTCTTATGGTGAGGCTGTGTCCTTGTGATATGGACATATCAGACATGAGATTTCTAGGATCTTTGACACTTACAACACTTGTGTTCGATATAAAGATAATTTTTACCTTTTTCATGCAATATTACGCTTTAGTTGAAAATTTCACAACAATGTTGATTAAAATGTATAATAAATCATAGTATGTTGAGTTAAATTGGAGGATGAAGGTTAAGAGCCAATGCATGTTGCCTATATAAAGTCATCATCATCCAAGCCTTTTTCCATCAAAATGGGGTTGACTATGGAGTGTAACAAAGCTCCATAAAAGATTTGACAAAGTTTTTATGACATGATGTCAACCTACTATGTTGGTGCCAAATTCCTAACTAAGCCAAGGTAACTGTGTGCATGGGAGGGTCACACCGTAGAACCTAAGTAGCCAGTTGGCAGGTAGGTTGACCTACCTCTTGCTTATGCAGTTTAAGCTCATGCAACCATGGAGCACCTTCCAAGTTCTCCTAGAATATAAAGAGTCTAGTCGAAGAGGCATGATAATACTATTTGCTATTTGGAATTGCATTCATGTTTATGACACATAAAACTAAAGAGTGTAGGAATGACAATCCCAAAATATTAATGATCAAAATATTTCACGATATATACTCTCACAAATCTCATGTTTGTTGTTTATGATCCTCGTATACGGCTAAAAAATATATGATTTAAGGCAGTGTCCTTGCTTTATCATGTCCGTTTTTGGATTTTCTGTGTTGGCATGTTTCCTAGTTAATTCTTATTATTATGTCATGTATTTTGATTTTCTGGTGTAAGGATACTTTCTATAAATCCACATGCATTGTAATATGGATATGCGAACTTGTAAAGTCACTGTTGTCAAGCTTATTCAAGTTTATTGTCATCTTGACGGACTAGACATCTGCTTTCCTTTTTTATTGCTTAGGCATCTGAAGATATACAATCTGTTAATTTGTAAGGTTCAATGGATTTTTTTAAAGAAGTAGATCCATTCTATTCAATGTTAAGAACTTTATGCGCACTCCACTGTATTGCTGCAAGGAACTAAGCATAGTTTGTAGTATCGGCCAATACCGATCCGATCGGGCGATACCGATCCGATATGGACAGATACGGTTTGGCAAGTCCCGATCCGATACCGATACTAGGGCTCTTTTTCAGTCAATTCAACAAAGAAAATTGAAAAAAAAAGACAAATCAGCAAGGATGTAAAAGCATAGTAAGATTGTAAAGCATGTAAAAGAAGAAAACTTATGTATCGTAGTAGGTAAATCAATCGACAAGGATGACAACTATTTCTTTTAGTTCCAAAATTACTAAGAAACAACACAAAAAAATACTTAAAATTATGCCAAAATATATTAAAAAAATTCTGAAATTTTAATAAATTACTATTATTTATTTGTTTTCGGATACCAAAAAAAATTCGATACTGCCAATACCACCGATCTCTATACTCATAGAAAGGGTCCGATACCAAATACTGCTAACCTTGGAACTAAGAAACACAATACACAAAAAGCGAGGATTTTATTTCAAAACATTTCTATGGGAAGTTTCACATCCGTCTGGGTAAAAATTCTGGAAGTTACATATAAGAGAACTTTAAAACATTAATTGCATGTTTCCTATTTCATTTCAAAAGCTGCAGTTATGTTTATTGGCTTCAGTCTAATTCTTCTCCTGGTATGTGTTTGTCGGCGATGCAGTTGGTCCCACGCTGGTATGAGCATTGGACCTCAAATAAGGTTTATGACGGTGACATGATTGTTCTTCAAGGCCAAGAAAAAGTTTTCCTTTCCAAATCAATGGAGGCCTCAGCTGACGTCAACCAGCAGTACACAAAAATCACATTTACTCCAACACAGGCAGACCGCTTGGTTTTGGCATTCCGAAATTGGTTGAGGAAATACGGCAACAGTCAACCTGACTGGTTTGGCTTCGCCAACCAACAAGCCTTGCCTTCTACAGTCTTATCCAAGCGTCAGGTGTTGACACAACCCTAATTTCCTTTTGCATTGTCGAGCATTGATGTCTTCTCTTACAAAGAAGCTGCATATTGTTTAAAGCTTGAAATGTTAGCCTACTTACATTTTCCTGTTATGCACCGTTTTTAGACAACACCCTGTAGGCATAAGTTAAATCCAGTAACGAGAAACTTACGCCATGGCCAGATATCAGGACCTATAAGGTGCTAGACTGCGAGTACAAATTACAAAATTGATGTGTTATCTAAGGAGGCTAGTTTAATTATGAATCTGATCGCTTCAAGTTTATAGATAGTTGTTTTTCATAATCAAGCCATACTATTAAAGCTTATCCTGCTAAATGTCAACAATGGAAGGAAAGGACTCATTTGTTTAAGATGATCTTTTTTTCTTTTTGAAATGCCCGGCGTAACGCACGTGACTTTGTGCATGCTGCGTTGCATGCCATTTGGGCCCACTGTCCTTAATTTTCACCCACACACCTGTTGGGTTTGTAGCCTTTTGTTTTGGTTTTTAGTCCCACATCGGCTAGAAAGGAATGTGTATCTCTACATATATGAGTCTATTCTCTTTATGGAGATGCACATGTAGTGCACATGGGTGTGTGCCATGTGGGATTAATCATTAATGGTATAAAGGCTTAATCAACTATTAAGAAGCTGTAAGCTTTTTGCTCTTAGAAATTTATTTCCATGTAGCTAAGCTCCGTAGGAGCTTAGCGACTCGGACTCGGACTCGGACTCGGACTCGGACTCGGACTCGGGCTCGGGCTCGGACTCGGGCTCAAGGGCTCATGAGGCGTAATGTGGCGTTTTGTTGGCGTACTTTGCACTTAGCACATCAGCATCGTCGCTAGGCGCATAGTGCGCTTAAGTTGCGCTCGTTGCGCGAGCCACTTGCGCGACCACGTTGCGCGGCCCGTTACGCGAGCCCACTTACGCTGGCCCAGTTACGCAGCCCAGTACGCAGCCCAGTACGCCCAGTACGTGCAGTGTGCGCAGCGGACGCAGCGTGCGTAGAGTGCGCAGTGTGCGCAGCGTACGCAGTGTGCGTAGAGTGCGTGTGTGCGTATGGCTGACTGCATATTAGAGCGAGAACGGTTGCAGCAGTTGCTGCACGTTCAGGAGTGGTTCTGCCACTACCCTGAAGTTCAGGCAACTGCTTGGCAACCGTCCCGTGGGCTATATATGCAGGTTCTCTCCTCTCTCAGAAGGTAGTAGAAGTAATCAGAATTTCAGGAAGAAAAACTCTTAAGTGTTCTTTAACACTACAGAGTAGTGAGCGTGTTCTTTAACACAAACACTAGTACTTTTTAGTATGCGTGGGTTCTGTTACTTCAAACAGAGAGAGAAGAGTGGAGCCATTGCCAGAGGAGTTCGCCGTCTTCCGAGGAGTCAGAAGAGCAGGAGTGTTCCAAGGTTTTCCGTCAACCTTGCTGGTTCCTGGAAGCTGTTCGCAGAGGGCGAATAAAGCTTTGAGCAACGGTGATTATTCACCCCAGCATTTCCATCTCTCGCCTGTCATCCTTCTGTTGCCTTTAGTAGTTCTGTCAGTATCTTCTTTTTAGAAGGCACTACTGTCAGTTTGCTACGATCACGAAAATCTCTTTAGATTATTCGTGTATTACGATATCTTTTTAGATCTCGTAATTTGCAGAATCCTTCTGGATCTCTGTTGCAAAACCTTCTTTAAGGAATTGCATTTGAAACGTTGTCTTTACAACTGTTTCAGTTTCTGTATTTTCCATCGAAAAGCGTGCCCCGGCGTTCCCGGCAATAACAATCTCAAAGCTTTATTGCTACGATGGAAAATATTAATGCTTCACTCCTAAACACTGACTTCTGTAAGTTAGAGAAGTTTGATGGAGAGCATTATCAAGTCTGGAAGAGGAAGGTTTATCTCACTCTTCAACTTAGAGACGTTGATCACGTACTGCTTGAAGAGGAACCTACTGTTCCAGATACTGGGTCTGCTGCCGCAATCTCTGCGGCTACTAAACTTCAGGCCAAGTGGAGAAGGGAGAATAGCATTTGCAGGTTGCTTATCCTGAATGCTATGGAGGATTCCCTAGCAGAATCCTATTCTAAGAAGAATATCGCTAGAGACATATGTGAGTCTCTAGAAAAACTCTACGAAGAAGACAAGAACCGCAGTAAAATATTTGTGGTTGAAAAATATCACAAGTGGTTCTTTGAGGACGAAAAGTCTATGCTGTCGCAGGTAAAGGAGTTCCTGAAACTGCGACAGAAGCTGGAAGACGAGACGATGCCCCTCCCCGACAAGTTTGTTGTTGGAGGGATTGTCTCAAAGCTCCTCCCTGGGAGGAGCAAGTTCTATGCAAACATGCATAGGAAGAAGTTGGGAGATCACCCTTGAAGATCTCCTACAGGAAATCTGTGTTGAGGACCAGATGCGGGCTCAACTGAAGGTGGACACACTGTCCAAGCAATTGGCTAACGCCAATCTGGTTCAGACCAAGGAACCAAAGGGAAAGCAGGCGGCTTTCCACAGCAAGAAGAAGAACCCTGACAATCTAAAAGTCAAGGGAACTTCTATCAAGAAAAAGAAGCCAAAGTCAGAAATGTCTTGCTTCAAGTGTGGCAAGAAGGGCCACTTTAAGAATGAGTGTAAAGCAAAGACCAAGCAATCAGAGCAAGGAGAGCCTAGTAAGGTATCTATGATCACTGACGTAATTGCTATGATTGCACAGGTTGATGCAGTAAGGACTGACTCTGACTGGTGGGTAGACACTGGAGCCTCCTGCCATGTTTGCTCCAGTAAGGAGTGGTTCACCACCTATACACCTACTTCTGAAGTGGTTATGATGGCGAACCAAGCACAAGCTGAAGTGCTCGTGATCGGGACGGTGGTGTTGAAGCTGACTTCGGGGAAGTCTCTGACGCTTCAAGGCGTAAAGCACGTACCTGCTATCACCAAGAACCTGGTCTCGGGAGGCCTACTCTGCAATGCAGGCCTCAGGATGGACATCAATGCTGGCCAGATGGTGATGTCTATCAAGGGAACATATTTCGGGAAAGCTTTTTATACCGAAGGAATGTTCAAGATTCAGCTTGTAAATCAGTCCAATGTAATTAATGAAGTCACTCATTCTGCTTATACTCTTGAGTTGTGGCATAATAGGCTAGGACATGTTCATTGTAAACGAATAAACAGAATGTCTAGTCTAGGACTTATCTCCAAATGTGGGGGTAAGGTAGAGAAATGTGAAGTTTGTGCTCAAACGAAGATCACAAGGAAATCCTTTCCTCGGGTTAATCGAAGTACAGATCTTCTGGAGTTGGTTCACTCCGATATCTGTGACTTCAAACAGTTCTCTACAAAGGCCGGGATGAAGTATTTCATAACCTTCATCGATGACTTCTCAAAGTATGCGTTCGTCTACTTGCTGAAGGCTAAAGACGAAGCATTCGAGAAGTTCAAGGAGTTCAGAGCCGAAGCTGAGCGGCAGACTGGACAACAACTCAAAAGGATAAGAAGTGATCGAGGTGGGGAGTACAGGTCTCATGAATTCGCATCGTTCTGTAAGGAACATGGAATTGTCAATGAGACTACGGCTCCGTACTCTCCTCAATCAAACGGAGTAGCTGAGAGGAAGAACAGGACGTTGACAGAAATGATAAATTCAATGTTGTTGACTGCTGGCCTTCCTAAGTGCTACTGGGGAGAAGCTGCATTGACGGCCACTTTTATTCTAAATAGAGTGCCTCATGCAACTTCAGACGTTACTCCTCATGAACTCTGGTTCAAGGTCAGACCTAACTTGAATGTCATTCGAGTGTGGGGGTGTCTGGCGTATGTCAAGCTTCCAGATCTAAAGATTCAGAAGTTTGGGACAAGGACTACAAAGACGATCTTCTTGGGGTATGCCGAGAAGAGTGATGCTCGGAGATTTCTTGATATTGAGTCAAATCATATCATTGAATCTCGCGATGCAGAATATTTTGAAGACAAGTTTGCAAGGCACAAGAATATTGTTCTTCCGGATGTTCCGGAGAATAATGAGGGTGCACAAGAGACTAAAGTCTTCAAAGAAGATGTGGTCCAAGAAGATGTTGTTGTTGATACAACGGTTGAACCAGAACAAGCTGAGCCGTCAGCTAAGCGTGTGAGGAGGCCGAAGGACTTCGGAAGTGACTTTGTCACCTATCATGTGGAAGCAGATCCGCTTACCTATGATGAGGCGATGAAGACCAGAGACGCGGTTTTCTGGAAGGAGGCGATTGACAATGAAATTGATTCCATCACCTCAAATAACACTTGGGTGTTGGTTGATCTTCCTGAAGGAGCGAAACCCATCGGATGCAAATGGATCTTCAAGAAGAAGATGAAAGCAGGCGGAACTATTGACAAGTTCAAGGCTAGGTTGGTAGCCAAGGGGTTTTCTCAGAAGCAGGGGATTGACTATTTTGACACGTATGCTCCAGTAGCCCGGATGACCACCATCAGAATGTTGATTGCTCTCGCAGCAATACATAAGATGGTGATACATCAGATGGATGTGAATACGGCTTTCCTAAATGGCGAGCTGACCGAAGAGATTTACATGCAACAGCCAGAGGGATTTGTCATCAGGGGTCTTGAAGACAAAGTCTGCAAGTTGGTGAAATCCTTGTACGGTCTTAAACAGGCTCCCAAGATGTGGCATGAGAAATTTGACAAAGTTATAAGGTCAAATGGCTACATGGTCAGCGATACGGACAAGTGTGTTTACACGAAGTTCGCTGATGGAAGAGGTGTGATCGTTTGTCTGTACGTGGACGACATGCTTATCCTAGGTACGGATATTAGCTGTGTCACTGAGACAAAGAAGTTCATCTCTAGCAAGTTCAGTATGAAGGACTTGGGGGAAGCTGATGTGATCTTAGGGATCAAGATCATCCGGACAGACACTGGACTAGCGCTGTCACAGTCTCATTATATTGAGAAAATGATCACTCGTTATGGGTATCGGGATCTTCCAGGGATCGATACGCCGTACAGGTGTGATCTGAAGCTGAAGCCTAATTCAGGGGAAAGCGTCAGGCAGCTTGAGTATGCAAGCGTAATCGGGAGTTTGATGTATGCTACTACTGCCACAAGACCTGACATAGCTTTCGCCGTGGGAATGCTGAGTCGTTTTACGAGCAATCCAGGTGTTGAACACTGGAAAGCTGTGAAACGGGTTATGAGATATCTCAAGAAGACTCAGACATATGCACTGTACTACAGCGGAGATCCGCAGGTAGTGGAAGGCTTCAGTGATGCCAGTTGGTGCTCAGAGGTGGAGAGCGAGAGGTCCACAGGTGGATACATTTTCACAATGGGTGGAGCTGCTATATCGTGGAAGTCGAAGAAGCAGACTATGCTCTCGCGGTCATCCATGGAATCTGAGTTCTTTGCACTAGATACCGCAGCCGAGGAAGCAGAATGGCTTCGGGAGCTCATGTATGATCTTCCATTGGTTGGGGCGCAAATACCGACAATACCGATATACTGCGACAACCAGGCGACTGCGGCGGTGGCATCAAATGACCTTTTCAACGGGAAGAAGAGGATTGTGCGGTTGAAGCACAGGGCAGTACACGATCTTATCAAGAGGTGTTATTGCAGTGATTGATGTTCGGAGTCAGGAGAATCTGGCGGATCCGTTCACCAAGGGCCTCAAGCGCCAGCTGGTCAATGACACAACTTGTAAAATGGGCTTGAAGGCATTCTGATATTGGATTTTTGTATTCCTACCATAAAGTTTTATGCTAATAGTTCAAAGATTTATCTACTAGGCATCTAGCTTTTGGTTCAAGGGAGGACCACTAATCGGAAGAATATCAGGAACGGTGGGTACATGTTCTATTGGGCATGGAGAGGTTACGGACCTATAACCACTGTTGTCTACTATTGTTTTCTGCGGAAAACGGTTCCTGTGGGAAGGTTGGCTTAATTGCCTTAATGAGTTCTCAGGCAGAGTGAATGCCTGGTGTGCTTTACAGGAGGCACGGTAGAGCAGCACTACAAGGAGTGAAACTCCATGCTACAGTGGGGTGACTCCACAATGAGGTTCCTATATGTGGGGTGCTGTCCAGGAATAGGATAAAGCCTCGGCTTTGCAGGCCAAGTCACAGCGGCGTAACACCGCAAATAGGCAGTTAGCCTAATGCTGTATGTTAAATATAAAGAGGGGTGTAGTCAGCACTACAAAGAGGAGGAGTTCCTCATGTTACAGTGGCACGACACCACCATGAGGTACCCGGTTAGGGATAAAGCCTCGGCCTTGCAAGCCATGTCGTTGCGGCGTAACACCGCAAAGGAGCCTAAGGCTTCATGTTGGGTAGTTTGGCACTACAAAGAGGCGGTTGCCTCATGCTACTGTAGTATGACACTACGATGAGGTTCCCGGTACGGGGTAAGGCCTCGGCTTTAAGCCATGTCATAGCGGCGTAGCACCGCAAGGGAAGCGCAAAGCGCTTCATGCCATGTCTCTTTATAATGAACTCACCTATAGTGTAAGACAGAGATATCAGGCCGTCTCTTGAGGGTAAACTTGTAGACACCCAAAATTATACACTGAAACCAGGCTGGCACATGGCCTTTAATGTGTAGCCAGAAGCACATGTAACTACATTATGTGAGTGGAAAGAATTTCAGCTGTGATGCAGAATTCAAGGCTTAGTCCATTCTTGTATTATAGTTTGATTTTTGACCCATGCAGGAAGATTCAAGTCGTAAGCGACATCTCTCCTAATGCATGATGGACAGTTACTGTGGGGAACACTCGTACTCATATATATAGAGATATGTGGGGGATTGTTGGGTTTGTAGCCTTTTGTTTTGGTTTTTAGTCCCACATCGGCTAGAAAGGAATGTGTATCTCTACATATATGAGTCTATTCTCTTTATGGAGATGCACATGTAGTGCACATGGGTGTGTGCCATGTGGGATTAATCATTAATGGTATAAAGGCTTAATCAACTATTAAGAAGCTGTAAGCTTTTTGCTCTTGGAAATTTATTTCCATGGAGCTAAGCTCCGCGACTCGGACTCGGGCTCGGACTCGGACTCGGGCTCAAGGGCTCATGAGGCGTAATGTGGCGTTTTGTTGGCGCACTTTGCACTTAGCACATCAGCATCGTCGCTAGGCGCATAGTGCGCTTAAGTTGCGCTCGTTGCGCGAGCCACTTGCGCGACCACGTTGCGCGGCCCGTTACGCGAGCCCAGTTACGCTGGCCCAGTTACGCAGCCCAGTACGCAGCCCAGTACGCCCAGTACGCGCAGTGTGCGCAGCGTACGCAGCGTGCGTAGAGTGCGCAGTGTGCGCAGCGTACGCAGTGTGCGTAGAGTGCGTGTGTGCGTATGGCTGGCTGCATATTAGAGCGGGAACGGTTGCAGCAGTTGCTGCACGTTCAGGAGTGGTTCTGCCACTACCCTGAAGTTCAGGCAACTGCTTGGCAACCGCCCCGTGGGCTATATATGCAGGTTCTCTCCTCTCTCAGAAGGTAGTAGAAGTAATCAGAATTCCAGAGAGAAAAACTCTAAGTGTTCTTTAACACTACAGAGTAGTGAGCGTGTTCTTTAACACAAACACTAGTACTTTTTAGTACGCGTGGGTTCTGTTACTTCAAACAGAGAGAGAAGAGTGGAGCCATTGCCAGAGGAGTTCGCCGTCTTCCGAGGAGTCAGAAGAGCAGGAGTGTTCCAAGGTTTTCCGTCAACCTTGCTGGTTCCTGGAAGCTGTTCGCAGAGGGCGAATAAAGCTTTGAGCAACGGTGATTATTCACCCCAGCATTTCCATCTCTCGCCTGTCATCCTTCTGTTGCCTTTAGTAGTTCTGTCAGTATCTTCTTTTTAGAAGGCACTACTGCCAGTTTGCTACGATTACGAAAATCTCTTTAGATTATTCGTGTATTACGATATCTTTTTAGATCTCGTAATTTGCAGAATCCTTCTGGATTTCTGTTGCAAAACCTTCTTTAAGGAATTGCATTTGAAACGTTGTCTTTACAACTGTTTCGGTTTCTGTATTTTCCATCGAAAAGCGTGCCCCAGCGTTCCCGGCAATAACAATCCACACACCCACACCTCCCCCTCGGTTCGATCCCGGGACCTTCTGCCAAGCCAAAGAGGTTATACCTCTCCTCGCTAACCAAAAGAGTCAGCTGAGTTCGGTAAAACTAAAACTTACTATTGGCCTATCTAGATACTTCAAATCGAAACTATTACTTCAGCTTTAAGAGTACTGGAGTAGTCCCTTCAGAGTTTAGTCTAGATTTTTTTTTCCAGAAGGTGAATTTTATTCATTTGCACACTTGCCTGGCATATATGCAAGGAACTTCATACAACTCACATTTAATCACATCTTACCACACAGCAGCCGTGTCACGACCCGCACCCACTGTTAGGGTACGAGAACGTAACTACGTCCAGCCTACGCCGCAGTGTCGGCGGTAGAACGCTGTCCTAGGTCACAACATTTAACAATATAATGCTAAGCAGTTTATACTCCCCGAATGGGGGTGACATAGCAGATACAGACTCAATCACATCTAAGGTAGAGCCTGATAAGGATAGATAAAATATGAAATCTAAAAGAGATACAGGAGATAGAAGTCTAAGTGTCTAAGATACATAAACCCAGAAATACATCTCAAAACTCAAATACAGATACAATAATCCACAAGTAAATACAACTCCAGACAAAATGAAATAACTACCTAAACAACCTCTACTGTGTCTCCTCTAGGCTAGCAGGCAATTCCAGGCCATCTGTAAAATTTATCAACAGGTCCAGTCAGGACATGAGCGAGCACAATACATCTCAACAAATCATAGCAGGTTAGAAAATATAATCATGCAGTAAAGTAAGATACATGATCTGAAGAAATACAGTATGTAAACAGGAAGAGAACTGTAATAGAAATATCTACTATAAATAGAGAACTAACAGTGGATAGTGATGTAGAGTACAAGATAGCACATGTGAACGGGACAGATTTGTACATGATCTACACTAAAGAGTTGTACATGATCTACACTACTATGGAATTGTTCACATGACTACTAGCACTCCCCCGTTTCCCCAATCAATACACAAGGATCTAAACAGGTTATGTTATTGTACATGATATCACATGGGGCCCTTAAAAGGGTGCACATGATAGTATACATGAAGGCTCTGTGAACATGAGAGTACAAGATTCACAAGAGTGTACATGTATGGTGAAAGTACATGAGTACATGATGAAAGTGAAACGCACATGACACAATGTACCCGATGCTCCCGAGGGGGATAACATCGCATGAAGAGATCCGTATAGTACTAATCCGTGATAATGTCGTGACAGCATCAAGTATAGTAATCTAAAGCAGGAATATAATTCTAAGCAGGATATGAAATGATCAGAGAATGTGCTCGCCTGATATCTGAATGTCCAAGGTAAAGATACTGTCCGAGGAGAGGTGTCTGGCTCCTAATTAGAACAGCACAAGTCACAACATGTCCAGAAGGGTAATATAAAGCACTACAATGCATTCTACATGAATCTAGGTCAAACTAGGCCAAAGTCAACTCTGGTCAACTGCACTAGTCAAACTAGGTCATGTCCTAACCCAGCAAGTCTTACTAGGCCTAACCAAGACTATCCTAGCAAGCACACATCAATACAAGGCTATACAAGCCAACATACACCCGACTCTATATAGCATGCAATTATTCAATACTCAAATAGGCAAGAATTCACATTGGATATACACTAGGTAATCTATTACTTTAAGCTATATATGTCTACACATATATACACATGCATATATTAGTATTCAACATTAGGTCTATAATCATGGCATTTCAAATGGTTATATAAACTTATATATATTACAACACAATATGCTAACATATATATAATATACATACATAGCTAAGTTAACTATATTCATAAATACTTATTTAAGAGGCTATGTGTGTGTATGTGAACATGGCAAAGGGGCAAGTGAGGGTTAAATGGGCATACATAGTGTATACATATCAAAGAGTGTCAAAGTGTAAGTGAACAATGTGTCAAGTGTGATAGTGTCAACATAGTGTAAGGGGGTACATGAGGTAATATAGGATTTGTGTTAACATAGAACATTACATCTTATTAACTTGTATATTGCATACATTACATCTATTATTACATTACATTCATGCTTGCATTCATTCATCTTATTAACTTGTATATTGCATACATTACATACATGAGGTAATATAGGATTTGTGTTAACATAGAACATTACATCTTATTAACTTGTATATTGCATACATTACATCTATTATTACATTACATTCATGCTTGCATTCATTCATCATTCATTTATTCTCTTGCACCACTATATGCACCATACATTACATACTATGGAACCTACATATTCATTACAAGCCATACTTATACATGCTTACATTAAATAGGATACTTACACCTCATACATCATTTATTTAACCATTTACTCATGCTTGTATTCTCTATTTAGTTACATAATGTATATACATTAACATGGGTTAAAATCAAATAGAATATTATATTACACACAAGGGTGCACAAAATGTATATGCCGAATAGTAACTCCTACTAATAATCAATACTGTACCATCTCAGCATGAATTAAAATTTAGGATTAAAGTATATTATAGATCTATGTGTTAGCTTTCCGAAACTTTAAACGGATCGCATTTTCGTTTCCGGAAACTCCTGGAATCGCGAAAACACCGAGAACGCGTTTGTCTTTCGTACAGCTGACACTCAAATAATTCTCCAGAAAGTTACAGAAAGAATTAGGCCTATTAATACATGTTTTTGGAAAGCTAACTTCAATACGCTTCTTTTAAAAAAAAACGGGAGATTAAACCGAGCTTTGAGCTAGAAATTATGATATTTCTAAGTTAGGGCTGAAATTAAAAACGTGGATAAAAATCATGACGGATTTAGATAGTTTGAGCCAAAAGAATACACAATATATATTCTAATTATCCACAACAATAATAACAATAATAATATGAGGAACCACACTCACAAACTTGATTATATAATCATCATGAACCATTTATTACATATATAAATATAGATACACTCTCATTACAATATATATATATAAATCTATATATGTAACATGAACACATCCACAACACAAAGGACACTCCTATGACCTCCAAATGGACACAAAATGGACACAAATGGAGATACAACCATGGGGGTCATTCCTATAGGTTCAAAATAGACCTATATGCATGAGGAAATGAAATGGAGAAGAGATTTATACCTCCCGGTAGATCGAATCGAAGAAAAGCCTTCCCAGAGCGACACCGACACGTAGAGATTCCAAAAGGACACGAACGAGCTCCGAATCCTCCCAAACTTGGGTAGCTTCCTCCTTGGCTAGAATGGAGAAGGAAAGAAGAAGATTTGGTGGTGAAATGGAAGGATTTGGTGGAGAAATTGCTAGGGATTGCTCTCTAGGAATTTGGGGAAGAACAAGAGAGAAAAATAGATGGATAATGACAAATGGGAGGCTCAACCCTATCCTTATTGTGGCTGGCCATAAAGGTGATTTTGTCCTATTAGGAAAAGTCCAAAAGCCCCTACTAACCTATTCTATGAGTATTAGGAAAGGGCTAATTGGTTGGGGCTAAATTAGTCATTCTAAAGTCTCTAATCACACTAACCTTATACATAATAATTAGTCTAACCTCTAACTAAAATATTTCTATCATGTGGACTAAAATTAATATCATGTGGGCCATGCCTAACTAGTGTGTGGGTCCCACTAGAGTCAAACTATCCCCGGGTCCCCGTTTCAAGTCGGATTGAGTTGAAATTCGAACCCGACTCAAATAATCCCAAAACAATATCATAAATAATAAAATAATATCAAAATAATTCAAAGAGGTCAAATGTAAAAATAGCCTTAGGCCAAAAATGACATTAAAATATCATAATCACATGGTTAGGCTCTAGGTCAAACAGTCTCTAGGGTTTCACTAGCAAAACGTCAAAACCACAAGTCATTGATTTAAATAATGTTAAAATGATTTAAAATTACCAAAAATTATATCATGAATTAAATATCATTATTAAAATAATTATAAACACGAAATTTTAAAATTACTCTCATTTGGGAAACTTGGTGCTACAACTCTACCCACCTTAGAAAAATTTCGTCCTCGAAATTTAAGATCGATAGTACTCCTTCTAGAGCCTCTAACCTACCAAATATCTAAGGTAACACTTCCTAACACTGGAATAATAAACGGACATCTAAAAAGTGTCAATCTAGGAATACCGTCAATATTGCTCTGCTGTACGGCAGTAATGGAACTTCAATAAAATATGGACTGGAACCTATATCCAAGGGACTGGACCTATTTTAAAGTGGTCTTAACTAAGGATGAAAAGGAACTGATCATAGGCTATAGGTATGCTCAAACTATTATCTTCCTATTAACCATCTATTAATACATTCTATTACCAAAGGAACGATGCATTACTAAGACATATAGGCCCCTATCTCTCATAACACATTTATGCTCACCAAAAGACTAGTACATCCCATCAAGGCTGATACTATAATCTCTTATAAATCTCATAAGCTACATGTTTATAGACACACATCCGCACATCAAGGACTAACCTATATATATCTACAACTGATACTAATGGGGTGACGTCCCTATCTCCCAGCAATCAAGGTCTAATTTTTTTTTTCTAAATCATGCAATTTGAAGGAATAGTATACAAGGTCAGGGCATACCGTAGCAGTTGGAAGTCTCACCTAGGTACACTAATCATTCTAGGTCAAAACAGTACTATGGTATCAACACAAACAATCTAGGGTGTCCTAATTGGGAAGGTAAGGGAACAACAATCATCAAGGTTGTAGGGCTGTCTACCATTCTATATGAAAATTGGTCATTAACAAGCAACTAAGAAATTATTAAAAGGTTACTATTCCATAAAATGGCAAAAATTGAAAATTTAGGCACAACAAATCACAAATAGATTTTTGTCTTGACATGATCTAAGTTGATCAATTTTGGGATAAACGAGATTTGGGTAAGAAGGGAAATCAATAAAATCAAAGTATGAGCACGAGCATCCAATGATGGAGATTCAGGTCATGATTAAATTTAATTCGACTGAGTACGAATACGAGGTTCATAGGCGATGAAAAGATTTCAAGGAGAATTGTCAAGGCTGTCGCGAATGAGACTCTAGGGTCAAGTTTAACTATGTCTCCATTCTCGTAGATTGATACATGAAAAAGCGAACCAAAGTACAATAGGTTGATCAGACCATCATGTACCGGTTCTGATTAGACAATATGTTAGTGGGTGGCCACCCAATAAAATATGTCATGACCAAGCTCGAAAATAGATAAGCTTGCAAAACTAAGGCTAATTTAGCAGCACAAGATATAAGGGTGGTAATGATGAAAGGAATTACATAGTCCAAGTTTCTTAACCAACGGGTCAAGTAATCAGATAAGGTACAAGGTTAAGCATCTAAGGAAACAAGCAGAACACCATCACATGTCGGGTCGAAAGAATTGAGTCAAGGCTGGATTTCTAATTGAAATAAGAAGAAATTTAGTATAATGGTAGAGGTTATAGTTTAGCCAGTTGACCAGAAAATCATATCAAGAAAATAGAGTACAAGAAGACGGGTTTTAGTGGGACATGATATACCTACACGAAGGTGAGCTCGTCTAGGTCTTGCATATAAGATTTGTTGGAGGGTAACAACTAGTATTACATTTCGAATATCAAAGTCACGATAAGGAACGTCAAGGATCTCAATTAGAAAGTGGGAGTTCAAGAGGTGGTAATTAATGCACAAAAATAATGAAGATCGAGTTAGTCATCTGCTTCTGATACTCTTAAGTTCATCTGGTCATAACTTGCCAATCATATCTTTACCTCACCAGTCTCCATATGAAAATTTAACCTTTACTTAAACCCTTACCATGACTACCGTAGGCAATTCCCAATTTCCAAACATCACTCTTGAAGCACAACCCTCACATTTAGGAATCAACATTAACCATTTATTTAAATTTCCAAGTTCTTTCACCTTGTCTTAAATTTGACCCAAAACCTCTAAATTCCGTTTACGAATTCCTTGAACTTGTTCAAATTGTTCTCCTCGTATTATTTAATTTAAATCTCTAGGCCTTACAAAACTTATCTTTCATCATAAAATCAACTTCCGTATTTTCTTCGACATACACCCTTGAATATTATTCTCCTAAAAATATTTCACAACAATCTCTAAACTTCCATAACTTTGTGCTCTCTCTATCCCTAGTCATTTCCTCGTAACATCTTGTTTAATATCCTTATTAAACACAATTAACTTCTCTTTTCCATTACTAACCTTCTACATAGCCTCAGAGTAAAAGTTTTTCCCAGAATCAATAACCAAGATTTTCTAAGTTCTCAAAACTAGGTTGACCTCTGATATCCTCATTAGTTTTGAATACACCTATAAACTATCTCATAACCCCAAAATTTCTCTAAATGTAATTGTTTCCAGATTGGCAGTATACATCTCTTTATTCTATTCGAGACCTTTACCACATTTCTATCTCAAGTTTCCATATGGAACACTCCACATTTGATTTCCTTTAGATCATCATAAAATAACCAGTTATGTCTTCTCTGAGCTACATAATTTACGTCACTTCCTTAACATTTCTCAGGCAAAATGATATGAAGATTCAAGAGTTGTCAAGGTATAGCTGACAGAATTATATACGAGATAGGGAATTGATATAATCAGGACAGGTATATAAGACAAGGAATGATGGTAGTAAAAATATTGGCAGGAAAAGAATGATAATAGAATCTGTTCTGCTTATCTATTTAAAAGAGGGACCCATTTTTTTTTGAAACAAGAATTATAATACCAAATCCAAAATAAGGCCTAGCAAAATCATTGGTTTATTGTATTAAGAAGAAATAAATTTTTGTAAGAAGTTACACAAGGTTTATAAAAATAGCTAAAGCTACATCCTAAGTAAACAATGGGAAACAAAACAAAACAACAATAATTCTTTCTCTTTTTTTTTTGAATGACTGAAACAAAAGTAGCAAAAACATGTTCGAAAACATTTAAGGTACAATCTGATAATCATATGCGTCTATCCAAAATCATGGTACTCTAAATCCTCGTCATACTAGTGAGCAAGGCTACGATAATCACAGAGTCCTTGACTTATGCACATACCTCTAGAATCATGGTATTTAACATTTTCGCGATGCCGCTAGCTTGGCTGCGAAAACCTTAAATTTCCACACCCGAGAAATATATCCAAAATCAGACTATATGTCCTTACCATGCTGGCTAATGTGACTATAGAAGACAAGATTTCCATAACTTAGATGACCTAGCCCATATAATTTCATCTTGCCAAAAATTAAATTAAATCACAATGAATACCAAAAAAAAAAAAATCAAATTTATCAACGAACATCAAAATTCAGAAATGAACAAAATCCTTCAAATCATATAACTACAAACTCGGATGCTATAGCTAACATCAAGATTCAAATTTCAACAATCTTCATCAAAATTAATAAATACAAACTCAAATTCAATAATAATCCATCAAAATCAAATTCAATAGCAGAAAGTAAAGATAAATCAAATCAAGGAAAAAAAAGAAAAGAGTTTTCAAATCGGAGTTAAACAAGATTCTCAAGGGTCGTCCCAGGAATCTCTCAGGGGTTCCTATTTGTGATTGAGTACCTTCAAAATATATCTTAATCCTACTGCAGGCTGTAGTGGTACTCTAGTTCGAATACCACTACACAAACTCGACCTGCATGGGCCACCACTAAAAACGTGTCACGATCCGCACCCACTGTTAGGGTACGAGAACGTAACTACGCCCAGCCTACGCCGCAGTGTCGGCGGTAGAACGCTGTCCTAGGTCACAACATTTAACAATATAATGCTAAGCAGTTTATACTCCCCGAATGGGGGTGACATAGCAGATACAGACTCAATCACATCTAAGGTAGAGCCTGATAAGGATAGATAAAACATGAAATCCAAAAGAGATACAGGAGATAGAAGTCTAAGTGTCTAAGATACATAAATCCAGAAATACATCTCAAAACTCAAATACAGATACAATAATCCACAAGTAAATACAACTCCAGACAAAATGAAATAACTACCTAAACAACCTCTACTGTGTCTCCTCTAGGCTAGCAGGCAATTCCAGGCCATCTGTAAAATTTATCAACAGGTCCAGTCAGGACATGAGCGAGCACAATACATCTCAACAAATCATAGCAGGTTAGAAAATATAATCATGCAGTAAAGTAAGATACAGGATCTGAAGAAATACAGTATGTAAACAGGAAGAGAACTGTAATAGAAATATCTACTATAAATAGAGAACTAACAGTGGCTAGTGATGTAGAGTACAAGATAGCACATGTGAACGGGACAAATTTGTACATGATCTACACTAAAGAGTTGTACATGATCTACACTACTATGGAATTGTTCACATGACTACTAGCACTCTCCCGTTTCCCCAATCAATACACAAGGATCTAAACAGGTTATGTTATTGTACATGATATCACATGGGGCCCTTAAAAGGGTGCACATGATAGTATACATGAAGGCTCTGTGAACATGAGAGTACAAGATTCACAAGAGTGTACATGTATGGTGAAAGCACATGAGTACATGATGAAAGTGAAACGCACATGACACAATGTACCCGATGCTCCCGAGGGGGATAACATCGCATGAAGAGATCCGTATAGTACTAATCCGTGATAATGTCGTGACAGCATCAAGTATAGTAATCTAAAGCAGGAATATAATTCTAAGCAGGATATGAAATGATCAGAGAATGTACTCGCCTGATATCTGAATGTCCAAGGTAAAGATACTGTCCGAGGAGAGGTGTCTGGCTCCTAATTAGAACAGCACAAGTCACAACATGTCCAGAAGGGTAATATAAAGTACTACAATGCATTCTACATGAATCTAGGTCAAACTAGGCCAGAGTCAACTCTGGTCAACTGCACTAGTCAAACTAGGTCATGTCCTAACCCAGCAAGTCTTACTAGGCCTAACCAAGACTATCCTAGCAAGCACACATCAATACAAGGCTATACAAGCCAACATACACCCGACTCTATATAGCATGCAATTATTCAATACTCAAATAGGCAAGAATTCACATTGGATATACACTAGGTAATCTATTACTTTAAGCTATATATGTCTACACATATATACACATGCATATATTAGTATTCAACATTAGGTCTATAATCATGGAATTTCAAATGGTTATATAAACTTATATATATTACAACACAATATGCTAACATATATAATATACATACATAGCTAAGTTAACTATATTCATAAATACTTATTTAAGAGGCTATGTGTGTGTATGTGAACATGGCAAAGGGGCAAGTAAGGGTTAAATGGGCATACATAGTGTATACATATCAAAGAGTGTCAAAGTGTAAGTGAACAATGTGTCAAGTGTGATAGTGTCAACATAGTGTAAGGGGGTACATGAGGTAATATAGGATTTGTGTTAACATAGAACATTACATCTCATTAACTTGTATATTGCATACATTACATCTATTATTACATTACATTCATGCTTGCATTCATTCATCATTCATTTATTCTCTTGCACCACTATATGTACCATACATTACATACTATGGAACCTACATATTCATTACAAGCCATACTTATACATGCTTACATTAAATAGGATACTTACACCTCATACATCATTTATTTAACCATTTACTCATGCTTGTATTCTCTATTTAGTTACATAATGTATATACATTAACATGGGTTAAAATCAAATAGAACATTATATTACACACAAGGGTGCACAAAATGCATATGCCGAATAGTAACTCCTACTAATAATCAATACTGTACCATCTCAGCATAAATTAAAATTTAGGATTAAAGTATATTATAGATCTATGTGTTAGCTTTCCGAAACTTTAAACGGATCGCATTTTCGTTTTCGGAAACTCCCGGAATCGCGAAAACACCGAGAACGCGTTTGTCTTTCGTACAGCTGACACTCAAATAATTTTCCAGAAAGTTACAGAAAGAATTAGGCCTATTAATACATGTTTTTGGAAAGCTAACTTCAATACGCTTCTTTTAAAAAAAAAACGGGAGATTAAACCGAGCTTTGAGCTAGAAGTTATGATATTTCTAAGTTAGGGCTGAAATTAAAAACGTGGATAAAAATCATGACGGATTTAGATAGTTTGAGCCAAAAGAATGCACAATATATATCCTAATTATCCACAACAATAATAGCAATAATAATATGAGGAACCACACTCACAAACTTGATTATATAATCATCATGAACCATTTATTACATATATAAATATAGATACACTCTCATTACAATATATATATATATATATATATAAATCTATATATGTAACATGAACACATCCACAACACAAAGGACACTCCTATGACCTCCAAATGGACACAAAATGGACACAAATGGAGATACAACCATGGGGGTCATTCCTATGGGTTCAAAATAGACCTATATGCATGAGGAAATGAAATGGAGAAGAGATTTATACCTCCCGGTAGATCGAATCGAAGAAAAGCCTTCCCGGAGCGACACCGACACGTAGAGATTCCAAAAGGACACGAACGAGCTCCGAATCCTCCCAAACTTGGGTAGCTTCCTCCTTGGCTAGAATGGAGGAGGAAAGAAGAAAATTTGGTGGTGAAATGGAAGGATTTGGTGGAGAAATTGTTAGGGATTGCTCTCTAGGAATTTGGGGAAGAACAAGAGAGAAAAATAGATGGATAATGACAAATGGGAGGCTCAACCCTATCCTTATTGTGGCTGGCCATAAAGGTGGTTTTGTCCTATTAGGAAAAGTTCAAAAGTCCCTACTAACCTATTCTATGAGTATTAGGAAAGGGCTAATTGGTTGGGGCTAAATTAGTCATTCTAAAGTCTCTAATCACACTAACCTTATACATAATAATTAGTCTAACCTCTAACTAAAATATTTCTATCATGTGGACTAAAATTAATATCATGTGGGCCATGCCTAACTAGTGTGTGGGTCCCACTAGAGTCAAACTATCCCCGGGTCCCCGTTTCAAGTCGGATTGAGTTGAAATTCGAATCCGACTCAAATAATCCCAAAACAATATCATAAATAATAAAATAATATCAAAATAATTCAAAGAGGTCAAATGTAAAAATATCCTTAGACCAAAAATGACATTAAAATATCATAATCACATGGTTAGGCTCTAGGTCAAACAGTCTCTAGGGTTTCACTAGCAAAACGTCAAAACCACAAGTCATTGATTTAAATAATGTTAAAATGATTTAAAATTACCAAAAATCATATCATGAATTAAATATCATTATTAAAATAATTATAAATACGAAATTTCAAAATTACCCTCATTTGGGAAACTGGGTGCTACAAGCCTGCACACTTGCATATGCCTCTCATCACACTACATTGCACACTGCATCGCACTGCAATGCACACGACACAGCCGCGCACCGCACATCGTATCGCAACAACATCGCACACTGCATCATACTCCGCACAGCACCCGCATGCTGCATTGCTCACTGCACCCACATGCCTTCCGTCCAGAGCATCTTCCAGTCTGGTTTCACACACGCCCCTCCCAGCCCTGGTAGAAATACCTTGGTGAAGTCCTCTGAGCAACGCATCTAGGAGGATTCGAACCTCCACATCAGACTAGGGTGTTTATGCCTCCAATTCCTGACCACTTCGGCCATGCATCTCTCTCTCTCCTCTCTCTCTCTCTCTCGCTCTCTCTCTCTGTGACTTGGTACAACTCTCTCAAACTTGGTCCCTAAGGGCTGCTTCACGACCCAGAGACCTGCTGCTCCACTCCCACCGTTTATTTTAAATGGAAGCCCCCTCCCCAACACACCCCACCCGTTTCAAACCCAAGCCACTGGGGAGAATGCCTCCTACCTCAGCCACTTGAGCTAGAGGTGATTGGCTATATATATATATATATATATATATATATATATAATTTTTATATATATCCCTCCCGCTCCCGACCCCCTCCCGGCTCCAGGCCCCCCCTTCCCCGCTGCTGCCGACACCCCCCCCCCCCCCCCCCCCCCCCCCGTTGCACCCCGCTGCCCCCCACCCACCCCTTCGGTTACTGATCCCATAGAGAGACAACCAACCCCCCCCTCGCTGCCGGATTACCCCCCACCCAACCCCCCCGTCCCCTCCACCCAACCCCCCCTCCCGCTGCTGTCGACCCCCCTTCCCCGCTGCTGTCGACCCCCCTCCCCTGCTGCTGTCGACCCCCCTTCCCCGCTGCTGCCGGATCCCCCCTACACCCCCCCTCCCGCCTCCTTGTTTTTACTTGGTGTGCCGGATCCTCTCACCCTCCCTTCCCGCCTCCTTGTTTTTACTTGGTGTGCCAGATCTTTTCCACTGCTTCCTTGTTTTTACTTGGAGTGTCGGTTTTCCTCTCTTCCTTGTTTATACTTGGAGTGCTGGAACAATTGATCATGCAAGGAGTAAACGACCCACGTCGTTGTTCTCCTTGTTCGATGTAATGCTGTTCTAGTTGCTCGTATACATGAGAAATATCTGTGAGGCGGCTCCTTGTTGTCCCCCTCCCGGTCTCAACAGTTGACTACGAAGACACAAGTGATCGGGACACAAAGCAGTTAGACGACAAACGACGAAGACGACTTGGGATACAACAGGACCTCACACAGATTGACGACGTCATGGATGCAATCAGTGGAAAACTGACGGCACAGGAGATGCAGGCCTTGGTTGATGATATCTTGTCCAAGAGATTGACCGAGGCGACCCCACGTGTGACCCATACTGATGTGGATCCGTCACCTTACAAGATGGGGAAGTTGGAAAAGCTAGAGACGAAGTTGGAAGGAACTTCCAACTACTTGAAATGGTCGCGACAGGCGATGCGGACGTTGAAGGGACGTGGCTTGGTAGGCTATGCCAGTGGCCAAACCAAGGCGCCAGCCGATCCCTCCTTAAAGGAGTTTTCTATTTGGGAGATTGTCATCAACATAGTGGCGGGGTGGTTGACAACCTCATTGATTGACCAGGTGTCGGGAAATGTTGAGGCGATGGAGGCTGCTGCTGATATATGGCGGACTTTGAAGGATATGTACTCTGGTTCGGGCAACCCTATGCGGATCTTCCAACTGCAGGATGAACTCGATAGGGTGATCCAAGACGAACGTATCATCTCTGAGTATGCAGCCCTGTTTAAGAAGTACTGGTTTGATCTGGATCACTATGATCCTCTTGGGATGGAAGATGCACGGGTTGGACCTGCATTTGCGAGGTATTTTCAGGCGTTCCTGGAGTATATTTCGCGGCAACGAATGATAAATTTTTTGAAGGGGCTCAATCCGGTGTTTGAGCAGAGAAGGAATGTACTCCTAGTCCAACCCCAGCTTCCAAACTTAGAAGGGGCTATAGCCGCCATGGCACAGGAAGAAGCTCGGTTGAAGTTGATGCCCAACAAGAGCTACTTCCAGGGAGAGCAAGCCGCTGTTGAAAAGTCTGCTCTTGCCGCCTTCAATCCGCCTCCCTCTGCGGGCGGTGTTTGTCACAACTGTGGTGACTCCGGGCATTACATCAGATTTTGTCCAAAACCCCTGCGAAGTCAGTCGAGTGATCGCGGACGGGGCCGTGGAGTACGTCGTGGTGGTAGAGGAGGATATGCTGGTCGAAGGGGAAATTCTTTTGAAGGACACAAAGCGAATCTGGCGGAAGAAGGGGAAGAAAAGCAGCTGGCTGAAATAACCCCTCTTGAGAGGGAGTTCCTCGCGAGGTTGCGCGGCTCGAAGCAGGGATCGGACGACAGTCTCGACCCTCATGCGGCATCATCTACCTCGGGGAATCACATCACTTGCTTTGTCCAAACCAGCACAGGAGGCATGCTCTTGTATCTGACCATCAGCTAGGTTGGATTATGGACTCTGGGGCATCTCGCCATGTCACGGGGTCCCGCGGTGAGTTCCAGGAGTATACTCACCTACCGACGCTGGAGAGCATTCAGACTTCTGATGGTACCTCTAGACCTGTAATGAGTAAAGGCACTGTTGCATGCACCCCTTCCCTCACTCTTACCAATGCCTTACATGTTCCGTCTTTTCCTGTCAATCTTATCTCTATTAGTGCCATTATCCTTGATCTTAACTGTACTGTTTTCTTTGACATTCCTACGGTAATTTTTCAGGAGAAGGGGACAGGACGGCGACTAGGGACTGGCACATGGCATAAGGGGCTATGATACTTGGACATGATCGGACTGGACACAGCACTGGCATCTCTGGTCGCAAGCGCACAACCGGACGCTTCACGTCGAAGTGTAGAAGATGAATTGTTACTCCACCACCAGCGTGTCGGACATTCTTCCTTTAAAGTTATTGGTCGAATGTATCCGTCGTTATATCAAAGGGCTAATAAAGAGAAGTTAGTTTGTAATGCATGTGAGTTGGGCAAACATACCAGAAGCTCCTATGTGAGCTCTGGAAATAAAAGTTTCGCTGTTTTTGATATGATACATTCGGACGTATGGGATTCTTGTCCTACAACAAATATTAACGGATTTCGATGGTTCGTCATTTTTATTGACTGTTGTACCCGCGTGGCATGGGTCTACCTTATGAAGAATAAAAGTGACGTCTTTGAGGCTTTTTAGGATTTTCATCGCTGGGTGATAACACAATACAGGGCTAAAATTAAGTGTTTCCGGTCTGACAATGGGACGGAGTACACAAATAAGCGGTTTGCTGAGTATTTATCCACTCATGGAATACTACATCAAACCTCATGTGCCTATACACCGGCACAAAATGGTGTGGCCGAACGGAAAAACAGACACCTGCTGGAGGTCGCACGGACGATGATGCTGGCTATGAATGTCCTAAAACACTTATGGGTGCAGGCTGTATTGACGGCCTCTTATCTCATCAACCGAATGCCTTCTCAGGTATTGGACTGGAAGACACCGTTGGAGATGCTTACTGGTGCAACTACATACACTGTTCCCCCGAAAGTATTTGGGGGTGTGTGTTTTGTCCAAGATAATAGGTCAGAAGTTGGCAAACTGGATCATAGAGCGGTTAAGTGTATTTGTCGGATACACAGCGACTCAGAAGGGATACACATGTTGGAGCCCAGTTGAGCGGAAGATGTTTGTAAGCATGGACGTTACATTCAGAGAACTGAAACCATACTATGGTTCGGATAAAGGTTCAGCGTTTGGTGACACACCTAACACAGAGGGTGTTAGACGTGAGGGGGAGATAATACGTCCAAACGTGGTAGTCGGATCGGTCCCGTGCTCGGTCGTGAAAAATTGGACGAAAGGGGGAGATAGCAGTGACTCTGATATGGAGAATGAAGAAGATACATATGTTACGCAGGGGGAGACAAGGGAAAAGGAGCTCCAAGTCTACAGAAGGAGACAACAGAAGTCCAGTACTGTGCCGTGTCCATTGCCTACTGTACCAAGTCCCTCGTCTACTCCTGTCCCAACTCTTGAAGATGTTGCCCCCGCACTGAATCACTCTGATTCTGATGCGGATCTCTCTGACTGGATGGTATGATCTCTCCACCACCTATTGCTCCCTTAAGGAGATCTTCTCGCATCAGAGCGGGTAAGGCTCCTAGTCGTTATGATAATTATGAACATGACATTGCCAATTTCTTGTCTTATTCTAACATTTCTTCGAATTATCGAGCCTTCATTGCATCGTTAGACTCTACTTCTTTGCCTAAGTGTTGGCAGGAAGCAAAGAAAGATAAAAGGTGAAAAGCTGCAATGATGGAAGAACTTGGGGTACTAGAGAAAAATAAGACATGGGAGCTGGTTCCATTACCCAAAGAAAAAAAAAACTGTGGGATGCAAATGGGTGTACACAGTGAAGGAGACGTCAGAAGAAAAAGTAGAGCGGTACAAGGCGAGGTTGGTTGCAAAAGGATACACACAATCATATGGCATCGACTATAATGAGACGTTTGTCCCAGTAGCGAAAATGAGCACGGTAAGAACTCTGGTCTCCATTGCAGCAAACTATGGGTGGAAGCTATACCAATTAGATGTGAAGAATGCCTTTCTCCACGGGGACCTGCAAGAAGAAGTGTACATGGAGCTCCCGCCAGGATGCTACACGACAGAATCAGATGGAGGGACGTCGCGTGGAAAAGTGTGTAAACTAAAGAAGTCGTTATACGGGCTCAAGCAATCTCCTCGAGCCTGGTTTGACAGATTCAGAAAGGTTGTTACTGGCATGGAATACCATCAAACAAATGCAGATCATACAGTCTTTCTTCAGCATGCAAGAGGCCACATTACTATACTTGCAGTATATGTGGATGATATAGTAATCACAGGTGATGATGATGTCGAGATCACTAAGCTGAAATCAAAACTCGTGAAGGAGTTTGAGGTGAAGGATTTAGGAGCGATGAGGTACTTTCTGGGTATCGAGGTGTGTGACGGTGAACAAGGAATTGTTCTCTCACAAAGAAAATACGCACTAGATCTGCTAAAGGAGACATGGATGCTGGGATGCAAAGCAGCAGTCACTCCAATTGACCAGAAGTGCAAGTTGGGAGCAGAAGCAGGAGAGCCAGTTGATCGTGAAAGGTATCAAAGACTTGTAGGGAGATTGATTTATCTGGGACACACTCGTCCTGATATCTCATTTGCGGTGAGTGTAGTGAGTCGCTACATGCATGATCCAAGAACGGGTCATATGGAAGCAGTGTTTCAGATATTGAGATATCTGAAAGGGACGTCGGAAAAAGGGCTATGGTTCAAGAAGAATAGACGCATAGAAGTTGAGGGATACTGCGATGCAGATTGAGCGAGTTGCATAGACAACAGAAGGTCTACCACGGGATACTGTGTCTTTGTAGGAGGAAACCTGGTCTCATGGAGAAGCAAAAAACAGTCAGGGGTAGCACGGTCGTCAGCTGAAGCAGAATACAGAGCAATGGCTCTGAGAGTGTCAGAGTTACTGTAGGTGAAAGCACTGCTGACAGAGTTGAAGCTGGATAAGGGAGCACCGTTACATCTTCTAAGCGATAGTCAAGCTGCAATAAGTATAGCCAACAATCCAGTTCAGCACGACAGAACAAAGCACATCGAGATCGATCGATTCTTCATCAAGGAGAAGCTGGAACAAGGGATACTGAAGATTGACCATGTTCGCTCAGAAGAACAAGTTGCAGACTGTCTGACTAAAGGTCTTAGTTCATTGAGTCTGTCAAAGCTATGTAACAAGATGGGGATGATTAATATCTATCGCCCATCTTGAGGGGGACTGGGGGAGTGTTGAGAACCAATAAGGGACTTTAGTTCCACATTGGAATATGTAGTATGAAGAGGAGTTGGAACCTCTATAAGTAACATGTAGTAGCCCATCAATAAAATCATCCCATTATTCATTTCTACAATATATATATATATATATATATATATATATATATATTAAAAAAATAAAAAAATAATATATATATTAATGGTTCAAGGAGGCATGTGGCCCAAGTGATCCTCTAGTCTAGTGGTAGTGGTAAGGCATGCGGCCCAAGTGGTCAGGAGATCGATTCCCGGTGGGAGTGTTCGCCAAAAATTACCTTCTTTCAATATTTATATATATATATATATATATATATATATATATATATATATATATATTCTGAAATTTATTGTTTCTTGGCCTAAATTAATGGTTCAAGGAGGCTATCAGCCTAACACCTAACATGCTTCCTATTTTCCGACTCAATTATAGTAGTTAATGGTAAAATGGTTTGTTTGGATTTCTATCTGATAAATCCTAGTTATCGATATCTCGTTTTCTTTGGCGCCATTGTAGTCATACTGAAGTTTATTACTGCTTTGCAGATGTTAGACAGATTTGAGCAGCACACACTCAAATGCTCGTCATGCAAAGGTGCCTACGAAGCTTTTCAGACGCTGCAGAAATTTCTTATAGGCGCCACTGTTGTTCTATGTGCGAGTGCTGGTATTCCCTCTGAGGTCCAGCTTCGAATTCTCCTGGCAGCGGCTGCTATTGTGGCTGCTTCTTTGGCGTATGCATTGCACGAGTGGCAAAAGAATTTCGTCTTCGTGGATTACGTGCATGCGGATATCGACTGATAGCTTGCCCTGGGATGGATATAACCTATATATGGCAAACCAGATACATTATTAGTTTTTGTTACTTGTATAGTCATGATAGCCAAGGATCTATTCCTTTCAATTCAACCTGTATAGGAAGATTGAACAAAGTAACAGTTGTGTGTAAATTTTTGCGCAGCATGAATACTACTTGAATAAAATTAGTACGTCCCTGGTCATTGAATCTTTAAATTGGAAGTTACATTTATGTCAATCTGTCTACTTCACAAATTCATAATGCAATTGAGAAAGCCAAGCTTGATATGGTAAAATTGCTGCCAGTAGATACACTCAAAGAACCACTGTTTATTTGTAAAATTTGCATATTTAATGAGCATATATGTAGACTTACACTAGTACATCATATATTCTCACTTCCGCAGCAACCAAATCTTTATTCCATCAAGATCTTACTCATTTTGCAGTCTTTGTTGGATGGACACAAACTAGACAGTACAGACACAGCAGCAACCGTGGCAAGCTGTTTTACTGTATCATAGTGCAGTTTTGAGCTGTCTACATCGTGTTTGACACGGACATGACACCAGTTTCTGCATCCAGGATAGGATGAGGATTGCACTGAAGCTAATCCTCAGGTTCACATATTTATATATGTAACATAATTTTTTTATATTTTATTTAGAGAATAAAATTTATACTAGATAAATGAAAGTTTAGGAAATAAATAATTAAACAATACATAAACATGAATACATTATGTTAGATCAAATTATATTTAAATTATATAGGATAAATTGAATTAGAACATATTTATTTGTATTACATGAGAGAGATTATATCATATTTTAAATTAGATAAGATAGACTAGATTTAAACTTACTAGTTGGATTTGACTAAATTTTACATTAATATGCTATTAATTATAAAGAAAATAGTTTGGAAGATATATAGCCTATAAATCATACAATCTCAATCTCAACTATCGAATATAGATAATAACAACATTTAATACATTTATAATTTGTAATGTTAGTCGGTAATTATCCCATGTTACATTTATAAGGACTTGAGAATGATTTGACGTGCATTGGTTATCCATTGGTTTTATCGGGGTTGAACACAACTTGGATTAGAACAAATAATTATATATGTTTAATAGGTTAGTGTTCGACAAAGGGCGTTTTTGTACTGTATTAAGAATTTTTCTAAACTTTGTGCTTTGGGTGTGAATTCGCCAAAGTTTTATGCTCTATACGAATTTTCAATAAAATATTATATATTAGTATAGATTTAAATTATAGATTAGTATAGATTATGAGATAAATTGGATTACAATATATTTACATTTATGAGCAAATATTATATTATATTTTATATAGTCTAAGATTCAAAATTGTTAATTGGATTTAACTAAATTTTAAACTAATAATTTTAGATTAATCTCTATTGTAAAGAAAAAATAGTTTTAAGATATATGGGCTATAAGTATAAAATCTCAATTACTCCGTGTCTGATTGCCTATCAGTTTTGTATCTCAATCTTTTGTACTCAAAAGAAAATATATAGAATCTGAAATAGATTTAAAATTCTAATTGAATTTAACCAAATTTTACATTAATCTTCTATTGTATAAAAATACTTTTGAGATATATGGGCTACCAAATATAAATTCTCAATTACTCCGATTCTGATTGGCATATCATATCTATAAATTAAGGAATTGAGAGCCAAGGAAGTTCTCAGACGGCATCATGGATTCATGTCCCCTCCCTTCTGTTATCATCACCGAGATCCTTCTCAAGGTCCTCCTTAAACATGGCGTCAAGACTCTTTGCAAGTTCCATCGCATCTCGAAAATCATGGTACGCACTGGTCTCCGACCTATCGCACTTCCAAAACTGTCTCCTCATGGTTTGCAGGTACATCCCCGGTGTCCCTTGCGGCAACGCCCTTGGCACGACCCGCGGTACGAAGCTCCGTCTCGCCTCGCTGCACAAGGAAGGCAAGGAGGCGGCGGCTCCGGTCGTCGATCGCGAGTTCGCTCTCGACTTCGAAATGGCTGGCTACACTTATTTGATGAAACCTGTGCGCCCCGATCTAGTTATCTTTGATAAGTACACGACCTACCTGTTGGACGCGTGCGGAAGCGTTTGCCAACCCACCTGATCAAAACCAACCTCTGTCTAACGGACACCACGTACGTCACCTGGACAAATCCCAAAAATTCCAACCTTTAATAACTCATATGAAATTACAAGCTTACTCATATGAAATTACAAGCTTACGTCGAACCCATCCGTAGCAATCTCCCTAACCAAAGTTAACAACTCCTAGATTAGATCTTCTTAAGTCCTAAGAGCAACTTTGTCATGTGTATATATAAGATTGAGAAAATCATATTCTAGTCATAATAGGATTTTCTAAATAGAAATAAAATAGGAATTCTATTATGCCTAAAATATTCCATCAACATCCTATTTTAGATCATAATATCATTTCCTAAAATAAGAATCCTATTATATGTTGTTACCAAATTCAGACTGGACTCTAATAGTCTCCCCCTCCAGTCTGATGAGAGGGTATTCACCCCATGCGTCCTGGTCTCCATGTCGTCCTGCGACAGAGTTCCTGCTTCCCCATGCCACTGATCTCCAATCCCCCGAGCTGCTTTCTATCTTCTTTTGTTTCCAGCTCCTCGACCGTTACGTCGACGCTAGATGCCACGCGTAGCACCTCCTGCACCACTGGAATCCTGCCAATATCAATGACACGACCAAGACCGAAGTCTCTGACGATCAGCCTTACCGTAAGTCTTGGCTGTCTGTCCTCGACTTCCGTCTTCCAGCTGAAAGTGTTAACATTCCGACGAGCTTCTTCACCCTTGGCTGGCCCAACAAGCGGTACGGTTCTTACTAGATTCGAACTCCTGAACCTACCCACCTTCGTGTCTGAACTTGAAGCTCTCCTATACACATGCGTCCTCGAGCAGAATATCACGCACTGTGCATGCCGTCGATGACCCACAGCTCCCCGTGAACTATATGAATGTTGATGCTTCATTCTCAGATTGAGTTTGATGCAAACCTTGATCTTCTCCCTCGCTTCGAATTGCTGAAATCGATATCGCTCCGTGAAGCTTTGGCAAACTATCTGTCGCCAAAACTGGATCCGTAGAGCAGCTCCCACCTGGAGACCGACCAGCTGTCATGGGACGGACAGACTGACCCTCAATATTTGACTCATCACCATCCGTCGCTTTGTCTCGACGAACCGAATCCTGCGTATCCCTCAAACCATCTCGAAGTCCCTCCTCAGCAAGTTCCCAACGATCCCTTTCCTGTCGAACACCCCTCGAGCCTCCATTCGGTGTCTGCGGCCTGCTTGTACAGCTCAGCGGCTTGAGCTTGTACATGCCACAACACAAATCTCTCCGAGCAAGCTGTTGGGAACCCTTCACAAGCATCCAATCTTTGCTCCCAAATAAACTGCGACAGCCATCATCTGCCAGTCTTTCTACCGAAACCAAGTTGTAGTACAAATTCGGTATATGTCGCACACCCCTGAGGACGAACTTATCACCAAATTCCATCATCAAGTGCACATCGCCGATGCCTACAACTGCAGCCGTCCCCTTGTCGCCCATCTTCACACGCCCAAACTTGCCGTCGCGGTATGAAGTGAAGATCCTCCTATGTGGAGTGGCGTGATATGACGTCCCCGTGTCCATGATCCAGTCGCCATCATGACACATGCCACAAGGTTCCTCTACGTCGGTCGCTGCGATGATGATATCTCCAAACACCGTGAGATCCTCCTGATTGTTCTTGCCTTTGGCCTTCTCAGCTTTGAACTTTATGCAGTTCCTCTTGATATGATCCCTTTTGCCACAGTGATAGCAGCCCTCCTTGCGGTCCCCAATCGCAAGATCCTAAGAACTCTCTCATGTCCTCGCCTGTGACTTAGGTCTTTCCTTCCTGCAGGAAGCCACCAGAGCGGACTCCTGCGACCTTGCTTGTGCCAGACCTCCTCATTCAACAAGCTACTTTTGACTGCCTCCATCAGGCGCCAAGTTGCTCACCGACGCCACTAACGTCTCCAAGCTTTTTGGCAGAGAACTTAAGAGTAGTAGGGCCTGAAGCTCATCATCAATCACCATCTTATCGCAGATAGCTGATTGATGATACCCTGAATCTTTTCAGATGTTGTGCCACCGAGGCACCATTCGTGTACTTCGAGTTGACGAGTTGATGAATAAGAAACGCCTTGTTGCTAGCCGTCTTCCTTTCGTACAACGAATGCAGCTTCTCCCACAATGCTTTGCCGAACTCTCCATGGATACGTAGTGAAACACTGAGTCGTCCAGCCATTAGCGGATGAATCCAACGGCCTTTCGATCCAATCGTTTTCAGTCTTCAGCAGTTTTGTCTGATGGCTTTGTGCTGTCGCCCTCCAGCGGACCATGCAAGTCCTTGCACCATCGTAGATCCTCCATCCTTGGCTTCCAAATTGTCCAGTTCTCACCTGTGTGTAAAATCCCTAAATTTCTACTACGATTTTTTTAATAAATATGGTATTGATTTTTGTACTTCGTATTTGTACGTCGCGTACGAGTTTGCGTTTCGTAAATTTCTCGTCAAGTGCGAATAAGTGCAAAGTACATATTTTTATAAAACTTTTTAATTATATAGATGTATAAAATATTTCAAAATAATAGATGATAAATATTTTATATTGTTTGAAGTTATAAATGCGTCACGCCGAGAATTGCTAAACTTTATTTTTATTTAAAAAATGACATTTTATTTTATGGTACAAGTATAACTAGTAATTTAGAAAAACTGTATTTTATGTAAGTATTATTTTTGCATGCGAGTGTATATATATTTGTATTTTCGAAATGAATTATTATCATTAATATATTATTTCAAAAAAGGTATATTAAATATGGGTGATTTAATATGTAATTAATTATGGTAATTTAAGTTGGAAAAAATTATTAAGTTATTTAAATACAGTTTAAATTAGAGGTAGAATCTATCTATATTGAATTATATTTGATTGAGTTACTTTTAAATCAATTTGAATTAAATAGTGGAAAATCTAAGGGAAATTAAAACTCTTCTTAGTCCTTATCTAGATAAGACTTTTGTGAACCCCCTGATTATTTCAAAATAAATATTTGTAGAATTTTTGGATTTTTAAATAACTATTTATTGACTTATTATATAATTTGTATTATTTTACATATATTTAGTATAGCTCTCATTACTGAATTTAGTATAAAAATATATAAAGCTATTTTTCTAGTACATTAAGGATCTAAACTATATTATACATTTTTTCTCAAAATTTTTGGATTTATTTCATAACTTTTATTAATTTTTACATGTTACTTATATTGTACACTATTTACATAATATAGAATAAATGTCAATTTAGTATTAAATATTTCAGCTTGTATAAATGAGATTAGATGAAGGTTGTTTAAATAAATATTAACTCTATTTATTATCTATAGTAATTTTAAATAATGTTATAGATAATTTAGATAAATATGAACTATATTTTATGTTAGTCATAATCCTAAGTCTAATAGGAAAGCATCACTATCTATATTATATCATAACAAAATAACTCCTATCAATTTAAATCAAATCCTATCTAATTTAGGAGGTAAATCTGAAATAAGTACCTATATATACCCAATACATTCCATTCCTATCAACCATAATTCGAAATTATTTGTAGTCCAATAGGAACTCAAAAATTCGTCATCAGAATTCAGCCCCATTTTTTAGTAGCAAGAGCAACTTGGAACGACGATATCTCCTAGCTCCGAATTCCATTTCGCCTCCAGTATTTTTTAAAAGAAGCGTATCGAGGTAAGCTTTCCAGAAACATATTTTAATAGACAAAATTCGTTCTGTAGATTTCTGCAAAACTGTTTGAGTATCTAGTGTCCCAAAAATAAACGTGTTTCAGTATTTTTGCGATTTCGGAAGATTCCGAGAACGAAAATGCGATCCGTTTAGTTTTTTGGAAAACTGATTCGAAAAACTATACCATATTCTAATTTCAGAATCTATTAAATAAATGTAATAGGTGCAGTATAAATTATAATTAGATAATAGACTATTTTCAGCATCCGAAGTTGTTCCTACACCTTCCCCTTTGTGCGTTGTTGTTGATTAGTCGCCAAGACATCATCTTACCTCACTCCGGACATCAGGCAAGATACCTTGCCTTATCTACTATTTATAATTAGTTGCATCTTTCTTTATTTACTCTATATTTATTTCTTGTTTATTTTCAGTTGGATCCATGACTTGCTGTTCATAGTTACTTTATTTTGCTTTCAATTATTTTTTTGCTTGTGTTTTAATATGCATGTGGACCTAGTTTTAGCGGACTATCTTTTGTTAGTGACCCTTGGGAGGGTGAAGACAGTTTGATGCATGGGCTACCCAAAACCAAAAGTCGTAGTAACTGCGTGCTACGGTAGTCGTGCCGCGAGGGTCACTAGCCTCGAGCTATGTGGACTGATGGGTCACGTGGGCCGTTAGCCTCGAGTTATGCTGGCTGATAGTATTGGTACTTAATGTGTGCGCGTTGTGAGTTGTTACCTTGTTCTGGGGGAGTCAGTCGTTATCTGTCCATACATTGAGATGTCTTCTAAATTGCATACTAGATTGGTTAGGTGACCATAGTTAATGTCATGTCACACTTTGTTTTAGTCATGGCACGGGACAATGTCACATTGCGGAATAGTGCACTATCCCTTGTCCTTGTTTGGTTGTAGGGGTAGTCTACTGTTTCAATGATGGAATATTGGGCCGTGTTATAGTTGGGACTTTACTTTTACTTTGTGACTTTATGACATATTTTATATTCACTAAATCACGGCATGTTCTTCCTGTATCTTGTTATGTCCCTCTGAGGACCTGGTGATCTCTCCAGGTGTGTGCCTTTGTGATGTTTCGTAGGTGCTCTAGCCAAGGCCATGTTTTACTCTCTTCCTCCGAGGTGATTGCACTCGGATCGCCTTCGCATCGTTCAAAAAATTAATTTGTTATGTATTTCTTCTCTTTTTAGTTGGTAGCGGATTTGTCTTCGCCCAACGATTTGTAAATGACAATTCATGAGTTGATTTATAAATTCTTCCTTCTTTATTTGTGGATGAGATTATTGTCATGGATTACTACATTATACAGCTTATGTACACGTACAGTGGTTCCATATATTAGAGTATACTTCGTATGTATGCAGCTGGCATGTCGACGTACTTAGTCCTAAGTATTTTGGGACTGGGGTATTACATGTTTTTGTGGTGGCCCATGCAGGTCAAGTTTATCACTTCGGTTACGTTATTGTACCGATGTGAGCCTGCAGATAGGATTAAAGTCTGGGATCTCATCCATATACTTGACATTCTTTCTTGACTCCAAACTTCGAACTCTCGTTTGCCTCCCTTGATTGCATCTTGTTTGACCCCTTTCTACCGTGAATCCTTACTTTCTCGTGCTTAATGTCGGATAGAAAGATGACTACACTAGTATATGCTCATAGGTCAAACACGTGACTAGAAGGATTACATTCATAATTAGTATACATTTAGGTCTTATTAATGATATATAGGCATTTATTTTTCTAAAAGTATGATCTTAAGGATTAGTTAATTCTAAGTTGGGTAGTAGCAATATTACCAACTTTGAGGACAGAGATAATTTTATCTTGAGACTACTAGGAGTATTTTGATAGAAGATTGAGTAAAATCTTTGATTTGAAGATTTAGAAAATATTTATGATTTTCAGGTTATAGCTATTCATATCTTTTGAGGATATAAATTGATTTGAGAAAAATTTTAAATTTTGAACTGTGTCATACGATCTATGATTGATAAATTTATTTAGATTTTGAGTTTAATATTTCAATTGTGAAAAAAAATCTTCAAATTTTGTCGCATAATTCACGATTGATAAGACAAAATTTGAAGATTTTTTTTTCACAATTGAAATATTAAACTCAAAATCTAAATAAATTTATCAATCATAGATCGTATGACACAGTTCAAAATTTAAAAATTTTCTCAAATCAATTTATATCCTCAAAAGATATGAATAGCTATAACCCAAAAATCATAAATATTTTCTAAATCTTCAAAATCAAAGATTTTACTCAATCTTCTATCAATCATTTGGTGAATACTCCTAGTAGTCTCAAGATAAAATTCTCTTTGTCCTCAAAGTTGGTAATAGTACTCAATCTTCTATCAATCCTTTGGTGAATACTCCTAGTAGTCTCAAGATAAAATTTTCTTTGTCCTCAAAGTTGGTAATATTGCTACTACCCAACTTAGAATTAACTAATCCTTAAGATCATACTTTTAGAAAAATAAATTCCTCTATATCTTTAATAAGACCTTAATGTATACTAATTGTGAATGTAATCTTTCTAGTCATGTGTTTGACCTATGAGCATATACTAGTGTAGTCATCTTTCTAACCGACATTAAGCACGAGAAAGTAAGGATTCACGGTAGAAAGGGGTTAAACAAGATGCAATCAAGGGAGGCAAATGAGAGTTCGAAGTTTGGAGTCAAGAAAGAATGTCAAGTATATGGATGAGATCCTAGACTCTAATCCTATCTGCAGGCTCACATTGGTACAATAACGTAACCAAAGTGATAAACTTGACCTGCATGGGCCACCACAAAAATATGTAACGCCCCAGTCCCAAAATACTTAGAACTAAGTACGTAGACATGCCAGCTGCATACATACGAAGTATACTCCAATATATGAAAAATCTCGTATGTATACATAAGCTGTAAAATGCAGTAAACCAAGAGTAATCTAATCTCATCTACAAAATGAAAGAATAAAAGATATCATATAATCAACTATGAAATATTTTTGTACAATATGTTGGACGGAGACAAATCTACTACCAACAAGTAAGGAAAGAAATACATGAAAAATGAAATAAGTTTGGCGAGCGAAGCAAAGACGATCCAAGTGCAATCATCCTCGAAGAAATAGAGATGATCACGGCCACGACTCGAATACCTGTGAATGACAATAGCACACACCTGGAGAGATAACCAGATCCTCAAAGGGACGTAACAAGATACAAGAAAATATCATGCCATATAAACTGTGATATATAATAAAAAATAAGGGATGCATGCAATAGGGTGCCTAACCGTACTATAGTGAATATGCAATAAAGAACAATCCTTCACATATGGACACTCGGGCTGTATAACAGTGGCATCGTCCCTTCCTTCGGGAACCAGTCGTCTTCGTCCATAACGCTCGGCGAACGTCAGAGGGAATCAGTAAGAAAACGTCCATAACGCTCCATGAACATCAGAGGGAATCAGTAATAGTAAGGTGAACCTGCGTCTCCAGCAGAGCTTCAGGTACAATAGCAATAAATATGTGGCCCATATATCAAAGAACTGTTCTTTCCATCCCATGACTAGTGGAGTCACATCCATGACTCATATGAACCTCTAGTAACTGCCAAGTCTACTAGCATGCAATTCTATTGGCAGTTACTCCTAACCGTCGTACGCCTCATACGTATCGGTGGCCGGTCGACTACGCGAGTACGTGTCCTATATGTGACTCACAATACGTGGTAAAGTAGGTGTCAAGGCCGTATGAGATATACCAATACCTCATCATCAAATGGGTGGTCACTAGACTAAGTCAATGCAAGAGAATAAAGCAAAAATAAGAAAACGACTGATAGAGTCGCTTGTACCCAAGTGTGACTTGGACGCACAGTTTTATAATAACAACAAATAAGAAATACTGAAAATAACAACTGAAAATAAAAATATGTAAATCACAGAGTAAGGTGGAAATGTATCTTGCCTGATGTCCGGAGTGAGGTAAGATGATGTCCTGGCGACGAATCAACAACGCACAAAGGGGAAGGTGTAGGAACAACTTCAGATGCTGAAAATAGTCTATTATCTAATTATAATTAATACTGCACCTATTACATTTATTTAATAGATTCTAAAATTATAATATGGCATAGGTTTTCGTATCAGCTTTTCAAAAAACTAAACGGAATGCATTTTCATTTCCGGAATCTTCCGAAATCGCAAAAATACTGAAACACGTTTATTTTTGGGACACTAGATACTCAAACAGTTTTGCAGAAATCTACAGAATGAATTTTATCTATTAAAATATGTTTTTGGAAAGCTTACCTCGATATGCTTCTTTTAAAAAAAAACTGGAGGCGAAACGGAGTTCTGAGCTAGAAGATATCGTCGTTCCAAGTTGCTCTTGCTACTAAAAAGAGGGGCTGAATTCTGATGACGAATTTTTGAGTTCCTATTGGACTAAAAATAATTTCAAATTATGGTTGATAGGAAGGGAATGTATTGGATATATATATATATAGGTACTTATTTGAGATTTACCTTCTAAATTAGATATGATTTGATTTAAATTGATAGGAGTTACTTTGTTATGATATAATATAGATATGGATGCTTTCCTATTAGACTTATGATTATGATTAACTTAAAATATAGTTCATATTTATCTAAATTATCTATAACATTATTTAAAATTACTATAGATAATAAATAGAGTTAATATTTATTTAAACAACCTTCATCTAATCTCATTTATACAAGCTGAAATATTTAATATTAAATTGACATTTATTCTATATTATGTAAATAGTGTACAATATAAGTAACATATAAAAAGTAATAAAAGTTATAAAATAAATTCTAAAATTTTGAAAAAAATTGTATAATATAGTTTAGATCCTTAATGTACTAGAAAAATAGCTTTATATATTTTTATACTAAATTCACTAATGAGCACTATACTAAATATATGTAAAATAATACAAATTATATAATAAGTCAATAAATAGTTATTTAAAAATCTAAAAATTTCTCAAATATTTATTTTGAAAAATTCGGGGATTTACAAAAGTCTTATCTAGATAAGGACTAAGAAGAGTTTTAATTCCCCTTCGATTTTCCACTATTTAATTTAAATTGATTTAAAAGTAACTCAATCAAATATAATCCAATGTAGATAGATTCTACCTCTAATTTAAACTGTATTTAAATAACTTAATAATTTTTTTCAACATAAATCACCATGATTAATTACATATTAAATCAACCCATATTTAATATACCTTTTTTGAAATAATATATTAATGATAATAATTAATTTTGAAAATACAAATATATATACACTCGCATGCAAAAATAATACTTACATAAAACACAGTTTTTCTAAATTACTAGTTATACTAGTACCATAAAATAAAATGACCATTTTTAAAAAAATAAAAATAAAGTTTGACAATCCTTGGCGTGACGCATTTACAACTTCAAACAATATAAAATATTTATCGTCTATTATTTTGAAATATTTTCTACTTCTATATAATTAAAACGTTTTATAAAAATATGTACTTCGCACTTATTCGCACTTGACGAAAAATTTACGAAACGCAAACTCGTACGTGACGTTCAAATACGAAGTACAAAAATCAATACCATATTTATTAAAAAAAATGTAGTAGAAATTTAGGGGTTTTACAATGGCTCTCACCACAATTATGGAGTAATCCATCAATCATAAAGATGGCAAGCATGTGTGGGACACCCATCCGAATAGATATTCCAACGGCACGTAAATAGTGGCTATCATATGCTCGCGTATTCGTGGAGATCACTATGAACGATGTCCTGCCTAGAAATATTGATATAGTCCTTCCAAGTGGTGAGTGGATTGCACAGGACATTTAATATGAATGGGTGCCTCCTTCGAGTGAAGCATGCAAGTGTTTTGGACATACTAAAGTGCAATGCATGGATACACAAAGGAACAATGAAGTTGATAATGAACAAAGAGGAGTCGAGGAAGAGGAGGATGGGCAGGAAGGAAACCATGACATGGTGCCATTAACAGGCAGTCCGACACTACCCTTGCAGAGAGAGCCAGGTGAAATAGAAGAGACAATGCTGGATAGAGTGGAGGAAGCTCACACATCGGTCCTGGGGAAGCGACAAGGACCAGAGGCTACTGGTCCTAGCACGTCAACGCCTTTAGACTTGGTCCTATTCGGGGAAACAAGTAGGGATAGACGTAACACACGGAGACCGGGTAACCAAACAGTTCAAGAGCGAACACAGGAAGAGCAAGGGGATATAGCAATGGAAAGGGTCTCGAAGAAGAAAGCACCTACAAATCCTACACTTGGGTCCCAATTTGGGAGGGAAGACATGAACAGAAACAGAGAGGGATCCACAAATGAGAACATGGTGTTAACTATAGCAAATCCTAGCTGGTCTCGGCTATTGTAAGGCACAACACAGGGTTCCAATCCTCCTAATGAACAAGGCTACTATCAATTGAATTCGGCTTCTCCACCTATTCATCCCAGGGAGAGTCGAGGAACGAAAAGGGACGAACACCAGTGTTAACCCATGTCTATTATCACATGGAATGTCAGGGGTGCTAACTCGATTGGAAGATGGAGGGAAATTACTAATGTAATTCATAGACATAAGTGTTCGATCGTCGCTATCCTGGAAAGCAAAATTAAAGCAGAGAAGAGGCTTCGTAGTAGAACTCCGTCGCAGTGGGACAATGTGCACAACCTTGAAGCATGTGGGGTGGCACGTATATGGCTCATGTGGGACACTCGAGTATGGACGAGCCAGGTAAGTTTCCTCTCTGAATAATTAATTGTATTGGTTCTAACCGATAAGGGAGGTTTCAAAGTGGCTCTAGGTACAGTGTACGGCCATAACAATCGGAGATGAAGACTCCAACTATGGAAGGATCTCATTAGAACCTCGGCAGAGATAGAGGATAGGCTTCCGCTAGTCTTCTTTGAAGATTTTAATGCTATGCTGGCTGAAAGTGAGAAACTAGGGGGTCGTCAGGTTCCTGCCCCTATCCTTGCAGACTTCAAAGATTACTTACTTAGCTTCGGACTGGTATGTATGGCTTGAACTGGTCACATATGTCATGGAGAAATTGTTCATCAACCAATAGAGTCGTATGTCAGTTGGATCGGGCGCTTCGTAACAACAAGTGGCTAGAGATGTTCCCATCCATCCAGGCTGAAGGCCTTCACTGCGGCACTGGCGACCACACGCCGATCATGATCTGTTTGCATGTAGAAGAACCACCTCGTAGAAGACCATTTAGGTATAATAATTCTTGGCCAATGATAGAGGGTTACAAGAAGTGGTGGACACTGCATTGCAATCACATATAATTGGGAATGCGCAATTTAGTCTAGTACAATGATTAAAAGTTGTGAATCGTGCTCTTAAATCCTGGAATAAAACCCACCCATCTCCTAATCTTTGCGTCGTCGAAGAGGAGCTTAAGGACACTCAAGCACAGGTACAAAGGGACCCGCTGAATGTTGAACCTGTCGAAATGGAGCTCAGTCTTGAAGAGGCAGTTAAGAAAATTAGATTCCAAGAGGAGGTTCATCTGCAACAACGGGCCAAATGTGATTGGCGTAAAGACGGTGACTGATGCACAAAATTCTTTCATGCTACAGTTCGAGCTCACCAACACATGAACTCGTTACAGTCCCTCCTGGATAACACCGGAAAGCGAGCTACAGATGATCAGGCTATGATAGAAGAGGCTATCAGGTATTATACTTCTCTCTACAATCAGACATGATATATAGATACATTTCCTATAACAACATGTAAACGTACTGTTACGAAAGAGGGAAACAAAATATTAAGGCAGGAAGTAACCATGGAGGAAATTGAGCAGATAATCAAAGGGGCTGATTCAAACAAGTCACCTGGAGCGAACGCTGTATTTTATAAGAAGCACTGGAGGCAGCTATAACGTCAGGTACTCCAGGAAGTACAAGTTCTTCACGACAGGGCGACTCTTGAAGGAACTGGATCATACGTTCCTGACCTTGATCCCGAAGAAGGAGGGCGCCAAAGCTTTATGAGACTTCCGGTCGATAGCATGTTGCAATGTATTATATAAAATTATTACGCATCTAATGTGTTCTCGAATGAAGGAGATCTTGTAGGGAATGATCCCGGATAACCAATCTGCCTTTATTAAAGGTATATCCATAGATAAAAATTGTTTGTTGGCTCATGAATTAGTTTGAGAATTTAACAAAGCCGGGGAAAAGAAGAGTTGTATCAAGCTTGACATCAGAAAAGCTTACAACATGGTTAACAGAGGATTTGTCTGTCAAAACCTACTTAGTATGGACTTTGAGAGTTGGTGGGTGGACATAATCAAAGAATGTATCTCTACGCCTACTTTTTTGATCCTGATTTGTAATGCCTGTGGTTCGTATTACGTATTCTTGGAATACGTGTACGTATTTTATTCTTGTATTGCATGATTTCCTGGCTTGGCATTTCCTTCTGGGCTTGGTTTATTCTTGGTTCGGGTTGGTTGGTTCGGCTTGGCTTGGTTTTGATTGGGTTCATGATGAACCCAAGGTGAACCCCTACCTACCACCACCATTTGTATTTATTAGCCCTCTTCATTCTCTCTCTTCATTATTCACCTTCTTCTTCCTCATTTACTCCCTTCACCTACCAAAGAGAGAAGAGAGAGGTCTAGGCAAGTACACCTTGCCACCACTTGAGAACCACTTTTTATTTGTCCATTAGCTAGAATAGGCCATGATGATCAACATTAGAACTTGACATTTTGTGATTTGGAGTCTCCATTGTTCTAGATCTAAGTTTCTTCTATTTTTGGTTTTGTATAGTTTTGATCTATTTAAGTTGTATTTTTATGGGTTTTGATGTTCTTATGTTGGAGAGGATTGAATTTCACCCAAGATAGAACTTTGTAAAGTCGGATTTGGACTTGTTTGGACCAAGTTATGAACTTTTGAAGCTTGGGTTCAAGCCATGGAGTTCTTGCTATTTGGAGAAGACAGTGAGTAGTGCACGAGTTTTTTAGCTTGTGCCACTGAGTTGCACGCGCTCTTTAGCGCAGCGCAGATCCTATACGCTGTCTTTTGGGAGCGTATGACTCGCATACGCTCGCTTGCTTGACAAGGAGTCGTATGGACCCCATACGCTGTCTTTTGGGAGCGTATGACTCGCATACGCTCGCTTGCTTGACAAGGAGTCGTATGGACCCCATACGCTGCCTTTTGGGAGCGTATGACTCGCATACGCTCGCTTGCTTGACAAGGAGTCGTATAGACCACATACGCTGTCTTTTGGAAGCGTATGACTTGCATACGCTTGACCTGAGCGTGGCTTGACCTGAGCGTAGGTTGGCTTGAGCGTAGGCTGGCCTGAGCGTATGACTTTTGCACTGAGCATATGGCTTTTGGCTGACTTGGTCTTAAATCAGCGTGTCAGTTTGGTTTTATTTTCCTTAAGCTTGGCCTTCCTATAGCCCTGTCTATTGATATTTTATTAGATATTTTACGCCCATTTTATATCCTTATGCCTTTTGTCATGAACTTGATAATCACGAATTTATATAATATGTTTGGAAAGGATAACTGAGCCTGACACGATAGTGACCCGTAGTGGTGCACTCCTGACATGAGTAACCTGACATGACCTGATAGTGGCCCGTCGTGGCGCACTCCTGACTAGTACACTTGACCTGATAACCTGACATATTATATCTTGATAAGCTGTTGCGACGGCTACTTGACATGACATGACCTGTATAATAACCTGGACACCGTGGGCGATTGTGCTTGTATAAATAAACCAGTCCTGTCTTGCATCATATCTAGGATGGGACTCCTGAGTACCACGGTCAGGAGCACCCCACTAAAATGGACTAAGGCTAATAACTAGAATAACACAGTAGTCATGAAGAGATTTTTCGGCTACAGGCAATTCCGTTACCTGGGCGCGCCTGGGATCTGTAGCCTACCGTCGAGTAGGGCACATTTCCAGCACACTGTCATGTGTTGCACCCTTTAAGCTACTTAAGGGTACATGCGTTTCCTGGACGATGTACCCACCTGAATTCAACCCTAATCTTTCGACCTGGGTAACCTGGATGGTTTGCAGGGCTTGTGGCTGTGGAATAATCTCACTGCATCTTATTAGTAATTAGGTTTGTGACAACCCTAGTTAGTTAAAGTATCAAGCCGTAATTCTTGCTTGGCCGTGAAGTGATTGGATAGAGTCTAACCAGTCTAGTCTTGCCCTGATCCTGTTCCAGATTGCTGCATGACCAGAATGCTTGTATTTATTTTACTGATAAATGGTGAGAATTCCAAGTTCTGTTCAGACGAAGGGTTACAACCTCGGTCCTTGTTTGGTTTACGAGTTGTAACCTGGTTATCTGAATGGTTCCATGGTTATCTCGTCGTATATCATTCTGGTGTATTTTCTTTATTTCCAGTTCTTACTTTTATTTATATCTTGTGCTGATTGCTGGTTTTGGTTCTTAAGTGAAGCCTCCTTTGTGGCACTTGCTCTTTCTGGGGTCTGACCCAGCTGGTTTTGTGTGGCCAGATTTTGGAGCAGCTCCAGAGGATCTACCGACCTTCCTGCCAGATGGTGAACACTAGAAGGAATCCTGGCAACGAGTGGGTTATTTTTGGCTCTCCCACTCTATTGTAAAAATATTCTTTTGAGGCGTTTAGCCGACGAGCACCTGTTTAGCTCGATTGTACTTACTTACTGTCTGCCTACGGGCTGTAACATGATTAACAAATCCTAGGGTTAATCATGTATGACTAAACTCTTGCTAGTCCTGACATTTTGTAACGACTAGCTTCATGATCAACTAAATATGTAATGTTTGGGACGCCTTACTATTGTTTATTTAATGATCATACATCTTGTGACTTTTACTTACTTGCTTGTGATTGAGACACTAGGCTTGTTCATGACCTTAAGAGACTGTTGGCTTGTAGATAAACCCTCATGTATCTAGACAGCCGTGACCGTATAGCGAGATGGATTCTATTTCATATACGTAGCTGGCTATGTCTGCCCCCGCTCTCCAGTATTCTGGTTCTGGGGTGTGACATGATTAAAGGACAACCATGCGGTTTCTTTGGCAGTAACTGAGGTTTGCGATAGGGAGACCCATTATCTCCATACCTATTCACCATTGTAATGGAGTATTATACCTGCTTGGTGGACATCGCAGTTCACCAGAAATGAATTATCCCGCTATATCGAAATGTGTCACCAGTTGTCTCATATTTGATATACGTAGATGATCTCCTAGTATTCATCGAACCATTTGAGAAGAGCATGATAGCGCTGAATGAGGTATTGGATGAATTCACAAGACTATCGAGTCTGCAGTTGAATAGGGAGAAGAGCCACATTTATTTCAGCCGGGACTGTCCATACAAGAAGGGATGGTCAACATTACTTCAGATAGAAATAGGAAACTTACCTGTTAGGTATCTTGGTTTGCCTTTATCGATCAATTATGCCCGGGATGCAGATTGTCAGGGAATGATTAAATAAGTCCAAACAAGGCTAGCAGGTTGGCAGGCCCAACTATTGTCTTTCGGGGGGTGGGGAAGATTGGAGCTTGTAGGGTCAATAATATGTGCTATCACATTTTACTGGCTGAAGGCTATATTCATACCTGAAAAAACTGTTTAAAAGATAGAGATATGTGCCAACTTTGTATGGCGCGGAGGTCTGCACACTATATCATGAGAGGATCTGTGCCAAGCCAAAAAGGAGGGCGGAGTTGGATTACGATCACTTAGAGTACTACGTGAAGTTGTACTTCTAAAGATGGCTTGACATCTGTTGGAGAATGATTCCATGTTGGCGAGATGGACGAGAAATAGGTACTTACGCTCTACCAACTTTTGGACCCAAGAGTTAAATAACAATTTCTTTGTCACGTATGAAAATATTCTTTGAGTGCGCCCCAAAGTAAAAGAGAGGATTAGTAGGGTGATTCATGGCGGACAAAGCACAAACTTATGGAAGGACCTCTGGCTTAACCATTACAGCATGATCGATAGATGGGGATGGCCAACATTCGAATTATTTGTATACCTATTCATTCAGACGAGAATTGAGATAGATGGGCGTGGGATGGTGCAAGAAACGGTAAGTTCTCAACCAGAGAAGTCTATGAACAGATACGAGACCGACGTCTGCGGGTTTGCTGGGCAGATATTATTTGGTCACGGAGTATGGCCATGACGATGAAGTTATGCGCCTACAAAGCAATTCGGGACAGATTGTTAACTGGAAAAAGGATGGCCAGGTTCGGTATCACTATTACCAATACGTCCTGTATGCTATGCGGTAGAGGGGTAGAAACGCGGGATCATATATTCTTCCAATGCTCCACTATTGGATACATGTGGCAGAATTGTAAGAGCAGCATGGGCATCCCAGGTACATAAAAAAAGGTTCTTCCAGGAGTCTTCGAGAAAATATTGGCATTAAAGAGATAGGGACGAGATACATACAACAAAGCCAAAATCAAGCCCTTATCAACAGTTGGGCATATCTCGCGGGAGCGAAGTAGAAGAATCTTTGAAGGTGTTGCAATGGCGATATAAGGGATTATAAACAACATTGATACTGATGCAACTCTTATGGGGGGTTAGCAGCGGGATTGATTTGCAAGAGTAGATTCTTTGTAGTGATATTTTGTAAACAATTTTGCATTGAAATATAAATACTCTTTCTTCAATATTTTTTTTTGAAACAATAGGTAATTGTGGCGAACTCGTCTCCACTGGGGCTCGAACTCTTGACCACTTGGGCCGCATGCATCTCTCTTAACCACTAGGCTAGAGGTCATTTGCACTTTCTTTCTTCAATATATATATATATATATATATATATATATATATATATATATATATATATATATATATATATTTTTTTTTTTTTTTTTTTTTTTTTGGGGGCTCGAACTCTTGACCACTTGGGCCGCATGCATCTTTCTTAACCACTAGGCTAGAGGTCATTTGCACTTTCTTTCTTCAATATATATATATATATATATATATATATATATATATATATATATATATATATATATATATATATATATATATATATATATATATAAGAGATGTATGTCAAAAAGTAATATGACGATTGTGTCGAAGATCAACATGCTACAATGTGTCAATAAAGTTCCTTATTTAGACAATGTAAACATTAATATATATAAATAAATATATATATATATATATATATATATATATATATATATATATATATATATATATATATATATATATATATATATAAACATAAGAAAATATAAACATAATTTGAAACTTATTTAGATAATTGTTGGTTTTAGCGAATAATTACAAAGTTGTATGATTCCTATAAAATTATTACGTGGTAATTTCATGTTTAATATTCAGCTAAATTTTATGTTTCATCTATTTTATGGCAAATTTTTAAATTTTTGGGCTAGCTTATATAAAAAAATATTACATTAATTTTTCTAGCCAATGTGGTTTACGTAAAAGTCCACATTTAACTTTTGGAAGCCATTTATAACTTAGATAAGGTAATTGGGTGAGAGTCTTTATACCTTGTCAGCTAATAGGGTGCATGAGTTTACAACTGAAAACTTATTAAGTTAATAGATGTATTTCTTGGTAATTACTCGTTACCATGGCAAAATTCACATGTTACCTTGCCAAAATTCACAAACTCGATATCTTCGTCCCTCGCCAAATATCGGTATATGTGGTCCACAGTTTTGGACCAAAGTACGTGTTTTGGCAGTTGAAAATAAATAAATGACTATTTATGTCAACAAAGATCGACAGCATCACAAAGGAGATGGCATGCTGAGGAACACATTAATTAATGATGGAAAAGGCATCCTGCAGATTCTCTTGCTCAAGGTACCTAAATGATATTGAGACCAAGTCCAGTCGACTGGTAAGGAACAATGACGGTGTACCCAATTCTACTGATTTAGAAGGGTTCGTAAATTAGGAAATCAGTGAGATTTATTGTCACGACTCGATCCCAATATACTGGGTCCAGTCGGATCATGCCCAACCTACATCGTTGTGAGACGGCGACAGTAAGCTGTATCAAGCAGTAAGACTAGCAGATAATTCTAAATGCGAGAATAAAATGACTTTTATTGAATCTGGAAATTAAAGCTAAGAGTCTAGATGAATCAAGCACACAAAAGCAAATAAATATTCTGGTTACTACATTGGTTCTTATTACAACTAAAAAAGAAAATAAACTAAACCACGGCACAACTAGTAATCTGGGGCTCCCTAGTCAGGTTCAGCTACCTCGTCAGGACTCGGATCAGGTCCGTAGAAGGAACTAAAACCAAGATTTTCGTCGTCGCAGTCACCTAAAAATGTTGGTCTCCAAGTCAGGAGGGGACCAAAAACATATATCCACATCCAATATTCTAAATAATAATAAATGATGGAAGACAGTTTAAAAGCATTATACTTTTTTTTTCAGATAATAATAAAGAAGACAGTAGGAAAGAAATCTCAGTAGCTACAATGATGCAATCTACAATGAGTCAATAGTATTTTTGAGCATATAGCGGATCTGTGACCGGCTGGTAGATTCATTGTGTATACTAATATTTTGGCCAATGATAGTATACGGTACGGCTCAACCCCCTGTACAGTAGGGGTTAGCGCGAGAGAGACAATATCAATAACAATGGCTTTGGTCACAGATGCTATACTACTCCCCCATTCTCCGAGTCAATGAGTCAATAAGTCAATGAGTCAATCAAGCAATCAATATGGGGTCCGAGAGGGATCCCCTGTGAATCAGTGTCGACACAATATACATAGTCCTATTGATGCAGCACATTTAATTATTAAATAAAATATTGACATGAATGGTATGAAACTTGCCTTGGACTTTTCCCCGGTGTTGAAGGTAACGACAGGAAGGTATCAACTAAAGTCCGGAACTTGAACCTACATTAATTAATATTTCGTTTAGAAATTATTCCAAGGGTTTAACTAATACTGCCACTAAAAATAAAGTTTAGTTATAAAACATCTTCTTTTTATTTAGAGAAATAATATCATAGTTATTTATTACCCTAGTTATGTATAATAATATTGGTAAAACAATTTGTTGCTGAAACTAGCATTTTATGAATAATGCAAAAATTCTTATATTTAAGTATTAGTAAAATAGTAACGGTTTTATCGTAAGTTATTATAATAGAAATATCATTTTAAACTTGAAAATACTTGAAATCTAATTAGTATTTTTTTTATAAAACCTTACAAAATTTTATGATAACTATTTTCTTTAAATAAGAAATAAACATTTTACTAATAAATTACAAAAATCCTTATTTAGTAAAACTTGCAGTTTTTACTAAAATATTGCTTAAAAATCTTTTTATATAATACGATAAGATTACTAACCAATTTAATGGTTAATTTACGAAAACAATCTTTTATCCAAAATAAATAAATATATATTTAACCTAAATCACTATTTTATATATTAAAAATATATTTTTGATATATAACTATTTGTTTTGAAACTAATTTAATAATTAATAATAAATCATAAATTAATGGCAATAATCCTAATAATAATTAAAATAACATTATTCCTACGTTATTCGTATTTTAACGTAAATAGTTAACTCTAATTAACCACTAAGTAGTAATATTCTAAATGTCACAATAATTAAAGATAGCTAACTCTATTACAATACCTAAGGTTAAATTAGAAAACTACAATTAACTATCCCGAAATTGACAGAGCTTTATTCTGTCAATTTCGGTTGGAACAGGAACATGTTTATAAACTGTAAAAATGTACAGGGAGTCAGGTTTACCAAAAGGTTGATAACGGAGCACCGAGGGGAGGCCTCGGATTTGGAACACGGGTACGCGGGGAGTACGTGCACATGAATGGATCGACACCGACACACGGGAGACGGAACGCGGAACGCACGCTCGACACACAAAAATTGTGCACGAGGTGCTGGCCGACGGGGACAGCCAGCGGGGACAGCCGGCGAGGCGGCTGGGCCTGGACGGCGCGGCCGGAGCTGCTATGAGCTGGTGTGCACGCACGAGAAACGCGTTGGTGGCACGCGCGGTACTGGTGCGCACGGACGACAGCTGACGCATGTGAGAACGGCCGACGGGGGTCGCCGACGGTCGACGGGAGGCGACAGATCAGAGGGGAAAGGGAGAGGGAAGGTGCTGGTGTTAGTGTTTTTTTTGTGTTGTAGAGAGGGAAAGAGAACTGTGTTGGTGAGGATGAGTGTTGGGTTTGGAAGAAATAAAGAAGGAAGATGGTGTTTGTTCGCCATTGAAAATGCGACAATATCTTTTTGATTGATAAACCTTGGTATTTTAATTACAAATAGAACAATATACAATGTAGGACTTAGACGTAGTCCTAGAGTACACTTTTATTTTTATCTGAAAACTGTATCGGTGGAGCGAGTGGTAATGCGTTGACAATCTGACGACGATCTTGGACTCTCTGAAGGTCTGGGTTGCTCTGGATGCCGGAGCATTTTGAGGAGAAAGAGACGTTAAGTGTCTATCTTCTCGTTTCTGTCTGTAGATATGATTTTCATTTTTTGTGGAAGAAGGAATGATCCCTCTATTTATAGGCAGCAGACTGATCTGCTTATGCGTACATATATATGATGCACCTGTACGTGGGAATGCCACATGACTGATACTTTAGGGCGCATGGACGATGTGCCCTAAGTCGGATCTGAATCTACTGAACTGCTCAGTTGGGCTGCGGTGGAGCTGACACATGGCAGTCGTAAAAATTCGTCTATTGCTGAGATCTTGGGTGGTTAGCACCCATTCTTGAGCAGAAGTGAGTCAAAATACACGTGGCACATGTCTCTGGCATAAAGATCTCGAATTTTATGGAAGGAATGATCTGTCAGGAGCGCCTAGGATCTGGCGCATGGAGCGACTCGATCTATGACTTTTAGTGGTCACAGACAAGTCTGGGTGCATGAGTTCTGAGGCACATACAGAGCTTTGGGTGCATGGCTGTGGAGGCACATGCAGAGACTTGGCTTTTGTCTTTTGGGATCAGGAGTAAGTCGGGGGCACATGGCTTTTGAGGCACATACAAATGATCGGTCGGCCATGTGGCAAAGCTGTAGCCGACAAAAGCAAGTAATGATGATGCTGACGTCGGCAGATCTTCATTTTCTGTAAAAGCTGCCAACGGCTCAGTCATGCTGTTAACTCTGTTACATAGCTTTAAATGCTTACGGGGTGACGAGCTTCGTGTGGGCACATTGATCTGTGATCCACTATGCACATGCTATGTCCCATTGGGCACATTTGGTACGGTGCACATAGTGCTAACGGCATATCTGCCACATGGCGTATCATTTTTGGCCCGTCTGTTGATTTCTTCGAGGCATTTGATGGCTGTTTGACTTGGCTGAATTTGAAGAGGAATATTCATCGATATTGATGTCGATTCATTACACAGAATATGAGGAGACTGCTACTTGGCACATGGGCGAAGGTTGCCCCGGCTTATAAATAGCTTTGTGAAGAGTTCTGTTTCTCATTTCACTTATCTTTCCTTTATGGAGACGAACTCGATCGGTCCTCTGCCTTAGCGAGTTGACGATGAACTCCTTCCAAAGACGAAGATGTGCCGGGTTGGTATTTTCACCATCGGCCCTGTTTTCGTACAAGGCTATGAAAGTGCCTGTTGCATCGAAATATCGGGATCGTCGTGTCCCGGCACAGGCTGAAGGTACCTGTTGCATCCAAAGATTGGGCAGTTGTGTCCCAATTTTTGTTATGCTGGAAGAGCCACAGGTCGGGGCTATCGTACCCCAATTTATTGGACTAGAAGAGCCACTCCTCCTGCTAGAGTGCCGGCATGCTGACTAGGAAGTGATTCGCTCTAACTATGCACGGGGATGCGCCTACGCTGAGATGCTGGAATGATGTGCCTGGCTGTTGTATCAGAGTGATGTGCCTGGCTGTTGCTTTTAGGTTTTTTTTTCTTTCTAATAGAATTTTCTTTGTAAAAGAGTTTTGGACATGTAATCGACTTTCATATAAAATAAAAACCTAATTTTAATGTCTCTACTTCTTTGCTGTTTTCTGCTGTGCCAATTGTTCTGTTGAGTTTCCTGGCACATGTTGATTTTGGGGGCACATGAGAGTTAGGGCGCATAGGAATTCTGGCCTGAGATGTGCCTGAAATTTTATGCTTCTACAAGACCCCCTTTAAAGTTTTTAAACTTTCTGCCAAGTTTTGGAATACTTTGAACAAGAAGCATGGATAGTAGTTGTTCTGGGCGCATGTCCTCGTCTGGGCGCATGGCTCTGCTGGGCGCATGACCGCTCTGTGCATTGCTGTGGGGGCGCATGCCCTTCTCTGTTTTAATGCAAGAAGATAACGCCTCAAATTTTTGAAAGATTAATGATAATCTTTTGGAAGATATGCTGCCGTCAGTTTTACGAGATCTGAAGCAACTGCTGCTGACGTTACGCCTTATCGGTTCACGCGTATGGCTCATGCCTATAAATAGGCGTATGTGAGGGAGAGAGAGAAAGTCTTCTACTTTTTCTCCTTCTTCCTCTACAGTCTTTCGAAAAACCTAACTTCTTTAGAGAGATGGCTCCCAAGACTCCCCGTGGCGGTGCTGGCCGAGGAAGGGGCAAGGACAAGGAGCCCGTGGAGGTTGATATGGAGGATGCTCACGTTGTCGCAGCGACGTCCGTCGGTGTTCGACGGGCGGTGATCCTTCACTTCGTTGCAACACTGTTGGGGCACGTGGGTGTGACTAAAATGAGTCGCATCCCTATTGACACGCCTAGGCTTCCCATTGCTGATGCACATGGACTTTGTCCTGATGATGCGCCAAAGCTCCTTCTGCTGACGCGGATGGACTTAGGTCCTGATGATGCGCTGAAGTTCCATTTGTTGACGCGCATGGACTTAGGTCCTAATGATGCGCCGAAGCTCCTTTTGCTGATGCGCATGGACTTAGGTTCTGATGATGCGCTGAAGCACCTTTTGCTGACGCGTATAGACTTAAGTCCTGATGATGCGCCAAAGCTTCTCTTCAAATACGCCTGGGCCTCGGTCCTGTGTGTGCGTCTTTGGTGAGATTCTATCTGCGCGTATGGGTTTCGACCCAGTTTGATGCGCCAGATTTGTTGATGCATCTCAAATGCTTTGTTTGAGCTTCTAAGTCTAACTTTTGAAGGGCTTTTAGTCTTCTTAGATGACTACTTTGTCTTTGTTTGTATCACAATATCAATAACTGTCCCTTTACTGAATGAAGTCCTTTTAGATCCCGCGCTCTGTCAGATGGGTTTGGACTTTAATGAAGAAGTCGTCAACCCGTCCAAGGCTGTCATTATGTTGGACCAGCCTCTGGAGAGAATGACGCAAATCCAAATCAACATTTTATTTTTCTCTAACTTATGATAGAGAGTGGCAAACGCAAGTCGGTTGATTCTGACAATGTGTCTTTCTTAAAGCCCGGGTTCTTGTTTGGTGACCGTTTGACCTCTATCGAAGCAAAGGCGTTGATGGTCAAAGAAGACTGGTTCTTTAAGGCGAGGGATGTGAACATGTACATCAAACAAGTGGAATGTCAATTGCCCTTGACGGCTTTCTGTAGTCTTGCTTCCAAGAGGAAGATTAAGTGGGAGCTCACTCCATCTCAGGGAGGGGCAGTGGCAAAAATCATCCGGATTGACACCACATCCAATCAGAAAGATACCTTAGCCGCTTCGCGAGCCGGAACCTCTTATCATTTGCGAACTCTGCATCCTGGGAGTATATATAGTGATGTTCCTCCTAACACTTTCACCTTTAGTGCCTTGACCTTTGTCAACCGTATGCTGGGGGCCAAGATTTCGTACCCGAAAGAGGAATTTCGGGTTGAGGGCTGGTGCTATTATGTGTAGAAGTGGAATGAGTTGACACTCTGGGTTCTGTCGAAGTTTAAGACTGAACTCAGGGAAGTTGGTCTGACTGCTGCTCTTCGTGCTACTCAGGCGGGCGTAGATATAAATCGGCCTATGTTCCTTGCTCTCCTGGAGATGTACAACACTCATACCGGTACCTTTTTCACTCCCGTAGGGGAGTTGGGCTTGGTACTACATGAGATGTATGAGGTCTCGAAGCTTCCTTGGGGGTCTGAGCCCTATGAGGAGTACTTTCCAACGAATGATGAGCTCTTAGCTTTGGAGAAATTTTTTTTGAGATGATGACAGCCTTCAAAGAGGTGGCGAGCCATCATTACTTGGCCCAACAGAGGGACAAAGGTAAAGCACAGCCTCATGTGACTGCTTGGAGGGATTATATCTTCAAACAAGACATGACGGACCCTTCAAAGATTTGATTTGTTACTCCTCAGGGGCTTACCCATGTAGAGGTACTTGCTGAGATGACTAGACTCAGCGAACGAAATCCTCGTGAAAATGAGAACCAGGAGCCCTCCGACCACTTCTACAGCTGCTTCTGGCATTATGTTCACAGAATGTCTCCAAAGGCAATGCTGGCGGCCTATCTGATGATATGGCTTCGAGACCATGTGTTTGCTGGTGGATCTGGCTCTGTGGAGAGGGTGGCCAGAAATCTCATCTTGTCGGCTGTGAAGCTGCTCTTTGGTCATCCTTTGGCTTTGATTCCCGCTATGGTGTGCAACCTAAAGCGGGGCCTAAGCGAATTTGTGGATAATACGGTCCATAAGACGGGTAAAAAGGGTAATTTCCCTCGTACGGAGCTGTCTTTCCATTATTTGATGGGATGGTTGATCTTGCACCATCCAAATACAATGACCCCTGGTTCGGAAGACGAGCATGTTGCTGGTGACGCCTTTATCCGCCGCTACTACAGAAGAAAGTGGCTGCATATAGGTGTTCCAGTTTGTAGGAGAGTTCTGTCCTACCTCCAAGGGTGGGAGATCACCAAGGTTGGCCCAATTTTCCTGGGTTTTGAAGCAGATGAAGAGCTGGAGGACTCTGGCGAGGATGCGATTACACTGCCAATGTGGGGATTCCGTTGGCTGCAGAGCATTCGACCTTTCCACCTAGTATATCAGAACAAAAATCGTTGTTTCTTAGAACCATACCTGCCGAGTCGTTTTGCCCGCCAATTTGGCTACACCCAGTTGATGTTAAGAAATCCCAGTAATTGCTTGGGGTTTGTTGGAAGTTTTTTAGATGGAGCCCGGGGTTGGCAATATTACAATGCCGAGTGTACCGGAGTGTGTTTCACGCTACCGGTTCACAATCTTCGACCGCATATTTTGTTTTCTGCCGTGAAGCTCTATTGTGCGATGAATACTGTTTCCCCTGGGTATGACTGGGAGACCAGTTTTATTGTCGGGACACAACTTGATGCGTTAGAGAGTATGCTGGCGAAGGCTCGGGTGTATCGTACGCCTGACGAGATAGCTTTCAGGGTTGCCCCTGCAGCACTGGCGGGAGGTTCTCAAGAGGAGCCCGCGATAAGTCAGTTGAAGAGATGCACTTCGACGGAGGTAGATTCATCGGCTCCCAAGAAGCCCAAGAAGGTGTTAGCGACTAAGGCTGGGAGCATAATATCACCTTCAGTGACACCAACAGAAGCAGCTCCCATAGTGGTATATAATTTAGTATCTATCTGACTCGGTCTTTCCTCTTGTGCTTATATGTCTCTTCTTTGCAGGAGGTGTTGAAGAAAAAACCCCGGTCTTTGAGGCTGGGTTCGAGTAAATCGAAGGAGGTGGCAAGCTCGTCTGATGAGCATATCCCTCTGATTGTGTTATCTCCCGTATATGAGACTTTGGTTGATGCCATTCCGGTGGAGGTTGGCTCTTTGGACCGGGCCGGAGATGATGCTGCAACATCTGAGAACATTGAACCTTCTCTGCCAACTAGTCGAGGAGGTAAAACCGAGTCATCACAGACGGTGAAGCAAATAACTGCGGGGGCCCCAAAGACTGGTGTGGGAGCCCCGAAGGAAGTTATCATGCAAGATCCTCCGGGTGAGGGGGATGAATGGGATTCATCCTCTACGGATGACATCCTCCAAGAGGATGTTGAGAACGTTGAAGAGGACTCCGTGACGGGCGGAGAGGAGCAGACTGAGGAGTTAGCAGCTGAGCCCTCTCCTAGTCACGGTATGGGGGAACCGACTTTGCGGGAAATTTCACTTCCGAGTCCTACCCATGTCCCAGTGATGGGGACTGAGGGGGAGGAATAACTCGTCTGCCAAGCCCTACGCCCGTTCTTGAAACCGGTGCTGATGAAGGGGAAGTGACTCATTTGTCGAGTCCGACTCATGTTTTGATTGAAAAAGAGACATGAGGGTCCAGTCTCCCTCCAGATGCTGCTCTTGTCCCTTCGTCAGGGGTAGAAGAATCTGTCCTAGTTGCAGATGTTGCTTCAGGGTCTGTTATGGCGGACCCGAATGTTGTAGGGCCCTCTGGGGCCAACTCAGACAAGGGCAAAGGCCCCATGGTGGAAGACACCCCCTCCGTTCCTTCTACTTGGGGGACAGTGTTGAGTCCCTCCAGAGACTCAGCTCCGGCGGTTGGTGGTTCCGTCGACACACTATAAGAATAAGGGCTTTTCTTGACGGTGATTCTCCGTCAAAAAATGGGTATCTTGACGGTTGTGGATCCGTCAAGTAGGCCGGAGTCAAGAAAAGGCCCCCCCTTTCTTGACGGTCGTTGGAAGGACTTTTCTTGACGGTTTTTGGCCGTCATATGAAGTACTTTTCTTGACTGTTTTTAGCCGTCAAGATAGCATTTTTTAGAAACCGTCAATGTAGGCAAAAACTTTTCTTCACTCCGGCCTAGATGACGGCTATTATCCGTCAAGAAAAGCATTTATTCACATGCTATTATGCAGCATGATTTGAATTAAAATTGACATTTGACAACTGTCAAGAGAAGCTTGCCAAAATGCAGTCAAGAGAAGCTTGCCAAACTTCCGTCAAGAATTATATAATATTAATCAAACACATATAATATCAATCCAGAAGTTACACATACATCAAATTACTATAAAACCCAAATTTCATATTAATAAACTGTATTGTTCATACACCAAAAACTTTCAATACACATCCCACCACAAACATCCATCACTTGTCCAACCACAACATAATCCAACCAGTACACATATCCCACATCTGTAGTTTCCATACCACTTAAACGTCCAAACCACAAAACATAATCCAACCACATTTGATAATCATACAAATAAAACAAAAAAGTAGCAAACCAGACCGGAGCACATCCCTCTCATATCCACAACATTTCCCTATTCACAACATACATGCACCTTCATTTTTCAGCAAGTTCCTGAGAGAACAAGAGCACAAATTATCAATATACAGTTATTATATAGATATTGAACTCACTATTACAGAATTATCAATACAGATTGATTTTATTGCTGCACACACATTTTGAATCACTTGACAAGAAGGCAACAACAAAAAATAGGGAGTCACATCCAAGCTTGTCAACAACCTGAAATCTATCATTTTAGTCGGTTAACAAAGAGAAGTTGAAAATGTCATCTTCATGTGAATAAGATTCAAACATGAACAACCTTCATGGGTAGATCCAAACCAGTGTGCAAGCGTACTCTACAATAGTAAACAATTAAAGTATATCACACATAATGATTCAGTCTTTTTGAAATATGAATAAGACTACCAAGAGTGGATCATCCTCAACTGGTAACCACATTGTTCTGAAGGCCACACGCCTGAGATTTAACTTTTTTAGTTGCATTTTCTTCTTTTTGGCCCTTGGCATGGAATTAATGTTTCATAAATTCTAGAAGTAACACCAAGGAAAACAGGGTACACATCCAATATTCATTGTACATTCAAAAAATTGAAGTTGGCATAATTATACAAAGTGTTTCCTAAAAAACCTTAATTCTGCTAGTGTTTCATATGAAGCAATATGGATTAAACACTATTAGAAAAATATGAATGACACTAGCATATTCATATTTTCCAATTTAAAAAAAATTAGAAGAGAAAATCAGCTTCAAAGTAACTAACACCAATATAAGTTGGCATGACGGAATTTGCAACCTCACGTACCTCGATAAAGGAGATTTGTGTTAAAATAGGTCAAAAAGGTTGGAGCCCAATGTAGTAACATACACTACCTTAATGGATGGCTATTGCCTGATACAAGAAATAAGTAAAGCATTTAAAGTTTTTAAGCTAATGCTCTCACGAGGTCATAAACCAACGACAGTTACTTACAACATTTTGAACAATGGCTTTTGTATGTGTGGAAAGGTTGATAAAGCTAGACACCTTTTTGATGAGAAGCCTTGTAAGGGATTGCAACAAGCACTTGCTACTTACAATATTATGTTAGATGGATTATACCAAGCTGGAAGGGTTGTTGACACAAAAGAAATACAAGATAAAATGATTTCTTCTGGGACTTTCCTAGAACTCCACACCTATCATATACTTACAACTAAAAGGAACAATGTTGACAGCAATTTTAGAAATCAGTGATGTAGAAAAGCATAAGACCAGAGTTTATTGTTCTATGCACGTGAAATATAAAGCACAAAAAAAATCTTAATATTATCAAACTGAAAGGGAAAAGGAAAACAACAACTTATCTATCATAGTTATACACACCAAAGTAAATTTTAGCTTAGTTATTATCTTGTAGCTCCAAAGTTGTGTACCGTGGATCAGACAGGGAAAACAACATCGGGGATGGTGATAGTGACAGTGATGGTGATGGTGTGATGTGTCCTTGTTTGACACCGTCCTTAAGTGTTGGAAATAAGTGATTAAAATTTATAGTCCCTAGTAACTGGAATATCCGACAATTTTAGTAAGCATCCATTTCGTGTTCACTGTTCAGAATTATTTGTTAATGTGTCTTAACATTTTTGTGTAGTATGTCTGATATAGGCAATTGTTGTCTTGCTTTTGGAGAAAATGAAAAAAAAAAAACCATCGAAGAATAATAAGTCAAAAGTCAAAACTTGGTATACTACACAAGATTTATCTTCTTAAGTAAAGAAAGACAGGTACTATAAGTAAAGAATAGAAAACTTATTATGAACTACAACAAACAATTTTCCTTCAAATCAATTTCTTTTCCTACTCATTTCCTTTGGCATCCAAACAGGGTAGAAAATGACTTTCCCTTTCCAGGGCCTTGATTTTGCGAGCCAAACATGGCCTATGAGTTTAAAAAAACATACTAACAGAAAATTACTCACGTTCACATATACTTCAACTATCTGATGTTGAACTAAGCTAACCCTATTTCTCCAGTAATTCACATCTACATCTCTCTCCTATACATGAACATGAACCTGTGAACAATCTGATCCATATCCACCATGAATCTTTGTTCTGAAGGTGATTCCAGTGACACTCCCTTTCATATGTTATGATGACACAAATAACCAAGAATTTATGTTGTAAGATCGACCAAATGCCTAGTTAATAGCCGATATTATGAAAGCAAGAAAAGCTGGAAAGTAACATGAATGAGACTAATTCAAATTGAGACCAATTAACTACATTTTCATAAGAGTAACAAATAATCCAGATGACCAAAAATATGTATATCCTACCATAAATCAGTAAAATTGTGCTGATAAGCAGATACAACTGTCAATCTTGTGCACCAAGATCATTAATTACCTCAAGCTTGCTCCCATCTGGAAATGTTTGCCAAGTCGGCATTAGCTCAACTATTTGGTCACTGACACACAAGAGGCACTCCATCTCCCTTCTCCACATGGATTTCTTCTTTTGAGATACAAGCTCTAGCCTCCAAAGCTGCCCAAAAAGTGTAGCTATCGAAAGGAAAAAAAGACTGAAGTTATATATAGGAGTTATCATCAGTAGACAAAGTGAACAAAAAATTCATAGAACAAACAGCTATACAAGAAATGATCTAAACTATACCACAAAGATTAGTGATAGCATTTGGTATTGCAAAATTTTCTTCACCTAATCATCATCGTACGGTGCGAAATAAAAAATTAGGGTTTAGGAAACGAAAGTTACCAGCATTTGAGCCGAGTCGTAGAGGCTGTTGTCGAGGAGGAGGGTCATCTGGTCCTTGGAGACGTCCATTGTTGATTCCTTTGGAGTTTGATCGATCACTTCTCAAAAGTGCGAAATCCCTCCTAAAAAATTCGGTGTATCATTTCATCAATCGAAGTAGATCAGAAGATCACCTTAGGGAGATGAGTCAGAAGAAATCCCTTTCAGTCGGCCAGACCTACGATGACCTTGGGCTGCTTCCCGTCAACTGCCATCCCGTGCCGCTTCTGCTCCCCGACGAGCTTAAAATTTGGGGGTTTTGGGAAACCCTAACCCAAAATTTCCAAAACTAGAAATAGAGGGGAAAGGATTAGCGGGCTTCATAGGGTTCAGAATTTAGAGTTTTGGAGGAGGAAGAGGAGGAAGAGGCTGCAGAGAGGTGGGGGTCGGGGTTAGAGTGGAGAGCGGAGAGGTGGAGGTCGCGGGAGCGAGAGATGGCGGAGATGGCATGTTCTTCGGAGTGAGACGGAGCAGACGGGAAGCGGAAGGCCGTGTAAGGAGGAGGAGGAGTCAAAGAGGGAGGAGCTGGCGGAGAGGGAGGAGAATGAGGGAGATGAAAGAACCCTTCGAGGTTTTTTTAAAGGGATCGGGAGTTTCACTCCATAGGAGCAGCTTTTGAGGTTTTACGCAACCGTCAACATAGATGATACACTCACAAAAATTCAAAAAAATTACGAAAATGGTAGCTAAAATATGCACGACAATATTTTCGCACATGCATTACTTGACGGTATCAACAAACCGTCACTATAAAATATGTTCTTTCTTGACGGATCCTTCGAAACCGTCAATATATATGCTATAAAATTGCTATAATAATAGAAAAATTGTCTTCCCTTGACGTCAGCCTAAAACCGTCAAGATAACCACTATTGTTGACGGTTTTTGACGACAGTCAACTTATAAACCGTCAAGAATCGTCATTTTTCTTGTAGTGACATTGTTGGTGAGACGGAGGTCGTAAATACCGTGCTATAGCCTTGAACCCTGAAGGTACGACGACTGAGTCTCCTGTGAGCCAAGCGGTGGCCACGTTGTCAGCCTCAGGTGTAAAAGCCTCAGCAGGGTCAACTGTTCTTCCTGCCCACGTAGCAGCTCCGACAACTCCTGCTATAGCACCTCAAGTGTTGGCCGATGCAGATGAATATGTAAAGTTCATCGTTGAGGCCGTGTACAAGATGTTGAGGAGGGGGGTATCAGCTATACAAGATGAAGGCGGGAGCTTTGCGATTGCGAAGGCAATGGCAATCCTGTATATCGGGTTGATCCGAACTCATCAGGGTCACGAACACATGGCAGAGATCTTGGAGGCTTCTGTTGCTGAGCTAGATCATCACCTTACTGAGCTTCAGAACATTCGGCAGAATGATTTTTCTGCTTTGATAGATGAGGAGCAGAACAAGCTAGTGGCTGAGATTGAGTTAACCTATTCTGACACCATGGCTATTTGGGAGCAAGAGTTGGCCAGTGCTGAGGCCAAGGAGCAGTGGCTGTCCTCGTTGATGGAGGAGAAGGCCAATCTGCGGGAATCTCTGAATGCCAGCATAGCGGAGGTTGACGCAAAGATTCGTCTTCTTCAAGGACAACGTGCCCTGCTTCTGGCTGATTCTAAATAAGCACAGGCTGATCATGTCCAGCTTAAAGAAGAGACGTCAGATTTCACTCGCCATGTGGCCTTCCTATTCTGTCAGAAGAAGGAGTTGGACGAAAAATATGCGGCTGATCTTGCTTCTGACGCCAGACAGACGATGTATTGTGAAGCTGAGCGTCGCATTTTGGCGACTATAGAGACCAGGACTGAAGGTTTGAAGCGTCGTATTGACGAGCTGTCCACTGACCCTTAGTTCTTTTATCCTTTATTTTGTTGCTTTTAGTTAGAGACGTAGCTGTCTCTCTTTTTGTAGTCCTTCCATTTCCTGTTTTGAAGAAATAAAGAACTTTTTGTTTTATTCATTCTTGTGATGAATCTGTGATTTTTTTTGGGTGGACCTATTATCTTTTGTGCACCTTGGTTTCTAGGTACAGATAATAAGTTACGAAGGAAGAAAACCAATATATTTACTCAGAGGTGATATGGACATGGTAAATATGGGTTGATGATAGAGCTTTCCTACTCAGAGGTAATATAGACGTGGTAGGAGTGAACTCTGTAGGGATGTATAGAGCAATTCAGAGGTGATATGGACGTGGATGTTCTATGATCAATGTATAACAACGCATGGGTGGTTGCATGAGATGTTTACTCAGAGGTAATGTGGACGTGGTAAACATAGTAATGAGCTTGATCTTACGTAGTGTAAGGTTCTTCTTTATAGGGTGTAGAGAAGTAACTCAGAGGTGATGTGGACATGGTTGTTCTCATAATTTGGTTTGTCAAGTTCACAAATTTTTTCACTGGGGAGCGGGAAGTACATTCTGAAGGGTGTCAGGAGTAGTACTTCTTTAGGAACTTGTCATTGATGGTCATCATGAACAAGTCCCGATTAGGTTAAGCGAGACGATAAGCACCGTTTGAGTATACTATCACTATGATAAAGGGTCTTTCCCATTTGGGTTCAAACTTTTCCAGTATCTTGTGATCATCACCATCGGTCTCCTGACTGCCAGAACCAGGTCGCCTACTTGAAAAGTTCTCTGTTTGACACTTCTGTTGAAAGCCTATGAAATACGGGCTTGATAAAGTTTAATGCGCTCTTGAGCCAGGAGGCTTTTTTCATCGAGCACTTCCAACTCTTGCAGACGGCGACATTGATTGTCTTCTTCCGTCAGCTGGTTCGTGATCGCCACTTCGAGTGAGGGTATCTGGATCTCTAAAGGCAGTACTGCTTCGCTTCCATAGACCAACTAGAATGGTGTATTACCCGTCGGAGTCCGTACTGTCGTACGATAGGCCCAAAGGCATTCACCGAGCTTCTCGTCCCAGTCACGCTTGTTGGATGATATGACCTTTTTGAGTAGCTTGATGATAGTTTTATTAAAAGCTTCAGCCAATACATTTGCTACCGGATTGCAGGCGGTTGATGCCACATTCTGAATGCGATTCTTATCGCAGAATCTGTTGAACGCATAGCTGATGAATTGTGGACCATTGTCGTAGATGATCCTCTGGGGTACCCAAAACGGTAGATGACGCGATGCTTGATGAAGCTGATCACCTTTGAGCTTTTTACCTCTGTCAGTGGTACTGCTTCTGCCCACTTAGAGAAGTAGTCGATGATTGTTAGGATAAAGTGGTGTCCCCTGGATGAGGAAGGGGTGATGGGTCCCACTATGTCCATGCCCCAGGCTTTAAATGGCCAAGAGGCGACCGTAAGATATAGAGGCTCTGACGATGGCCGTATCATAATAGAACCGGAGCGTGCGCCTTCTGACTGAAACTGCTTCCTTCGGGTCTTCCGGGAGGATCCCGTAGACGGCAAAGTCGATGAACGGGAATCTCTAGTCTCTGACATTGATGCTGGTGTCAGTAGTCATGGAAAGATTTGTTCGCATACACAAATTGTTTCTGGGGCAAGCCAAATCCCGACCCACCACTGTGATGAGGTATTGAGTCCCGACGGGTGCTGCCAACGAGGCCGTGAGGCCAGCAAGAACGTCAGCCTCCAAGTTTTGTAGCCGAGGCACATGTTCTATAAAGAATTCAGTGAAGGTTGAGATGATGTCCAACGCTGCTTTGTGATAAGGTACCAGGTCTTCATGGCAGACCTCGTATTGTCTTCGAACTTGATTAACGATGAGTTTTGACTCGCTGTAAGACTCGAGGTATTCTACCCCCAGCTGCTTTGCTAACTGGAGTCCCATGATGAAAGCATTGTAATCTGCAACGTTGTTGGAGCACGGCTCTGAAAAGGAATAGGCACGCTAGATGACCAGCTTGTCGGAGGAGATCATGATTACCCCCACTCCTGCGATGATCTGGCCTTTGGGGCCTGTTCTTGAAGTACTGTCGAAGAACATTCACCAAACGGGGTTCTCTTCGTAATGTTCAATTCTCGTACTTCATCTGGAATGTCCTCATAGAGTCGGGACGATTTCGAAATTGAGTGCGCGGCTAGGAAGTCGACCAGTACTTGGTCTTTGACAGCCTTTTGTGGGATGAATACCATGTCATATGGCGTCAATAGTATCGCCCAAGTAGATAATCGAGAATTTAGCGCTCTCGGCTTAGTCATGAGAACCTTGAGCGGATTGACCCGGGAGATAACATGAATTGTCTGTCCCAAAACATAATGGCGAGTTTTCTGGATGGCGAACATTAGAGCTAGACATTCTTTTTCGACGGGGTTGTACTGGTTTTCAGCCCCGACCATTATCCTGCTGAGGTAGTATATGGCCTGCTCATGGCCCGCATCATTGTTCTGGGCCAACAAAGCGCCAAGAGAATGGTCCATTGCGCGGACAGAGTAGAAATGGTTTACATGCGACAGGTGCCACCAAGACTGGGGGATCATCAGATAAGCTTTAATGTCGTCAAAGGCTTTCTGACATTCTTTCGTCCAGACGTAGGAGACTCCCTTCTTCATGAGCTTGGTGAAGGGCTGGCATTTCCCGAAAAGGTTCGCGATAAACCTTCCGATGTATACGAGATGTCCCTGCAGGCCTCGAAGTTCTCTAAGGTTCTTCGGAGGGTCCATGTCAAGGATAGCTTTGTTGACCCAAATCACAGTCAACCAAATATTGACGAATTGACAATATGATACTTGTCATAATTCAATATGACTCATCAAGACAGAACTCAGTGGAAGACGGACGTCGTCTCTCTCCTGCAGCATACTCGTTTTCAGAGTCTGTACTATTTTATATTTATTAAGTCTAGCAAAATATAAACTGAGTAGAACTGGGTATTCTTAGCTTAAACCCTATCCCCAAACAAACCCAAAGCTCCACCAAAGCCAGACTTAGCCTACAATGGCCCAACTGAACTTTTTGTCAGCATGTAGACAGAGTTCGGGCCGAACTCTGCCTCCACACAGAGTTCAGGACGAACTCTGTCCCCTAAATTTCAGGACCCTAATTTTTAGGGTTTGTTGTATGCTAGTTGTCCAATGGCCAAAAATTTGAATTCTTGACACAGAATTCTGGCCGAATTCTGCCTATCCTAACTAGTATAAATAGGCCTTGAATTCTCTCATTTTCAATCATCCAATTATCTTCTCTTCTTTTCTCTTTTCTATAAGCCTCATACAAGCCTTAACCTTCTCATCTACTAGCCACAAGCTTCCTAAGCCTAAAAGTGCTCAGTGGTATTCCGTTAGAAGTTTGTGCAAGAGTCAAAAAAGGCGCTTGGTAAATTCCAAGCATCGCCACATCGATCTTTGTAAGAAGTTGACGTGCTCTTCTGAAAAAAAGACACGGGGTATAACTACTATTTCACAAATAGTGGATTTAATCCTGAGCTAGAGTTCTCAGGCCTGGACTAGTCCTCCACGAGGGAAACCAGGTTAAAAATGACTGTGTTTGCGTATGCTCTCTTGATCTCTTTATTTCTGCATTTACTACTCTGATTATTTACTGTTGGTGATAAGAGTTAAATTTTATTTGGTCATTATTTTTATAAACTCTATTCACCCCCCTCTAGAGTTGTCTATCTGTTCTTTAGCTTTAGTCTTCTCGGGGTCGACATGGATGCCTTTTGCAGTGATAATAAAGTCCAAGAACTTTCTACTGGAAATCCTAAGGAAGGATTTGGCGGGGTTCATCTTGAGCTGATGTGCCCGCATGAGATCGAAGAATGTCTTCAGATCTTAGAGGTGATCACCTCGAAGACGGCTCTTGACGACGATATCGTCAATATAGCATTCGACTGTTTTACGAAGGTACTGGCGGAAGATGGTGCTCATAGCTCTTTGGTATGTGGCACCTGCATTCTTCAGGCCAAAGAGCATTATTGTGTAGCAGTAAACCCCTTTTGTAGTCCTGAACGACGTGTATTTTTTGTCATCTTGGAATATCTTGATCTAGTTGTAGCCTGAGAACCCGTCCATGAAGGACATGCGCTCGAAGCCATATGTGTTGTCGATCATTACGTCGGTAATCGGGAGTGAAAATTCATCCTTCGGGCAAGCAGAGTTGAGATCCCGAAAGTCGATGCAGATCTAGATCTTCCCATTCTTTTTTGTGACGAAAATGATATTAGCCATCCAGTCTGGATGTTGCTCTTTACGAATAAATCTGCTGTCTAGGAGCTTATCTACTTCTTTGTCGATAGCGTCCATGATGTTGGGACGGAAGCATCACTGTTGCTGCTTAAAGGGCTTTGCGTCAGGTAAGATATTAAGCTTGTGCATTGCGACTTGTGGGTCGGGTCCCGGCATGTCTTCACATCTCCAGACGAAGACGTCGATATATTCTTTGACCAGTTGGACCAAAGATTCTCGGTCCTTCCCTGCTAAGCTCCTGCTGATGAAGATAGGTTTGGATGAAGATCCATCCCCAAGTCGATCTGCTCGACTTCGTCTTCAGTAAGGGGTTCCCGTGGTTCAAAGCGAGATTCCCATTGCACGCCTAGACGTTGAGCCCAGGGTTCTTCTTCGAAGAACTCTATTGTTTGATTGTCGTCTTCATCTTCTGAAGGATGTGCAGATGTCATGTTAGCTGACAACACCTTCCTAAAGATTAGGTCGATGCTGGTGTCGGAGTCCCAAGTTGAAGCCTCAGACGAGTGAGAATGTGCGACGTCTTCTTCTTCTGAACTTTCTGGGGTTGTTGGGGGCGTGATGTAGCCTATCCCCTGTCGATTACGGTGATAATAGTCTTGTGGATTCCCTTTCAGAACAGGGAGTCATAAGGAAACCCTGACCACTTTTCAGGTTGTAGCCCATTTTTTAGATGAGAGACTTGGCTCGATCATTGTACCGGTAAATTTGCATTCTATCGGTGTCGGGTTCTGGCTCCGTCGGTGGAAGGTCTTGGTGACGCTCGACTTTGCCGAAGATGATAGGTTTCTCATCCTGGTTCCGAGGCATGACTATATAATAGACTCCTTGGTACAGGACGACTCGATTTACATGATTAACAGTCGTTATTTGTGTTTGTAACGACTGTAGAGCATTATCTAGAGTATACATGACATTCTAATGTGGAAGACTAGAATAATTGAAAGACACCCTTTTATTGATAAAATATGGGATCTTGTCCCTAGGGATTACATCATCAAGGGACGGTGCATCCACATTGGCGGATATGTACTCTTCCAGTTCTTCGTCAATGAGTACTGGAGCAGCCTGAGGTGGTTCGGAAGAACCAATTGGGAGCTTGGCCTTTGTCGGCTCTGGTGCCGATAGAGATACATAGGCCTTCTCTTGAAGCTTAAGAGGGGCTGAAGACTAAGGAGGTCTGCCTTTAAGCCGCACCTTGAGAGGTGCCTCAGTTGGTGTTCCGGTGACTGGTGTCTTCCTACATAGTTTTGCTATGAGAAGAGCCGTCACTTGGGGATGCTTCCCCTTGAGTCATATCTTCAAGGGGGCTTTATTGGTGTCACGACCCGCACCCAGTGTAAGGGCACGAGACGTGGGTACGTCCAGCCTACGCCGTAGTGTCATCGGTAGAACGCTGTCCTGGGTCCAACATCTAACACAGTTTAGGAAATACTCCGAATGGAGAAATATATATAAATGGTACTACTCAATCACAATAACTAAGATAGAATGGAAGAAAGATAATCACAGCAGAGAGTTATAATATGAATATAAAGTAATATATATATATATATATATATATATATATATATATATATATATATATATATATATATATATATATATATATATATATATATATATATATATATACATATATTTACACATTCATCAAAAGTAATATAGATATATATATATACATATATCTACACATATATATATAAAAAAAAAATATATATATATATATATATATACATATATATCAGTTATGAAAGGAAACATGGTTTGTGAGTGTGAATGATGTTGGGGGCTGCTGGTTATGGGTCTAAATCTGAGAAACAAAATAGAATGAGACTACAAGAGTATTCCATGTATAAAATATTACAATCAATAGTAAAATATATATATATATATATATATATATATATATATATATATATATATATATATATATATATATATATATATACACACACAAATAGGCTTATATATAGATACAGGTATATACCAAGTATAAAAGCCAACGAGGGTCGAACTCGAGCCTAGAGTAAGTTCTCAGGTCTGAGATTAAAGGCCTCGACCCTCACTTAATCATATTTTCAAAATTAGACATGAAGGAAATATATATATATATATATATATATATAATAGACACCTAATAGGTAAAACTCCATAAATGCCTAAAAATGGCTAGAAAATATGAATCAACCCCGAGAGTCGATTCCCACAAGTCTCAAATAATGTCCAAGGACCAAAAACTCAGAATTTATCACCATAAATCTCAGAAATCAAAATATCACCAAAAAACTCAAATTTTGAATTCAAAGAAAGCCTCATTTTCACCAAATGACCCAAAACTCAAAATACTCAGAATTAACCCACGAAACTTGGCAAATACGTCGGTCTCGACATGTGGGACATGCTCGGGTATTCTCGAGGTAGAAATCATGTCCGTATCGAGTCCAGCGAACGAGTATCGGGAAACCCGATATGCGCGTGAACCGAATTGATGCGAACCCGATTTCTCGCTCGTTTTCGATGAAACTCTCGTAAAACTTCGCGTACACCTAGGCGTACACATCCCCGACTTGCTGGCCGAGTTAGCGTGCGGCCAAGTGTCGTGTCCGACACACACGTAGAGCGTGTCCGCGCGCGGGTGTGCACACGTGCACGGCCCCGTACACAGCGTCATGCATGCGTGCCATCGAGTCTCGGGACTCGTGTGTCCCATCTCGTGTCATGTGTTCGTGTCCTAGGCTAGGGTAGGTGTAGGGCTACACATTGGATACCCTGATTCGTGTCCACGTGTCGTGTCAGCACGAACGGCGTTTCAGTGGCGGCTGTCCCCCGCGTGCGCGTGTGGCTGATCAGTACCGACGGGATTTCTTCTTCGTTTCTCGACGAAACTTCACGAAACTTTGGAAGCGTGATCTCAGTCACGACCCCCACCTACACATCAATTTTCATGCAACCACGTGGCCTGTGCGTCGAAGAATCACCCTCGAGCTGCAGGGCATGCGCGCGGCCTGGCGTACAGCACGTTCGTGTCCTGTTTGGACACGAACACGAGTCCGATTCATGTCGAAACTTATGGGTTCATGATCCTTGTGTATAGGGCTACCAGAATATGTGAATAGATTCAACAGAAATTAGAATTTAATTTATTGCGATATTTCATCAAATACTACAAATATTAGCCGACACGTATCCGATACGGACACCAAGTGAATACAAAACTGGACAAAATTGATCCTACAGGTCATGGGTACCTAGATGCTCACTACCATGAAGAAAAATCAGGAAAAACTATACTAGATTAGGATTTACCTATTGGGAGTCAAGGATCTCAATGAAAAGGACTCCCCGAGCGCTCCAACGGTCGAGTACCCTCAAGCAAACGCCTCCACCACCTTGCTAGCAATGCTCCAGCAAGATCCTCTCCTTTCTATGAGCACAACGGACTTCGTTTGAGGAGAAACGGACTCCGGATGCAAAAGTTAGGAATTTGGAAGAGTGGAAAACTAGGGTTTCTTTTGGTGGCTACAACTTCAATACAAATGAAAGGGAAGGGGATGCCTATGGCCGGCCAGGTATAGGGGAATTAGGGTTAGGTTAGTGCATGGGCCTAGGCTCCCTAAGTTGTTAATAAAGTCCAAGTCAAAAAGGCTTTAAAAAGGCTAACTAAAAAATGGCTAAAAATCAATTAAATCACTCTAAAAATAACTAATAAATTCTAATTTAAATCTAATGATAATAAATCTAATTCTAATATGGCATCAAGGTTCTAGGTCATAGTTGGCTAAGTTAAACCCATCAAGACTACTCAGACAACAAACCAAACCACATATCATCACATGAATTCAATAAATAAATAAAATAATCTAAAATTACAAAATGACCAAAATCCCCCTGAAATGAAAAGTGGGTGTGACAAGTCTCTACCCTCCTTAAAATAATTTCATCCTCAAAATTAAAGACAAAACTGAATGGACAGGAAGGATAGCAAGTCATACCTTAAGACTGGAAAAGATAAGGGTATTGCTCGCGCATCTCATCCTCCCTCTCCCAGGTAGACTCACCTGGAGAGTGATGCCTCCATGCTACGCGAACTAATGATATCCTCTGGTTCCTCAGCACCTTCTCTCATCGATCCTGAATCTCCACAGGCTACTCTGGATAACTGAGAGTAGGGCCCACCTCAATCTCGAAATGATCCAGTACGTGGCTGGGATCTGCCACGTACCGTCTCAGCTGCGACACGTGAAATACGTTGTGGACTTCCTCTAATACAAGGGGCAAGTCCAGCCTGTATAACACGTCACTGACTCTTCCGCTGACAACGAAAGGTCCGATGAAACGTGGACTAAGCTTTCCACCTCCACCAAAGCGAATAGTACCATGCATCAGAGATATCCTCAAGAACACCAAATCTCCAACCTAGCACAAACATGGTATCATCTTAACTATAATAATCACATGATCAACAAAAAATCACAGAACAAACAAGATTCTAATCCTAAGTCTAAGTTGTACCTCAAACTGCAAAGGTCTCCGGTGACTGTCGGCCCAATGCCGCTGTCTGTCCTGCACCATGCGAAGACGATCTCTGATGACGTTCACCTTCTCGGCTGCGTCAATAACCATCTCCGGTCCCAATAAAGTTCGTTCTCCAACGTCATCCTAAGACAAGGGTGTACGACATCTACGCCCGTACAGTGCCTCGAATGGTGACATCCCAATACTGGCCTGAAAACTGTTGTTGTATGCAAACTCCACCAAGTGCAGGAGATCCTTCCAGGATCCTCCAAAATCCAGAACACAAGTTCGCAACATGTCCTCGAGAGTCTGAATAGTCCTCTATGACTGTCCGTCCGTCTGAGGGTGGTATACAGTACTGAATTTAAGCTTAGTGCCCAAACTAGTCTGCAGACTCCGCCAGAAATGGGAAGTAAAGCGACTATCCTGATCCGAGACAATGCTCACTGGAACTCCGTGTATCCTGACAATCTGCCACATATACATCTCTGCTAGCTTCTCAGTAGATGTACACACTTTAAATGGCAAAAAGTAGGCCGATTTGGTCAACCTATCCACGATGACCCAAATTGCGTCTTTCCCTCCTGGTGAACGCAATAATCCAGAAACAAAATCTATCGTGATGTGCTCCCATTTCTACTCCGAAATGGGTAATGGATGCAACAGTCCTCCTGGCCTCTGCCTCTCTGCCTTAACATGCTGACAGACCAAACACCTGGCCACGAAGCGTGCTACTTCCCGCTTCATCCTATACCACCATACATGCTCCTTTAAATCTCTATACATCTTATTGGCACCTGGATGCATAGAGTACTGAGAGCGATGGGCCTCCTGCATGACCTACTCCCGAAGCTCTCTATTAGGCACACACAGCCTGGTACCGTACCTCAATGTGCCGTCCTCTGTAATGACAAACTCTTCATCTACCAATCTTGCTCGAACCTGCTCTCGGATACACCATAGAGTAACATCGTCGAACTGAGCTGACTTGATCCTCTCCATCAAGTCTGACTGAATCTGAAGGTCCCACATCTGCATCTGAACTCCTGGCACGATCACCTCGATCCCCAAGCTCTCTAAATCTGCTAATAAGTGACGATCCATCGTCAAACATATAGCTACCGGATACCTACTCAAGACATTAGCAACCACGTTGGCCTTTCCTGGATGGTACTACAATGAAATGTCGAAGTCCTTCATCAACTCCAACCATCTGCGCTGCCTTATGTTAAGCTCTTTCTGTGTAAACACATACTTCAAGCTCTTGCGGTCTGTGAAGATCTCCACACGCTCTTCGTATAGATAGTGCTTCTACAGCTTAAGACAAAGATAACTGTCGCCAACTCCAAATCATGGGTAGAGTTCTTCTCATACGGACGTAACTACCTGGATGCATAGGCAATCACCTTTCCATGCTGTTGTAAGACACAACCCAAACCCTTTCCTGAGGCATCACTATAGATAGTGAACCCGCCTGATCCTGATGGCAATATCAAAATCGGGGCTGTCATTAGTCGCTTCTTCAACTCATCAAAAGCAACCTGACACTCCTCTGACCAGATAAACTCTGCGTCCTTCCGGGTCAGCCTAGTCAATGGCTCTAGAATCCGGGAGAAATCCTGAACAAACCTCCTGTAGTATCCTGCCAATCCCAGAAAGCTCCTGATCTCTGCAACTGAACTCGGTGTTGTCCACGTCCCGACTGCTCTGATCTTCTTCGGGTCGACTGAGATCCCATCTCCAGTCACAACATGACCTAGAAAATCAACTCGATCCAAGAAGAACTCAGACTTCGAGAGCTTGCTGTAAAGCTGCTCCTTCATGAGAGTCTCCAGAACCACTCTCAAATGCTCCTCAAGCTCCTCTGGGGTCTTCAAATACACCAAGATGTCATCGATGAACACCACCACGAACTTATCCAAATACTGGTGGAACACCTTGTTCATCAAGTTCATGAACACCGCTGGGGCGTTAGTTAACCCAAACGACATTATCATGAACTCAAACTGGCTATACCGAGTCCTGAAAGTTGTCTTCGGAATATCCTCCTTCTTTACCTTCAACTGATGATAACCTGACCTCAGATCAATTTTGGATATTACCTTCGCTCCGCTCAACTGATCGAACAGGTCATCGATCCTCGACATCGGGTACTTGTTCTTGATCGTGAGGCTGTTGAGTGTCCTGTAGTTGATACACATCCGTACCGACCTATCCTTCTTCTGTACAAAGAGTACTGGCGTACCCTACGGTGAAGAACTCGATCGAATGAAGCCCTTGTCCTGCAACTCATCCACCTTCTTCTTTAACTCCACAAGCTCATTGTTGTTCACTCTATAGACGTGCTAAGATATCGGCTCTGCGTCGGGTACCAAGTCTATAGAGAACTCCATATTCTTGTCCGGAGGCAACCCTGGCAACTCCTCCGAAAACATATCCATAATCTCAGCAATCAATAGATGTGGCACGCTCCGCTTCTCTGCTGAAACTTCGCAGAAAACTCCGCTGCTCTGCTCCGTCTCCCACCTGCTGAACTCGACCTCTGGCTCTTCTGCACGCTGAAAAGAACTCTACCACCACGATAATCTATACTGGCATGGTGCCTGCTCAACCAATCCATACCAAGTGCAATATCGTAGTTCGGTAATGGCATTACGAGCAGACTCACATCCAATTTTCGGCCTCCCAAAACTACTCTCCGATCCTTGCAAACATCACGGACGAGGATAATACCACCCCCAGTTATGATCTTACAAGTCCTAGGCAATGGTTCAGAAGAAAGCTGGTGTCTAATGGCAAATGATACAGACACAAAGCTATGGGAAACACCCGAATCAAATAATGCGAATACGGGAAAAGAGTCGATAAGAATAGAACTGGCTATAAGATCTCCTACTGGCTCAGACTCCTCAGCTGCTATGGCAAAAGCTCGCCCCTGCTGACCTCCTCTGACCTGCTGTTGGTGCTGAATGAACTTCTGCGGCTGGGTCGGCAGTGGTCCTTTCTGCTGCACTACTTGGGCCTTGGCTCCTGCCCCCTAAGCTGTATGTTCCGCAGCCATGGGACAATCCCTCAACTGGTACTCTGCTGCACCATAAAGTAGGCATTTGCCGAGCCTCTTCCTGTACTCATTTCATACATGTCCTGGCTGCTTGCAGTAGGTACAACTGATGGTCTGCTACTGTCTCGGTGCCTGCTGAAACTGCTTCTGCTGAAATGGCTTCTGCTGATACTGCTGTTGCTGATAGTGAGGCCTCTTGGCTGGGCCCCCACTGCCACTGGCTCTATGTGAATCTCGACCTCTCTTCGTCTTCAGTTCCAGATCATCCTCTGCTGCCATATCTCTCATCAAAATCTCCTCGAATGTAGCATTCCTGTTGCTCTTGGTTAAGGACTTAACTTCCTTAACCAATCCCTTCCTGAACCTCCTATCCTTCTCTGTCTTGCTAAGGCCCTCCAAAAATCTGCCCAGACGACAGAACTCTCCGGCGTACATCTCTACTGTCTGGTTCTCCTGAAACAGGTTCTCAAACTGCGTCTCCAACGCGCCAAGTACGGTATCGGGGAGGAACTTCTCCTTGAAAAGCTTCTTAAAAGCCTCCCAAGTTTGTCCCGTAGTACCAACCCTGGGGTCGGTCTGGTACCATGTACGGACAAGGTCCTGCATCTGACTGCCCGCGGCTTCCACCTGGATTCTAGCCGGTATCTCCGCGAGACGGAAGATCTCCTTAATATGCTCAATCCAATCGTCGGCATATAGGATACCCTCGGTACCCTTAAAGTCTCGCGGTCGCATCTTCTGGAAATCCTGAATACCTGGAGTCCTCGATTGGTATGGCTGGATCTGCCCTTCTTGGGGTTGGGCAGCCACCCTCTCTACTGCCACCATCACTAACTGATAGGCATTGTCAATGCCCTGCCTCATGTCCTCTGTCTGGCGTTGCTGCGTCTCCATCATCTGCTGTATGAAGGCAAAGAACTGTGCAACATCAACTGTCCCCTGGGGCGGTGGTAGTAGCATCCCGTGAACTCCTGGGGTAGTCCTCAGAACCGGTAGAGGAGCACCCCCAAAAGTTGCAGACGGGCCCACCTAAGCTGGAACAAGAGGTACTGTGGTCCCTGGGTCCTGCTGAGTCGGGCGAGAAGTGGCAGACCTCTCAGCGGTATCCCTAAGACCAGAGCGCTGCGATCGTGTCTCCACCATCCTGAAGACAGATCAAACAAGGAATCAATTACTGAAAAAGAAATAAAATTATCAAAGGAGGACAGTTGTTTTCAAAAGAAGACAATTAACAGCAAAAATTAGATAAGAGTTTTCCTAATGTGATTGAGTACCTTAACTTATATCCTATATCCTACTGCAGGCTGTAATGATACTATATTTCGAGTACCACTATGAAATTATACTAGTTGTGATTGGACCTGCATGGACCACCACTAAAAATGTGTCACGACCCGCACCCAGTGTAAGGGCACGAGACGTGGGTACGTCCAGCCTACGCTGCAGTATCGGCGGTAGAACGCTGTCTTGGGTCCAACATCTAACACAGTCTAGAAAATACTCCGAATGAAGAAAGATATATAAATGGTACTACTCAATCACAATAACTAAGATAGAATGGAAGAAAGATAATCACAACAGAGAGTTATAATATGAATATAAATCCCGGTGTAAAATCACACCATAACAAGTCTCAATACAACCACAAAGTCTCATAAATAAATAATAATATAAGTCTAATCTAATCTCAAGGCAAGTCCTCAGCGACTACTGGATCCTGCTGAGGGTCCAGGTCACCTATGTCAACTAAGCATGCTCCATAGTAAGTGTTACAGGAATCCTCATCATCTGTAATATTTTAACAGGTCCAGTCTGTAGTATTCCGCTCCGGGAAGGCACTAGATAAACAGAGAGATCGGATTGCTGGCTCTGCAACAGAAGACGAATAATCTGGATGAGTGGACAAAGTCTCATTTTATGATTCGCTTGCACCTAATAAGAATTTGAGCTTTTGAATGAATGTTGTTGCTAATAACACGATGTTAGACTTTGAGTATGCTTAAAAGAGAACCCGCACATTGTCTGCTAAGAAAGAGAACGGTTTCCTACTTGAAAAGAAGATGGAATTGTTTATGACTTGCTTGATTGATGCATGATGGTTTCATTTGATATTGCATGTGCATTGGGATATCCACTTAGCGACGAGCTGAACCCATGTGAGTCACAGCGGTTAGCGACGAGCTGAACCCGTAGGAGGCACAGTGGCTAAGATGGAAATGATATGTTGGTTTTCAAAGATGTTTTCAAAAAGAAATGTAAACTGACTCTGTATGCATGAAATGAACATAGGTAAAGAGTAGCAAGATCACATCACAAGAAAATATTTTCTCACTAAATGAACAGTGATCGTTTCAGAAGAATGTAGCTCCTTTGTTCACAATTACCAGTATGCTGATATACTGACCCACCATCAGTCTGCATGCAGGTGTACTATGCATCGAGAAGGATAGTCCGAAGCGATAGCCCGAGCCTCATCCTCAGGAGCCAGAAATCAGAAGAGATGCCAAGAGATGACATCTGTTGCAAAAGTTTGGTTTTGTATATAAAGGGATGTAATGTATGGGAACGGGATCATTGTAATCTGTAAAGTTCTGAGAGAATATAATATTATATCAGAGAGAAACGAGAGCTTGTAATCTGTTCAAATGAAATCAATAAAGAGAATTATTCCTTGTTACCATTGTGTTCATGCTTGTATTCTGAAATATGTCCGCTGCTGCTTCAATTATCTGCGATACATTCCGCTGCGTATTATCAACCTTGTCTTGCTTCAGGTCTTGGCCTTGTGCAAGCGCAACTTAGGCTTGCACGGCATCATGCCTTAGCGAGGACGAACGGTCTCACAGAGTCCGAAGCGAGGATGAAAGGACTCTGCGGGATCGGGGCGTGACAGAATGGTATCGGAGCAACACGATCCTCTGGCCAATTGATAAAAATTAAATTCAAAGGTGTTCTTCTGATCGAAGTTTCCTTGCCTGCTTGATATCATCAATAAGATGAACGTTCCATACAATAAGTCCATAAATATTTTTATGATACCGGCATATGTTTTATCGATTTGATTGATTGTGATTGAAATGCTTGATTGAACAAGAGTTTTGATATGATCTGAATTGTGATTTCATGGATTGATGATGGCGAAGGATGAGGACTATCGCTGCTAAGGATATCGTAAGTTTCTCCTTAAGTTTCGAGGACGAAACTTCTTTTCGGTGGGTAATTATGTAGTGTCCCACTCCGCAAAGGCACTAGATAAACAGAGAGATCGGATTGCTGGCTCTGCAACAGAAGACGATTAATCTGGATGAGTGGACAAAGTCTTATTTTATGATTCGCTTGCGCCTAATAAGAATCTGAGCTTTTGAATGAATGTTGTTGCTAATAACAAGATGCTAGACTTTGAGTAAGCTTAAAAGAGAACCCGTACGTTGTCTGCTAAGAAAGAGAACGGTTTTGTGCTTGAAAAGAAGATGGAATTGTTTATGACTTGCTCGATTGATGCATGATGGTTTCATTTGATATTGCATGTGCATTGGGTATCCACTTAGCGACGAGCTGAACCCATGCGAGTCACAGCTGTTAGCGACGAGCTAAACCCGTGGGAGGCACAGCGGCTAAGATGGAAATGATATATTGGTTTTCAAAGATGTTTTCAAAAAGAAATGTAAACTGACTCTGTATGCATGAAATGAACATAGGTAAAGAGTAGCAAGATCACATCACAAGAAAATGTTTTCTTACTAAATGAACAGTGATCGTTTCAGAAGAATGTAGCTCCTTTGTTCACAATCACCAGTATACTGATATACTGACCCACCATCAGTCTGCATGCAGGTGCACTATACATCGAGAAGGATAGTCCGAAGCGATAGCCCGAGCCTCATCCTCAGGAGCCAGAAATCAGAAGAGATACCAAGAGATGACATCTGTTGTAAAAGTTTGGTTTTCTATATAAAGGGATGTAATGTATGGGAACGGGATCATTGTAATCTGTAAAGTTCTGAGAGAATGTAATATTGTATCAGAGAGAATCGAGAGCTTGTAATCTGTTCAAATGAAATCAATAAAGAGAATTGTTCCTTGTTACCATTGTGTTCATGCTTGTATTCAGAAATATGTCCACTGCTGCTTCAATTATCTGCGATAAGTTCTGCTGCATATTGTCAACCTTATCTATCTTGTCTTGCTTCAGGTCTTGGCCTTGTGCAAGCGCAACTTAGACTTGCACGGCATCATGCCTTAGCGAGGACGAACGATCTCACAGAGTCCAAAGTGAGGACGAAAGGACTCTGCGGGATCGAGGCGTGACACAGTCAGGACAGGAACGAATACATATCTCTCACACAGTTCATAACATGAAAGGAAATATAAAACAAGCTATAGAATAATATACATGAACTGCTGATAAGGAAATGAGACTGTAAAAGAGAGAACATGATATATGGAAATAAATATACATGATATAATAAAGAACTAAACTAACTACGTGATGTAGAGCAAAATCTGGTTATGTAAACTGGCTTAGGGTATATATGACTTAAATCTAGTTTGAAGTTGCACATGAAAAGCATATAGATCACATAACCAAATAAATACTCTCCTTGCCCCAATCAGAACACAAGGATCTGTCCAGGTTATATTATTGCACATGAAAGTAGTGCGTCACATGGATAGCTAGTCCACATGCACATTGGGTTATATATGAAGGCTCACATGATCATGAGTGTACATGAATGTCACATGAGTATACATGAATAAATACGAATACAATGAGTAGACGATGCACATGATAAAGTACATGAGCACAATATACCCGATGTATCCGAGGGGATAACATCGCATGAAGAGATCCATATAGTACTAATCCATGATATATCATGACAGCAACAAGTAAACTAGTCTATAACAAGTAAATATGTCCAAACAAGAATGAAACGGTCAGAGAATGTACTCGTCTGACAATCTGAGCTGCTGATGAGGATGTGCAACTGTACCAGAGTGATGAAAACCAATTTAAAACAACCATAAGTCACAACAAGATCTAACATATTATAAGGAATGCCTACAATGCACTTCTACATGATTCTAGGTCCTTCTAGGTCAAAGTCAACCCTTGGTCAACTATGGTCAAACCTAGTCAACTCTGGTCAAACCTGGTCAACTCAAGGTCAACTAGTCCGTTTACTAATTTCTAGGTCATACACAAATTTTCAGGTCATTCGGAGTTCGTTTGAGTCGATTTGGATCAAGTTTGACCCAAAGTTGACTTTTGTCAACTTTGTCAACTTGTCGGTCAATTCGACCAAACTAGGCTCCTAACGACGATCCTAATCTGTCCAAACACTCCATATAGTCATATCACAAGCAATTATTACATTACCTATATTTACACATTCATCAAAAGTAATATATATATATATATATATATATATATATATATATATATATATATATATATATATATATATATATATATATATATATATATAAGTTATGAAAGGAAACATGGTTTGTGAGTGTGAACGATGTTGGAGGCTGCTGGTTATGGGTCTAAATCTGAGAAACAAAATAGAATGAGACGACAAGAGTATTCCATGTATAAAATATTACAATCAATAGTAAAAAATATATATAATATATATATACATATAGGCTTATATATAGATATAGGTATATACCAAGTATAAAAGCCAACGAGGGTCGATCTCGAGCCTGGAGTAAGTTCTCAGGTCTGAGATTAAAGGCCTCGACCCTCACTTAATCATATTTTTGAAATTATGCATAAAGGAAATATATATATATATATATATATATATATATATATATATATATATATATATATATATATATATATATATATATATATATATATATTTTATATATATATATATATAAAAAAAAAAAATATATATATATATATATATATATATATATATATATATATATATATATATATATATATATATATATATATATATATATATATATCTATTTTCACCTAATAGGTAAAACTCCATAAATGCCTAAAAACGGCTAAAAAATATGAATCAACCCCGAGAGTCGATTCCCACAAGTATCAAACAATGTCCAAGGACCAAAAACTCAGAATTTATCGCCATAAATCTCAAAAATCAAAATATCACCAAAGAAACTCAAATTTTGAATTCAAAGAAAGCCTCATTTTCACCAAATGACCCAAAACTCAAAATACTCAGAATTAACCCACGAAACATGGCAAATACGTCGATCTCGACATGTGGGATGTGCTCGGGTATTCCTGAGGTCGAAACCGTGTCCGTATCGTGTCCAGCGAACGAGTATCGGGAAACCCGATACGCGCGTGGACCAAATCGATGCGAACCCGATTTCTCGCTTGTTTTCGAGCAAACGCTCGTGAAACTTCACGTACACCTGGGCGTACACATCTCGACTTGCTGGTCGAGTTAGCATGCGGCCAGGTGTCATGTCCGACACACACATAGGGCATGTCCGTGCGTGGGTGTTCGCACGTGTACAGCCCCATGCACAGCGTCGTGCACGCGTGCCATCGAGTCTAGGGACTCGTGTGTCCCACCTCATGTCGCGTGTTCATGTCCTAGGCTAGGGTAGGTATAGGTCTACATGTTGGACACCCTGATTCGTGTCCACATGTCATGTCGTGTCCGCACGAATGGCGTTTCAGCGGTGGCTGTCCCGCGCGCGTGTGTGGCTGATCAGTGCCGACAGGATTTCTCCCTCATTTTTGGACGAAACTTCACGAAACTTCGGGAGTGTGATCTCAGTCACGGCCCCCACCAACACGTCAATTTTCACACGACCATGTGGCCTGTGCGTCGAGGAATCACCCCCGAGCCGCAGGGCACACGTGCGGCCTGGCGTACAGCACGTTCGTGTCCTGTTTGGACATGGACACGAGTCCGATTTGTGTCAAAACTTATGGGGACGTGATCCTCGTGTATAGGGTTACCAGAATATGTAAATATATTCAACAGAAATTAGAATTTAATTCATTACGATATTTTATCAAACACCTACAAACATTAGCCGACACGTGTCCGATACGGACACCAAATGAATATAAAACTGGACGAAATTGATCCTACAGGTCATGGGTACCTAGATGCTCACTACCATGAAGAAAAATCAGGAAAAACTATACTAGATTAGGATTTACCTATTGAGAGTCAAGGATCTCAATGCAAAGGACTCCCTGAGCGCTCCAACGGTCGAGTACCCTCAAGTAAACGCCTCCACGACCTTGCTAGCAATGCTCCAACAAGATCCTCTCCTTCCTATGAGCACGAAGGACTTTGTTTGAGGAGAAACGGACTCCGGATGCAAAAGTTAGGAATTTGGAAGAGTGAGAAACTAGGGTTTCTCTTGGAGGCTACAACTTCAATGCAAATGAAAGGGGAGGGGCTGCCTATGGCCGGCCAGGTATAGGGGAATTAAGGTTAGGTTAGTGCAAGGGCCTAGGCTCCCTAAGTTGTTAATAAAGCCCAAGTCAAAAAGGCTTTAAAAAGGCTAACTAGAAAATGGCTAAAAATCAATTAAATCACTCTAAAAATAACTAATAAATTCTAAATTAAATCTAATGATAATAAATCTAATTCTAATATGGCATCAAGGTTCTAGGTCATGGTTGGCTAAGTTAAACCCATCAAGACTACTCAGACAACAAACCAAACCACATATCATCACATGAATTCAATAAATAAATAAAATAATCTAAAATTATAAAATAACCAAAATACCCTTGAAATGAAAAGTGGGTGTGAAAATTGGATGCTCCGCCTAGAGAAGTTGGTGCCCTCCTGCAAAGTTTGACCACTATAGGATACGGTGTTTGGGGCGGCTTCCCCTTGAGTCGCACTTTCAGGGGGGCATCGATTATCATTTCTGCCTCCAAGTCAGTTTCGGCTTCGGCTTCGTCATCGGCATCATTGGCTTCATCTTTGAGATCAATTGACTTATACAGATCAGAGTCGGTGAAAAATGCCTCAATTCCTCTGAAAGGATCGACATCAGCGAACTCCGTTTGGACTATGTCGTTGGTGGATACGTACTTCATACATTGATAGAGAGTAAATGGCACCACCATGTATTCATATAGCCATGGCCATCCCAACAGGATGTTGTAGTTGACGTCTGCATCTACGACATAACAAGTCACCTCGGTCTGGAGATCACCGATATGACACTTCAGTCGGATCTTGCCTAGCGGCACATTCTTGCTGGCATTGAAGCCACTGATTGTAGTATGAGACGCTGTCAGACGATGCATTGGGTTTCCCAATGTCTGAAGCAGTATCCGGGGGATGATGCTGAGAGAAGACTCCGGGTCGATCTGCATCCGATCCACCTTGATGGCCCTAACATACCTTGTGTAATACAGCGGTCTGTTGTGTCAGTTGTTCTTGAGTAGCATGTCTTGTTGAGTGAATGTGATGTTGGAGATGATCTCGCCCTAACTATGGCAGTGTGGACATGTTGTTGGATCGTCCTTAAGCTACTTGACCTAACTGATGAAAGACTCAGCATCCTTCAGGGCTTCGCAGAGAGCCTCCCGAGTATTTTTAGATAGACGGAGGAGCTCGAACAAGGACAGCCGAGCTGGAGTACTGGCAAGTTGTGCCAGTATGTCGAAGTTGTGGGGTATGGTTAACCCTGAAGCATTTTTTCTTTGTAGAGGCCTGTCGAAGCGGGCCTCCTTATGCTTCTATTTCTCAACTGCTGGAAGGACCTTCACCTTGAGCAACCGAGGTGGTGAAGGGAGGTGCCACTTCGACAGGGGCTTCCTCAGGCTGAGCGTTCTGTTGTGAATGCAGTTGTACAGGAAGTGCCTCCTTGGGAGAGGAGGTCACCATTCGGCAAGACTTGGTCTTCTTGCCTTTAGCTTTGGAGGTAGAATGTACCCCTATTGAGTCAGTTCTAGAGCGAGATCTGGGTGAACCAACATGATCTTCCCCCGAGATGTAGTGAGTGGAATCAGTCCATTCGCGTTGTCACGAGTCGACGAAAGGTTGACCACCTCCAATGTCGCCTTCGGGATGGGGACAACACAATCTTGAGTTGTAGTAGGCGGTAGGGTGTTGAACTGGAGCAAAATCATATTGGCCGAGACTGTCTTCTCCTCATAATCGACTGAGATGGCAATCGCATTGATCATGGGTTGTATGTAGTTCTTGAGGATGTAGCAGTCTTGAGTTGGATGACCAACGAACTGATGATAGTGACTGTACATCGGGTCGCCTACTCTGCCTACTTCGTCGAGATGCTTTGGATCAGGTAACATGATCTAGTCACTCTGTTTTAGTATTTCGAAGAGTTGTAAGGTGTCCTCGTCGTTGAAGGAGTAGACCTCCTTCGATCTCGGTACAGGTGGAGGCTTCTGAGCGGGCCCTTGTGTACTCTTTGAAGCATTGACAGTCAATGCCTGCTTCCCTTTTGCCTCGTACCCACTGTTGCTGGTAGCAGGCCATTTTTTTTGTCATCAAAGGCGGGGAAGTTAACCCCCAGAAGGCGAGCATTACGTGCCTTCTTCTCAGCAGCTTCGGCCCCAATGATCAATAAAATCCAATCGGGAGGCTGGATGGAGTCAAGCCAGAGCTTGATTGCAGGAGTCATGTTCATGCTGCAGGCATCGATCAGTGTATGTTCTGGCATACCCGGAGGCAATATTAAGAATGCTTGTCAGAAACATTCGATAAATGCTCGAACAGTCTCCTTCTCTGCCTGGCGTACTTCTATAAGAGATGACATGGTCATGTCCTTTCTACCGTCGTAGAATCGGTGGAAAAAGAGGCATGTCAAGTCATCAAAGGATGATATAGAGTGGTCAGGGAGACTGCAATATAAGTCGTAAGTGACTCCCTTCAATGCCCCGACAAATAGGCTGGTGAGTAGGGCGTCTTCCTTTGGGAGATGTCCTATTTGGGACTGGAAGTTGGTCAGATACCGACGAGGAGAATCCTTCCCATCATATGGCGTCAATGTTTGTGGTTTATACTTGGAAGGGTAAACCACTTTGTTCCATACAAGTGGGTAGGGTTGCGGGATTTCCATCTTCTGACGTTCTTCCTACTTGTTTCGTGCCTCAAAGCGCTCGCACAGATCTCTGCTCATGTCAATCATCTCTTTTGTAGAACTGGGAGCCAGTAAGGGCGATAAGGTGTGAAGCTCGGCATCTAAAGGAGCCGACATCCGAGGTACAGTATGATGATCTGCATCCAAGGATACCCGTTGAGGGGGTATAATTGATTCTCTATTAGTCCCTGGATCGGGACTGGTGAAAACAGGTGCACTTGCTAATGGTTGAGATGCCAGAGTGGTCCAAATCTCAAATACTATATGAGTCAAGAATTGTATGGTGGTAGAGAGAGTTTTGAGGCCCCCCTCCAGGGTGTCCATGCGATGCATGAGGCACGGGACTGGAGTGTCTAGTTCCTCTTCATAACTACCCCCTGCTATGTAGGCTGGCACGACATGGGCGGAGGTGGATAGATTGGTTGAGGCTTTGCTTTCGACCTCACTCTCCTGTAGGAGAGTTTCCTCTTCTGAGGTCTCGTACTGGCTACCCCAGCTATTTTGGGGTCGGTTCCTTGGAGAACGTCCTCATCTTCAAGTGGAGGGTTGTAATAGATAGCAGGAGTTTGATCACTCCCAGCTGATGCTTCTGCAGGAACCTTTTTTCTTGACCGGGTGCTCTCAAATACCCCTGAGGACGGGACTATCATTTTACTTTTCCTCGGCTGACTTTTGGACGGTGCTGCTGAGGTCAAAGGATTAGGGGTTGTCTTTCTTCCCGATGAATGAGAGTTGGAAACAACATGGCAAGAAGCTTCCTTGGGCTCTGACTCATCTTCAATTGGTACCTTCTTTCTGAGATGACGTCGGATGGGTGCAACAAATTACAGTCGCTGGAACACAGTCTGTCTGGATGATGGAGCCGTTGTTTAACAACAACAGCAGTTGATGGTGACTATGGCACAAGCGTGCCCTGCGAGGGGCGTATCGTGCTTATTGGTCAGCTCTCTTGATCCACGTTTGTGAGTGATCACATTACGCAAATTATGAGAGAAGAGTTTCACTTTCATACCTCCTTCAGGCGTATGGCAAGGCCAAGCGTCGGGTGGTCATGTGAATATTGTGCCCCTGATCCAGTTCCAGTACATGAGATACGCCCAGAACATTTGTGGGGGAGCAACATGTACTGTAACTTGAATCCACTTCATGCACACAACCCACGTGGGCACATGGGTTCAAAGTCACAAGTTTTGTCTCGTACGACTTGGTTTAAAGCGCAGAAGATGAGCCCAAGCGAAACGGGGACTTTGAGAGTTGGCTCGTATCTGGTGCAAACACACCCGAGTCGACTCTGTACAGTTTACAATCGGCAGCGCACATGATTTTGAGCGCGCATCTCCAGTTCACTGTGGGTGTAGCACATTTGGGGTGCATGGCCCGTGCTTCCTTAGATTTCTTCATACCAGCCCACGAAGGCGCATAGTACTCAGAATCCAACTCATCCTCGCCACAACAGCGAGTGATTCTGTCAAAGACAGAGGTCCTCTCATGCACGCCAGAGTTCGTGCAGGGGAAGTTGGATTCGCCTTTATTTCGTCGGCACATCTTCTTCGATTGGGAATAGGACAACTGGGGAATGCAGTCAACACTGTATTTCCCTTACAGATGTGCTGTACTGGCGGGCGCATCTTGCTTATTGAGAATGTCAGCAGGAAGGGTGGGCTGCGGTGGCGCGTCCCCTTCAGTGGTGGTGCTCGACGCATCTCCTTTGCTCATCCAGACTTGGCGAGTCTTCTTCGACTTTGGCGGCCGCTTCGAAGGACTTGTACTGCCTTCAAAGATGAACTCCTCATACGTCTGTTGATTAAGGTGCACCATGAGTGTCTTATGGGAGGATCCAAGATTGATGTCGTTGGATTGTGACACGACTTTCTCGTCAGAAGAAAAAGAAGTCCCCAGCAGAGTCGCCAGCTTGTTCGCCATTGAAAATGCGACAAGATCTTTTTGATTGATAAACCTAGGTATTTCAATTACAAACAGAACAATATACAATGAAGACTTAGACGTAGTCCTAGGAGTACACTTTTGTTTTTATCTGGGAACTGTATCGGTGGAGCGAGTGGTAATACATTGACTCCGTTGACGATCTGACGACGAGAAGGAGACGTTAAGTGTCTCTCTTCTCGTTTCTATCTGTAGATATGATCTTTGTTTTTTGTAGGAGAAGGAATGATTCTACTATTTATAGGCAGCAGACTGGTCTGCTCATGTGCGCATATGTAGGATATGCCTGTACGTGGGAACACCACATGGCTGATGCTGTGGGACACATAGAAGATGTGCCCTGAGTCGGAGCTGAATCTGCTGAATTGCTCTGTTGGGCTGAGGTGGAGCTGACACATGGCAGTCGCAAAGATTCGTCTGTTGCTGAGATCTTGGGTAGTTAGCACCCATTCTTAAGCAGAACTGAGTCAAAAGACACGTGGCACATGTCCGTGGCTTAAAGATCTCAGATTTTATGGAGGAAATGATCTGTCAGTATGCGCCTAGGATCTGGCGCATGGAGCGACTCGATCTATGACTTTTAGTGGTCACAGAAAAGTCTGGGCACATGGCTTCTGAGGCGCATGCAGAGACTTAGCTTCTGTCTTTTGGGATTAGGAGTAAGTCGAGGGCACATGGCTTTTGAGGTGCTTACAGATTTCTGGACGCATGGCTGTGGAGGCACATGCAGATGATCGGTCGGCCACGTGACAAAGCTGTAGTTGACAAAAGCAAGTAATGATGATGCGGACGTAGTCGGCTCTTCGTTTTCTGCAAAAGCTGCCAACTACTCAGTCGTGCTGTTAACTCTGTCACATAGCTTAAATGCTTGCTGGGTAACGAGCTTCGTGTGGGCACATTGAATCTGTGCTCCACTAGGCGTATGGGTCTACGTCCCATTGGGTACATTTGGTACGGTGCGCATAGTGCTGACGACACATCTGCCACATGGCGCATCTTCTTTGGCCCGTCTGTTGATTTCTTTGAGGCGTTTGATGGCTGTTTGAGTTGGCTGAATTTGAAGAGGCATATTTATCGACATTAATGCCGATTCATTACACAGAATATGAGGAGACTGCCACTTAGTGCAAGGGCGAAGGTTGCCCCAGCCTATAAATAGCTTTGTGAAGAGTTTTGTTTCTCATTTCAGTTAGCTTTCCTTCATGGAGACGAACTCGATCGGTCCTCTGCCTTGGCGAGTTGACGATAAACTCCTTCCGAAGAAAAAGATGTGCCGGGTTGGTATTTTCACCATCGGCCCTATTTTCGTACAAGCCTACGAAAGTGTCTATTGCATCCAAATATCGGGATCATCGTGTCCCGACACAGGCTGAAGGTGCATGTTGCATCGAAAGATCGGGGCGGTCGTGTCCCGATTTTTGTTATGCTGGAGCCGCAGGTCGGGGCTGTCGTGCCCTGATTTGATTAGGTAAGAAGAGCCACTCCTCCTGCTAGAGTGCCCGCATGCTGACGAGGAAGTGATTCGCTCTGACTATACACGGGGATACGCCTATGCTGAGATACTGGAATGATGCGCCTGGCTGTTGCATCAGAGTGATGCGCCTGGCTGTAGCTTTTAGGCTTTTTTCTTTCTAATAGGATTTTCTTTGTAAGAGAGTTTTGGACATGTAATAGACTTTCATATGAAATAAAAGCCTAACTTTAATGTCTCTACTTCTTTGCTGTTTTCTATTGTGCCAAGTATTCTGTTGAGTTTCCTGGCGCATGTTGATTTTAGAGGCGCATGAGAGTTAGGGCGCATAGGAATTCTAGCCTGAGATGTGCTTGAAATTCCATGCTTCTACAGTGTTTTCTTGTGGTGGAGGGTGATGTGAGGGGAGCAATTTTAGGGAGAGTTGCTACAAAGAGAGAAATAATAGGGGAGTGATGTACGGGTGTGGAAGAGAAGCAAGGAGTGGAGGAAGTGGTCCAGGGGGGTTGAGTGGCTGTAAGTGGTTTGTTTATTTATTATTCTTTTAAAAGGTTGAGTTTTACAGCCTTCCCTCTTTAAAAAAAATTTGTCCTCGAAATTTCAAAGATAAAGGCCGGGGGGCCGGGGTACAATCATGTCTCAAACTAGTAAGGATATTTCTTCTTCAACTGCCTCATGTCTAACTACACTAACTGTCCCATAGCAAATCTATGAAGTGCATTATCTTAATCAATCCAACCACTATTCTCAAATAATATTATTCCTCCTTAGAAAAAATTGGTCACTCTAGTCCACGAGGATGGATTTCTGCTTTCATCCCTGAATTGTCAATCACTGTCATAATCTTGAAAATTTTGTCTTCCCACCTTTTTTTTACTAAACACATATAATTTTTCCCGTAATATATTTTGTACTTCCTTCAGCTTGCTAATATATATCCAAAATTAAACTCTATGTCATACCATACATGTGTTCCAATCATGTTCTTATACATCTTATTCGTTCCTGACCAAATTATTATAATTTGGTACACTCTGTCTTATCATAATACTCTAGTATCAAGCCTCATTAACCCAATATCACATTTAAAATTCAACATCACGTTTCAATACTCCAATTTGTCATGATCCTTAAAATTCTTATCATTCCTTATTTATCTATTGTATTCATATGTAATCACTCTGTAATTTATTTAGACGTCTATTTTCACCAACATGTATGTATCTTGATTCCAAATACTCATTTACCTGTTTGATCCCGAATTTCTCGATAAAATTTAATTATCCTGTTTAAGCTCGAATCCTTCGTCTTGATTTTACCGTATTATTTTGACCAAACTTTTCTCTGTTAAAAATATATCTTATTATATCTCCCAACCTTGTATTATTCACAATCCTTCTATCTCTGGTTTCTGATTTATAATCTTTTGTACCCTTCAATTCATACTATTGCCATCCTTAATTAGTTACACCTTAAGTCCAAATTTTTTTGTTTCGGTCATCCTTTATATATCTTTTGATTCATCATGCATCTTTCTAAAGTGCATCTTCATGCTTATCATTTAACAACCTCTAATCTACAATGTCAATTTGCTTGTTATTCACATCATTAATTATCCCTTCTTTGATTCAAATCACAAGTATTCATATTTATCTCATCTTTATTCCATAACTCATGTACTCTATAAATCCCTACTATAAATCGTTCCAAATTTAAATCATCAGACACGATCGAATTCTAGGCACGATCACTAGGTACAACGATAAAATATAGGCACGATCAGAATTATCTAGATATGTTCTAAGATAGAGTTGGAATATTGTTGTGATCAAAATCATTTTAAGCACGAGAAAAATCTAGGTACGATTAAAATATGATCATAAAATAGGGGAAAATCAAATAAGGTCTCGTGAAACAGAAAAAAAAAGAAAGAAACAAACGTCAACAGTTTATTGAGAAGGCAGAAAGTAATAAAAGCTTCTAAGATGAGGGACTAAAAATTTCAAATCAAATTGGAATAAGGTATATGAGTTTGTGTCTCCAGAAAAATTAACAAGTTGTATGATAGTAGGATAGCGAGGGTGATTAGAATAATATAGCTATGATAGAAATGTAATCGAATAAGATATTTCCATTGAGGACTGAGTGATGATCAAAGGGGATAGAAAGAATATCGTATCACTATTTCAACGGTCAGCAGATAGGATATGCATGAAAAAAAATAGCTTACAAGATAACCATCTTATTAATATACATGCAAAAACCAATCTCTAACTCGCTAAACTAACTGAACTCTCAGTATCTACATAAAACTAAGGCAGCTGCCAAGGTATTAAAACTAAATCTATTTGGAATCATAAATCATCTAAATCAAATTTCCATCCATCGTTGTATGTAACTCGTATGTCAAATGTGTTTCAAATTTTAAGTATTTCTCTCGATCAAATCATTTTACAGACATCAATTTCCAGTTGTCAGCCATTCTTCCAAAACTGACTACATCAAAGTCACAATCTTCACTTGTCATAGTAAATCTTTAGAAAATTCTTTAAGTTGATCCATGATCTATATTCAAAAATTTCCAATTCTTGAAATTAATTGACCATATTATAATCACAATTTTAATCTTTAACCATGCACCTATCAATCGTTCTCATCCAAACACTTTAACAAAAATATCACAAGATCTCAATCATTCTTACCATAATCAATATGAGTCTCCAAGGTTTGGTAGAAATTGCAAACCCAATTGCTCCTTTCCAAAGTTGTATGCCAATGGTCTTATCTCAATTCCTCATTGCTTATTCCTTCTCTAGAACCTATTATTCCATTGCTCATGATATTCCTTCCATGGTTATATCTGTCCCTTCTGGGTACAATAGTCATCTAATCATAAAAGTTGATCCCCGTCAAGTGTTCTTTTACTTGATCATCATATTCTCATATTTATATATTATCCAAATTCACTTCCTCCATGGGAGAACCTTACCAAATCCTAGACTTTCCTCGTTAACTCTACCTACGTCTTCCTCTATCTTCCATAACTCTTCTTTTAATCATAAAATTCAAAATCGTCAAATACCTAAGACTTCATCCAAAAGAATACCAAACTCTATTCTTCCAAAACTTAACTTTCATATGTTTGACAAATCCTATCTCAGTAATCTTACATAATTACTTTCTAAAATTGAAATCCTCAAAATTTTTTGAAATTGTAGCATAAGGAAAACATGATCTCATGAAGGATATCTACCAAAATTAAGAGTGTAACTAGAAATTTATCATCAAGATAATTACAGCAAGATCCTCATTTCATAAATCCTTTTAACTTTTCTATGGTGATTGGTCAACCAGATATTTTACTACTATATAATACTCCTTTAGCCATCCTCTGAATGTTTAGTTACAAACATAAGCAAGATAACCTACGAAACTATAAGCAAGCAAAAATAGATATTATAAATAGATAATTTCGGCTATATGTTGTGACATGGTAAAAACAGTCTAAGTGCTCTAGTTGTTTCTAGAGTCTATTTTTCCTAAAGTCATAATTAGACCTAAGTCAGATTGCAGGACTCACTACAACAAAATGACCTATTAATGACGCTTGATAAGGGGATTTCATGACGGCTGATAAAGAAGCGTCATCAAAGTTCAGCAAGACTGTAATCTATGACGGTTTTCTATATAAGCGTTATTGATTGTCTCTTAGTAATACGAGCGTTATGAAAAAAACATAAATTTTAAGTCGAAAACTCGACTCTCCCGCACTTACTCCCGCACTTAAGTCGAAAAGTCTAAACCATATCCTTCTCCCGCACTTACTCTCTTTCTCCTTCTCTCTTTCTCCTCCCGCTCCCCAACTCCCTTCAGCCCGCTCCGGCGCTCCCGAAATCCCCTCAGCCTGCTTCCCGCTCCCGATCAACTCTCCTCAACCCGATCCCCGCTCCCCGCGCCCCAACTCCCCTCAGCCCGCTCCCCGCTCCCCAAGGTTTGTCCTAAATTATTTCTTTTTTTGTGCCCTAATTTCTGCCTGGACCTGATTTTAGTCAAATGCCCTAATTTTTGACCTATTTTCTATTTCCTAGTTTTCGAAAGATGGCTGAAATCTTTGAATGCATGTTTGGAAATCTTTGAAAGAATTTTTTTTACTAATTTGTGAGGCATTTTCTTTGTCCGCGCATTGGTTCATCTTCTTGTTTCTTTCTTTGTTGTTTCTTGCAGTGTGGAAGGGTGTTAATTCCATTGCTTTCGGACGAATACTTACAAGTTGAACTTCATGGAGACACGTTCGGGTAGCAAGGTTTGTTTTGGTTCATGGAGACACGTTCTTTTCAATTGCCCTATTTTCTAGAAATCATGGACAAGAAAGTGATCAATGTCCCTGTAACGTCGTGTATGACACATGTTGAACACGGTATTTTTACACTCGAAATTACTCCAGGTCACGCAGAAATCGGTACCGTGTCTGTGTATGTGCCATGTCATATTGTCTTTAAATCAAGTCTTGTTCTTCTTAGATTAAATTACTCTAGGCAATACAACTTATTTTTTACAGCATGCACGTTGCTCATGCATTGAGGGTGGGATGGATCTTTGACATCAATATATGCAATTGTTTGACTGTACATCTTTAGATTAAATGATATCGGTCATGTTGGATGTGAGCGTTGACCAACTCTTTTTTTGGATTTATTTGACCCTCTTTTATAGTTATGTAGATGATTCATATAGACTTTCTCAATATATATTCTTACATATTTTGACATTTTGTTACCTTTTATACCTGTATGCACATATAGGGAATTGTAAACCATTTTCTGTTTTGTAAATAACGAAATGAACTATTCCTAAGTCATGTTCTTCTTCTTTATTAACTCTAGCAATTAAAGTTATATTCTGGAATCAACCTTCTCCACTTTCATGAGTCTGAATTTATTGGCCATATCTACTTCACATTGGCCATTCTGGAATCAATCTTCTCCACATTTAGCTTGAAATGAAACGTTCAAGTTACAATCACTTACTCGGTGTTTTGCTTTATTATACAGAGGAATAGATCTTGGATGATAAAGCACCTATTATCGGAAGAATATAGAACCAGAGTTGATGAATTTATGGAGCATGTTAAAGCTAGTGGGGATGATCTCGACCTCATTAGATGTCCATGTAATGAGTGCGAGAATCTCTATAGTATGAGTTTAGAAGATGTAAAATTTCATTTGACGACAGTTGGTATCGATCCAAGGTATACTATATGGATATGGCATGGGAAAGTTGATCCTAATGAAGTGTGTGAGGATACATGTACGTCTATTTATAAGCACTATGATATGGATACTTTAAATGATGTGGCAGATACACTAGAGATGTTCCATGCATTAAAAAGGAACGACATTGAAGGAGATGATGAAGAGGACTTTAATTCATTGCTTGATGATGCTAAGAAACCATTGTATAATGGTTGTAAAAAGTATACGAAGCTATATGCGATAGTGAAGCTCTTTAGTATCAAGGCCAAGAGTGGTTGGAGTGATAAAAGCTTTTCAGATGTGTTGAAATTGTTCGCCGACATGCTTTCGGGAGAAAATGAATTGCCTGTAACTACTAGGGAGTCTAAGCGTTGCTTCTCAATATTTGGAATGGGATATAAGAGAATACATGCATGTCCGAATGATTGCATACTCTATAGAAAAGATTATAAAAATGCAACCTCATGTCCTACGTGTGGAACGTCGAGATATAAGGTAAAGAAGAATATGTCTGAACAAAGTCAGGAAGAGCAAAAGAAGGGCATCCCAGCTAAAGTTCTATGTTAATTTCTACCCATTTTACGCTTTAAAAGGTGGTTTCGATCGGTACAAACATCAAAGAATTTGATATGGCATGTAGACGGAAGGGAAGTTGATGGCCAATTGCGTCATCCTGCAGATTCACCGACGTGGAAGACAATTGATGATAAATTTCCAGAGTTTGCAGCAGAAGCAAGAAACCTTCGACTCTCTCTTTCAGCCGATGGGATTAATCCATTTAGTTCACTCAGTAGTAGGTACAGTTGTTGGCCTGCAATGCTAAATACTTATAATTTACCACCTTGGTTGTGTATAAAGAGAAAGTTCACATTGTTGACATTGTTGATATCAGGCCCCCAACAACCTGGAAATGACATAGATGTTTACTTAGCACCATTGATTGAGGATCTCCAGTTGCTGTGGAAGGATGGAGTTGTGACTTACGACGCCTATCGGCAAGAATCTTTTACATTGAGAACTGTATTGTTATGGACTGTTAACGATTTTCCTGTATATGGCAACTTGTCTGGTTGTTGTGTGAAAGGATATTTTGCTTGTCCAATATACAACAAAAATACTTATTCAGATAGATTGAAACATTGCAACAAGAACATTTATACTGGTCACAGAAGGTATTTGCCACATAACCATTCTTTTCGATCACAAAGAAAGGCATTTAATGGTGACAAAGAGTTCGGAACTCATCCTGAACCATTAAGTGGGGAACAAATATTAATAAAGGTTGCGGGGATTCCCGTTTCTTGGGGAAAAAAAAGATGTTCCAGAAAAAGATATCAGAGAATAGGACTTCAAAGAAGAAGAAGGAAGCAGAAGGGCAAAAGAAATTGACACCAAAGAAGAGGAAAAAAGAAGTACGAAAAGATAAAGTTACAAGTTGTTGGAAGAAGAAATCCATTTTTTTTGAGCTAGAGTATTGGAGATATCTTCCTATTAGACATAACTTGGATGTCATGCACATTCAGAAGAATGTCTGCGATAGTATCATTGGGACCCTATTAAATATTCTTGGAAAAACAAAAGATGGGATCAATAGTCGCAAAGATCTTGTAGAGATGGGCTTAAGAAAAGAATTGGCACCTCACAATAAGAAAAATGGGATTTATCTTCCAGCTGCATGTTATTCTTTATCGAGGCAAGAGAAAAGAATAGTGTGTCAAACTTTGCATGACCTTAAGGTCCCAGATGGTTACTCTTCGAATTTTAGATGTAATGTCTCAATGGAAGATGTAATGTCTCAATGGAAGATCTAAAGTTATATGGTCTCAAATCCTATGACTGTCATGTTCTAATGCAACAACTACTTCCTGTTGCAATACGTGGTGTGTTGCCAAAGCATGTGAGATGTGCTATTATACGAGTATGTTTCTTCTTTAATGCCCTTTGTGCCAAAGTCGTGAATGTACAAAAATTGCAAGATATCCAAAATAATCTTGTGATCACATTGTGCTTATTGGAAAAATATTTTCCACCATCATTCTTTGACATATTGGTACATCTAATGGTGCACCTTGTCAGGGAGGTCGAACTTGGTGGTCCGGTTTTCTTCCGATGGATGTACCCACCAGAGACGTTGGTCTAGTATGAACTTTGGTTTTCATTATGTAGTAACATGATTGATGTTTGTGTAATCATTTTTATCTTTATTATTTGTTCATTATAGGTTTATGGGTGTGATAAAGGGTTATGTGAGAAATAAGAATCGTCCTGAAGGGTGTATTGCACAATGCTATATCGCAGAGGAAGCCATTGAGTTTTGTTCAGAACATCTAGAAGAACAACCCGCCATTGGAGTTCCTTCTACGAAGAATGAGGAAAAACCTATAGGAAAAGGAAATATCTGTGAAGTTGACCTCTTATCTTTGGACCAAGCACATCTTTATGTGTTGCACAACACAAATGATGTTCAACCTTATATCGAGTAAAGATGTCTATATTACTCTTTACTTAGTTTTATCTTTGGACCAAGCACATCTTTTTTATATTTCGCTTTGTTATTAACAAAATTCTACTTATTACTTGATAGGGAGCATGAGGCTTACTTGAAAAAGCTGCACCTTCGTAGAGTAAAAAGTGCAAAATGGTTAGAAGATGAGCACAATCGCAGCTTTATTAGTTGGTTACGATCAAGGGTATTGATTAAGCTACTATATTTTATATTCTACTTAGTGAAAATAAAATATTGAACTTAGGAAAAAAATGACAGGTTGAGGCTGCACAAGAAGACCCAACTAGCAATGTCTCTGATGAATTAAAAATGGATAGCTCAAGGACCTCGACATCACGTGACTAAGTTCTCAGGTTATGCAATTAATGGGTGTCACTATCAAACGAAAGATCGTGACGACGTACGAGTCAAGCAAAACAGTGGAGTGACTCTAGTGGCAAAGACTTTTTAAGTTGCTAGCACAAAGGACAACAATCCCATCATCTCAGATATGACATTTTACGGTGTTATCAAAGAGATTTGGTTGCTAGATTATTTCTCTTTCCGGATTCCCGTCTTCAAGTGTGATTGGGTTGACAGCAAGAATGGTGTTAAGGAGGATGAACTTGGTTTTACATTGGTCGAGCTTGGTAGAGTTGGCCATAAGTCTGACTCTTTTGTTTTGCCCTCTCAAGTAAAGCAAGTATTTTATGTTCCTGATCAATTGGATGAAAATTGGTCAATCGTTTTATCGGCTCCACAAAGGACTTATTATGATGAAAACAATGACGACGAGGGAGTCGATTGTTTTGTTACAGATGAAACTTGCAATAAAGTACCGGATTTTGAGTCATTTGATGTTGTTGATGAATCACCCTCGACCTATTTACGTGAAGATTGCGAGGGAACTTGGATTGCACAATCCAAATCTTCTTGTTGAAATGTTGCTGCAAGTGAATTGTTTAAAGAAATGTTGCTGCAAGTCTGAAATGTTGCTGCAAGTAAAAATTACTCTAGTGACTCTATTTTGAGAACTGTTTCAAGAACTGTTTCATAGAAATCCCTCATCTTTATTGTCTTAATATGTGTTTTTTCTCAAAACTGTAGTCTATTTTTATCTCAGAGTATATGGGAGAAACTGTAGTCTATTTTGATCTAGAATTGTCTTAATATGAACTGAGTTTAGATTGAACTGAGATTCAAATTAAACCTGAGAATAGAATTGATTTGAATGTTTAAACTGAGTTGGCTTGAAAAACCTGAGAATGGGATTTCATATATCAAAACTGTGGTTGGGTTTACTTTTATATTGTTAACTGGTATTCTTAATCTCAGATTTTGTTACTTATATCAAACCTGAGAATGGGTGTATCTCAGATTTTGTTAGAATTATCAGGTTTGAACTTCTTAATCTCAGATTTTGTTAGTTGTATCTCAGTTTTCAAGCACATTTTATGTTTTATGCTATTTCAAGCACATTTTAGCAAGATTAATATGAATATAATTATGCCATTTATTTGTTACAGGCTACAAAGCACAGTGAGGATTTCGGGGAACAAAATTGTAGCCGAAAAAAAGGAAGAGGGGCATCAAAATCCAAAAAAGTCAGCAAAACCAAAGATGATGAAGAGAGGATAAATATCATTTATAACGATGTTGGGCAACCAATTGGTGAAGGGAAAATTAATTTGGCAATTTACTACGGCATCACAGTAAAGTCCTTAGTAAAAATAACTTATCCAAATTGGCATAAAGTGCCAGAATCAGTTAAAAGGAGCTTATGGACTGCTATTCAGGTAATAATGTGTGTTCCTGAGAATTTCAGTTTGAATGTTCCTTTGTATGCCATGTTTCTTGACATTGAATTAACTATGCAATGTTTGTTCCTGAGAATGCAAGGCTGTTAATATATGTAATGTTTGTTCCTGAGAATTTCAAATGTCACACTGTTATCTCTAAACACACTGTCACTCACACTCACACACACACTCACACACAGGACACAGGACACACTCACACACAGGACACACACTCACACACACTCACACACACTCACACACAGGACACAGGCACACTCACACACAGGACACACACTCACACACAGGACACACACTCACACACACTCACACAGGACACAGGACACACTCACACGCAGGACACACACTCACACACAGGACACATTCACACACAGGACACACTCAAATGTTTGTTCTCTACTGCTACTTACTGTCACTCACACTCACACACAGGACACACACGTTTTAGACTCCCAGCCTGTCACAATTCTGAGAACCCAAACCTATCTACTGCTCACTGAATTCTCTACATAACACACACACATGTACAAACTGGAAACCTATCTACATACCATATATGCATTGCCTGCACATATATGCATTGCCTGCTTTTGATAATGTGTTTTTCCTGAGCTTTAGATGTTGTTAATTTGGTCTTGCATATATGCATTGCCTGCACATAGAGAGCTCAAGTCTGGACATCAAGTTCAGATAAGTGAACTAAGTTCAGACTTGAATTCACTTGTTCAGTACACCATTGAATGCTTGAATTCAAGTCTGAACTTATTCAGACTGGAATGCTTTACATGTTATGCACTATGTTATGCACTCATGTATGGATGCTGAATATTTATTTTCTGTTGTAGGCCAAATTTGACTTGGATCCAAATAGTCAAGCCTTTGTGTTAGCATCCATGGCTCGGAGTTGGAGGGCATTCAAAGGTCAACTCATGAAGCATTGGATTTATCCGAATGAGGGCAATCGTGAGCTTCTCAAGCACCCTCCACCAAAGTACTCGGGGATCTTGAAACAATCTGTGTGGGAGAAATTCGTCAAAAGCAGACTGTCTGTAAATTTTAAGGTTAACTTGTCAAAATTATTTTTTTTATGCATAACAAGGATGACTAGGTCCCTATTATATATATCTTATTTCTTCTCTACCTTCATGTGTTGTAATCATAAGAAAATGAGCAAGGAGCAAAGTGCACGGAGAGCCAAGGGCAAGTTTCCTCATCGTTTAAGCAGGAAGGGATATGCCGGTCTTAAAAAGGAGCTGGTAATGCATATTTATATCAGTTAACATGATTTACATGTGGACATATATATTATTATAACGTAGTTTTTTCTTTCAAAACAGCGACGACAGTTGGGGGAACAATATATAGATGACAGAAGTTTTTTTTGGACAAAAGCACGAGTTCGTAAGGACGGTACATTTACTGACGATGGGACCAAGGACGTAGCTATGAAAGTGGTGAGTATATATCGTCCAGTCTATTAAGAGGAATCCTGCTTATCAACATGCTTATATTTCTAAAACCTTGTACTTTTTATAGGTGGAATACATCAAACAAAAGGAAGATGGGAGTTTGGTGACCGAAGGAGCTTCAGATATTCTAACCTTGGCGTTGGGCACTCCCGAGCATTCGGGACGTATTCGGGGTTTGGGATTAGGACCGACACCAATGACCTATTTCAAGCTTCCAAAACGGAGAATAAAAAAACAAAATGAACTGCTCAAGTCCCAATTGGAAGAGGAGCGTAAACGGAGACAAGAATTGGAGATCATGCTAAAAGAATTTCAAGCCCAAGGAGCTTCACAAACATCTGAGAAGGTTGCTTCCAATACCAAAGGAAGTGGTAATAGGAAATATATAATGTCTCGTAAGAATGAACACGAGTCTCTTGGAAACAAGAGTCCATCATATGGTTCTAAGGTAATGCTTATTACAGTTAGTTCTATTTCGTCTAATAAGTTTTTCTTCTTCTATTTTTGTCTAATATGTTTATTCTAATATGCTTTTTTATCTTCTATCTTCTTTGAAAATCTGAAACAGAAAAAAAAGTTAAGCGAGCAAAAATTCATAACATATCCTACATCAGACATTGGCATGGTAAGTTCATATATTCAATACATAATCTTTATTCAACAACTTAATTATAACATGTAGTAATTATATCGAGAAATAACTATTTCTTATTTTGTTTAGGGAACCAAATGTAAGCTAGCAGTGGGCACAAAAGAAAATATTGTTGCCGAGGGAATTGTCTTTGAAGGGTGTAGACCAAATGAGAAAATTCATAATGTTGAATTAGGAGAACATAATGTCAGGGTTTCAATTATGAAAGCCCTTCAACCTACTGTGAGCCTTCCCGTGCCACTTCTTGGAGAAATAGAAGTTGTTAAAGATGCAATTGGGTCTGTAGTAGCTTGGCCCAAAGAGTTTATTGTTGGTGGTCTTCAGGTAATATTATTTAATGCTAGTGTCAATATCTTTTATGAAATTGTCGAAAAAAATTCAATATGCAACAGGTAAGTACTAAACTAATTGAATCTGACAATGTTCAACCTTTGAAGGTTGCTCGCTGTGGTAGGGAGATAATTGACACTTTCGGAGAGATGGTAGAAACCATTAAGGATACCGACCCTCACCTTAAAATACCATTGGATGAAGGAATGTTCAGAAGCTTTAATCCATCTTGTTATCTTTCTAAAATCGTTCTGCTGGAGTTATGTAGGATGCAATGGCCAGATGTGATTCCTGTTGTTGCCTACATGAGGTAAGAAATATAAAATTTATATTCTGAAATTTTGATTTTGAGATTGACACCATATTTAACTATTCTTTTGGCTTTAGGTTTTTGCTTGAAGAATTTCCAAACTCTCGGGAGCTTTTGATAATGTTCAAACCTTCTCCTATGAGTAATGCATCCGGGCCTGCAATAAGCATCTGGTTAGAGAAAGGCTCCAAGAGGCTAAGAAAACCCAAATTTGCTTCATTCCATTCATCTACAAGGAGTAAGAAGTTTTAATCAAGTAGCAAGATTTTTCTTTCCTATTCAATAACCAATGTGCTTTATTCCATTCATGTTCCCTTTAATGTAGGAAGCATTGGATTCTAATTGTTCTTGACCTCTCTACCTTTAATGTTTACTGGTTGGAATCGCTGTGTTTTAAACTGAGAGGAGATATTAAGTTGTTTTTCAATACGTGAGTGAAATTATTATTATTATTGTTAATATTTTAATACTGTGTGTGTATATTCTGATGTTAGTATATACAATTATTTTCTACTAGTGGCCTCAACACAGCATATATTGGTGGTAAAAGATCAAATAGAAGTCCTACTTGGAAATTACCCAAGGTAATCAAACTAATATATGACTTATTATAATCATGGACATTATATTCTCTTACAAATAATATCTTCATATAGGTCCCGAAACAACCTGGAGGTTATGAATGCGGATATTTTGTTATGAAATATATGCGGGATCTCATGGAAGACCCCTCTCCTACTATTGAGTCAAAGGTAAGTTGTTCATTAGTTTAATTCTTAATTACTTTTCAGAAATTATACAAACTAATGTAACTATTTTTTGACTTTTTAGCTAAAAAAATTGGCTAGAAAATCAACATACACGCAGCAAGAACTAGATGATGTCCGATGCGAATTCATCGAATTCGTTGCCAATCATATGGATACATGAGGGTCAAGGTACTCATTTCACTCATTTCCATTACTGATACGAGATACCCTAGTGTCACATGGACACAATACACTCAAGACACTGTCAAGACCCTCACTAAACTATGACTGATAGTCCTACCCTCTGTTCTGTTTGTCGAACATCAATTTTTGGTTATGGATTTGTTAGGGTTTGTGGATTTATTGTGAATTTTAAAACATCAATCACAGCTTTGATTTTCAATCAAATAGCATAAGCTTTTCCCATATTTCTTCTACTTTGCTGCTATGGATAAGAATAATACTTCAATTCATATTTAAGTTAATAACAAAAGATAAAATGTTTCATGTGCTGTTTATGCATTTCTTGTATGATCAAGTAGTTTAGGCATCTTTTGGGAATTTCTTATATAAAGGAACTGGAAATGTTTCATGTGCTGTTTATGCATCTCTTGTATGATCAAGTGGTTTTGGCATCTTTTGGGAATTTCTTATATAAAACATTTTTGTATTATCATCCACCTATTGACAAATGACGCTAAGTTTGGCTCGTATTATCTACTATTTGCATCTTTCTCTTTGCATCTTTCTCAATTGCATGGATTCTCATTTTGATTCTTGTAACGTAAACCATCATTTTTTAAAATTACAAACAACCTCAACATAGATTCTCAATTCCATCATTTTTTTAAAACTATAAACAAACTCAACATAGATTCTCAGTTCTGGAACACCCCTCTAACACGACACACATGGTGAAACACATGTCTATATATACCTGTCATTGACACTTATACCAACTTGACACACAAAGCAGCTTATGTATGAATCACTTATACATGGCCTCATAATCTCTTTACACATGTAATTCCCAAGGCTGTGCCCCAGTTCTTTGTCTGTCTCATGTGCAGAGATCTCTGATACCCTACCTGTCCAATTCGACCATTGATACTCTAAGGGTACACTAAGTTTCCTAGATTGCCTGTACCTGTCCATATGTGTATGTTGTTGACCTAAATTTGTTCCCAGGTCTTGAATACCTGTCATAATCTAACATAAAACAAATACTCATTAACTGGCACTGGCTCACTGCTTGCGTAGGCCTATGGCCAAGAGCCTACAGCAGGTCAAGCTGGAGGGGGGGGAATGAGTCCCCTGCTGCTGCTAATATAGCCTACTGCTTTGGCCTGGCCTGCTGCCACTTGCCCTACCTGCAGGCAATAGCCTCAAGCCTTAGCCCAACATCTGCAGCATCAGTGGCCTTAGCCAACATCTGCTGCCACTTGCCTACAGCAGATCAAGCTGGAAAGGGGGGAATGAGTCCCCTGCTGCTGCTAATGTAGCCTACTGATTTGGCCTGGCCTGCTGCCACTTGCCCTACCTGCAGGCAATAGCCTCAGGCCTTAGCCAACATCTTTCTGATAGTTACATTATATATACACAAGATGAATCTGACAGAAACTCCACACAACAGTTTCCCACAACATATGTTGAATTGTTATCTTAATGTGTGTTTTTAATCAGAACTTATACATCATTCAAGATCCTATAGTTACATATATATACATCATTATATCACATTTATTAAACCTAGCTTGTTTTATCTTTTGCAGGGTACATGTGCTGCGGACACAGGTCTTCATGTGACTAAGTTGTATGTTATGGTGTGGGATATGTGGATAGTTTTGATGTAAAGTGTACTAGCTATATTGGATACTGATCTATAGATTTTTGTGAAGATGTATATATATATATATATATGGCCTGAGAAATGTGGAATGATAGCTAAAGTGTACTCTATTTTGAGACAATGTCGAATGTACCCTATTTTGAGACAATGAAATGGAGATTAATGTTACATTTCAATGTTTTGTTGTGAATATGGTTCACATTAAGTGGTTGTTTTCGAATTGAATTGAGCAGGGTTTGAAATGTATAACATGCAGTATAGAGCGTTATAAATGTTATACAAATGCCCAATCATAACGCTTTCAAAATGTCCTGACTTCCAACCATATTAAATATTCATAACGTTTTTACATAACTATCCATAACGCTTTGAAAATAGAACGTAGTAGAAATTCAATCTATTAATGACGTTTTCGGACGATTTATCTATAACGCTTTGAAAAACATTTATAACACCCGATTTCATAACGCTTGGATTAAGAAAAAAAAGCATCATGGTTAGTAATTAATGACAGTTTTTAGCCGTCATTAAAGAATATTTTTGTTGTAGTAACTGCATGCTGGTTTAGACTAAGTTGACTAGACCAATTTGCAGAACTGGAGCTGTATGGGCCACCACTAAAAATATGTTACGATCCGATCCCAATATACTGGATCCAATCGGATCATGCCCAGCCTGCACCGTTGTGAGACGGTGACAGTAAGCTGTATCAAGCAGTAAGAACACCAGCAGATAATTCTAAATGCAAGAATAAAATAACTTTTATTGAATCTGAAAATTAAAGCTAAGAGTCTAGATGAATCAAGCACACAAAAGCAAACAAACATTCTGGTTACTACATTGGTTCTTATTACAACTGGGAAAGAAAATAAACTAAACTACGACACAACTAGTAGTCTTGGGCTCCCTGGTGAGGTTCAGCTACCTCGTCAGGACACAGATCGGATCCGTAGAAGGAACTAAAAGGAAGATCTTCGTCGTAGCAGTCACCTAAAAATGTTGGTCTCCAGTCAGGAGGGGAGCAAGAACATATATCCACATCCAACATTCTAAATTATAATAATAAATGATGCAAGACAGTTTAAAAGTATTATATATATTTTTTAGATAATAATAAAGAAGTCAGCAGGCAAGAAATCTCAGGAGCTACAATGGTACAATCTACAATGAGTCAATAGTGTTTTTGAGCATATAGCGGATCTGTGACCGGCTGGTAGATTCAATGTGTATACTAACATTTTGGCCAAATGATAGTATACGGTACGACTCAACCCCTGTGTAGTAGGGGTTAGCGCGAGAGAGGCATTATCAATAACAATGGCTTTGGTCACGGATGCTATACTACTCCCCCAATTCCTGAGTTAATGAGTCAATCAAACAATCAATAAAGGGTCCGAGAGGGATCCCCTGTGAATCAGTGTCGATACAACAAACATAGTCCTACTGATGCTGCATATTTAATTATTAAATAAAATATTGACATGAATGGTATGAAACTTGCCTTGGACTTTTCTCCGGTGTTGAAGGTAGAGCTGTCAGGACGGGCCGGCGGGGCGGGCCGGCCCGCAACCCACCATAACCCACTAATTAGCGGGGTGGGGCGGGCCAACCCACCATTTGAACGGGCCTGAAAATCCCAGCCCAGCCCAACCCGTCGGCGGTCCGTGGGCCAGGCGGGCCAGCCCGCTTCACCAATGCCACCGGTCCACCACGAGCCGAGGTCAGTCCAGTCTCCGCCACTCTCGAACCCCCTAGCTTCCAGTACTCCGCCTGCCGCCGAGACCCGCATCCACCACCACCACCTCGGTACCGCCGACGTGCCCCAGCCCGAGCCGCCGCCCTAGCGCCGACGAGTCTCCGGCCACTTTCGCGTCTGGTTGAGAGTTTTGCTCCGTCCCACCGGCACGAGCTACCGGCACCGGCCCCGCTCTGGTACGGACCCCTCTCACCCGATCTCCTTTTTCTCCTTCGATGTCTTTATTTGGGATTTTTATGAATGGAATTAGTTTGGGATGGGAAGAGGAGAATGGAATGAGCAGACTCTCTCTCTCCCCTTCAATTTATTTGAGATGAGTGCTTTATGACTTATGAGCACAATGAACTATTGTTCTCACTTCTCACTGCAGCAGCAAGCCCGCGGGCTAGCCCGCCCTGCCCAAGCCCGCCCTGCCCAAGCCCGCCCCGCCCAAGCCCGCAGCCCGCACGGGCCAACCCACCGAGGCCCGCTGCGAAACGGGCCTCTAAATGTATAGCCCAACCCACCTTTTTTATTGGCGGGGCGGGCCGGCCCAACGGGCCTGGCCCGTTTTGACAGTTCTAGTTGAAGGTAACGACAGGAAGGTATTAGTTAAAGTCCGGGACTTGAACCTACATTAATTAATATTCCGTTTAGAAATTAGTCCAAGGGTTTATCTAATAATGCCACTAAAAATAACGTTTAGTTATAAAACATCTTCTTTTTATTTAGAGAAATAATACTATAGTTATTTATTACCCTAGTTACGTGTAATAATAATTGGTAAAACAATTTGTTGCTGATACTAGTATTTAATGAATAATGCAGAAATTCTTATATTTTAGGTATTAGTAAAATAGAAACGGTTTTATCGTAAGTTATTATAATAGAAATATCATTTTAAACTTGGAAATACTTGAAATCTAGTTAGTATTTATTTATATAAAACCTTACAAAATTTTTATAATAACTATTTTCTTTAAATAAGAAATAACCATTTTAATAATAAATTACAAAAATCCTTATTTAGTAAAACTTTCGATTTTTTACTAAAATATCGCTTAAAAATATTTTTATATAATACGATAAGATTACTAACCAATTTAATTGTTAATTTACGAAAACAATTTTTTATCCAAAATAAATACATATATATTTGACCTAAATCACTATTTTCTATATTAAAAATATATTTTTGATATGTAACTGTTTGTTTTGAAACTAATTTAATAATTAATAATAAATCATAAATTAATGGCAATAATCCTAATAATAATTAAAATAACGTTATTCCTACGTTATTCGTATTTTAACGTAAATAGTTAACTCTAATTAACCACTAAGTAGTATAACAACCTAATAATATTCTAAATGTCACAATAATTAAAGATAGCTAACTCTATAGCAATACCTAAGGTTAAATTAGGAAACTACAATTAAGTATTTCAGAATTGACAGAGCTTTATTCTGTCAATTTCGGTCGAAATAGGAACAAGTTTATAAACTGTAAAAATATACAGGGAGTCAGGTTTTACCAAAAGGTTGATGACAGAGCACCGAGGGGAGGCCTCGGACACAAAATGCGGGTACGTGAAACGTGGACGCACGTGGGGAGTGCGCGCACGTGAACGGATCGACGCTGACACGCGGAAGACGGAACGCAGGACGCGTGCTCGGCACATGAAAATCGTGAACGAGGCGCTGGCCGGCTGGGGACAGCCGGTGTGGCGGCGCAGTTGGAGCTACTGCGTGCTGGTGTGTGCGCACGGAAAATGCACTGGTGGCACGTGCGGCTGCTAGTGCGCGTATGGCTGCTGACGTGTGCGAGAACGGCCTGCAGGGGTCTCCGACGGTCGACGGGAGACGGCAGATCAGAGGGGAAAGGGAGAGGGAAGGTGCTGGTGTTAGTGTTTTTTTTTGTGTTGTGGAGAGGGAAAGAGAACGGTGTTGGTGAGGATGAGTGTTGGGTTTGGAAGAAATGAAGAAGGAAGATGGTGTTTGCTTGTGGTAGGGAGTGATGTGAGGGGAGCAATTTTAGGGAGAGTTGCTACAAAGAGGGAAAGAATAGGGGGTGGTGTACCGGTGTGGAAGAGAAGCAAGGAGTGGAGGATGTGGTCCAGGGGGTTGAGTGGCTGTGAGTGGTTTGTTTGATTTTTTTTTAATTCATTTAAAAGGTTGGGTTTTACATTTGTACTTGATGGCATAACATATGCACAAGCACATCGATATGTGCTAGTCAACACCGATTCAATTGCACCATTTTGAGAGTAGGTATGATACGTTATTAAGTTTTTTTATTTTTGTAGCCATTTAAGACATTACATAATGATATGCTGTATTTCTATTACAGTGATCATCGTATGTCAATTAGGAGTAATTTTTATTTTATACCACATGATGTGGACCGTATTCATAATGAAACATTTCATGTATGATTTAAGGATTATGTAAGTAAAATACATATTTAAAATCTTATACCGTTAGCTAGATTACTTCCTAAGTGACTTGCATATTTTTTTCCCCTTTGAAATAGGTGACGAAGTTGATCAAGGCAACTAATGCAGAGATATCACAAGAAAATTGGATGTTAGCTATGGCCCCCTCAAAAATAGTAAAAAGATATCACATGATATATTATAAATGGTGTTCAGTATCACACAATGGCTCGCGAGCAGAAAAGAACCACACAAAACAGTATAGTCATTTTAAAGGTAATGGCTGAAAGTTATGCAAGTGTAAGAGATAGAAATCCTACATTTGGAGATGTTAATTTATGTAGAATTTTGACAGACATCATTGAGCTATATTATTCTAAAGAGTATAGGTTTATTTTATTCAAGTGTGACTGGGTTGACAGTAGTAGAGGTCTCATCGAGCAAGATGATTTTGGATTCACGTTAGTAAACTTATGTCGTGTAATGCCTGTGATTCGTATTACGTATTATGGAATACGTGTACGTATTTTATCTTGCATTGCATGATTCCTGGCTTAGCTTTTCCTTCTTGGCTTGGTTTATTCTTGGTTCGGGTTGGTTTGGTTCGGTTTAGGATTGCTTTTGGTTCATCATGGACCAAAGGGGTGAACCCCCTACCTACCACCACCACTACCATTTATTAACCCCACTTCCTTCTCTCTCTTCATTACTCTTCTTCTTTTCTCCATTAACTTCTTCACCTACCAGAGAGAAAGAGAGAGAGGTCTAGGCAAGTGCAACTTGCTTCATGGAGGAACTCCAATTTTATTGCTTCATTCTCTTCCTTACAGCATTTTAATTTACTTTAGTACTTGGTATTTCCACTTTCCATGGCTAGATTCTTGTATATCTAAGTTTATTTTATTTTCAGATTTCTTGGGTTTTGATCTATTTAATCTTGTTATTTCTAAGTTTTGATGGTTTCATGTTGTAGAGCATTTTATTCTGCCCCGTTTTGACCTATGAAAGTTCGGATTTGGGCTCCGGATGATGGAGTTATGGAGCTTGAGAACTTGGCTCTCATGGTGTTTTTCTTCTCGGAATTTTTGGAGAAGATGAACTGTGCTTGACTTGACCGCATGAATATTTTATGCGGCAAGTGTTCTCTTCAGCTGCATGGCTGGAAGTACTTTGAGCCGCATGAGGGCCGAACTCATCTAGCCGCATAAGTCTACTTCCTCTCTTGGCCGCGTAGGCTGAGTCTCATTCCAGCCGCATAAGATTCATTCTCTTCTAAACGCATAAACCCGGGTCTGTGCCAACCGCATGGACTCACTTCCGTTAGCCGCATAAGCACCCCTCACTCCAACCGCATAAGGGCCGCTTTCCGCTGGCCGCATGGGACTTCACTTGACCCGGCCGCATGTACCCGGGATAGACCCAGCCGCATGAGAACCCCCTTCCCTTGAGAGCCGCATAGGCATTGATCCTTGATAGCCGCATGGGATTTGCTCACCACCCAGCCGCATATACTGCAGTCTTCTTCTTACCGCATGAGGACCCGAGCCCTCTCAACCGCATGACCCTGAATTTCCCAGCCGTATAAGTTTTCTGCCATTAGCCGCATGAGTACCCTCTGCTCCTCCTGAGCCGCATAGACCTGCTTCCCGCTGGCCGCATGAGAACTTCTTCCCCGAGCCGCATGCGCCTTCTGGTCCCACTAGCCGCATAGACCTGCTTCCTGTTGCCGCATGAGGCTCAACTCCTTGAGCCGCATGCAGCCCCACTTGCTCTCAGCCGCATGCGTCTCTTGCTTCTGCAGCCGCATGTCCACCTGCCGCATGAGGCCGAGTTATTCCTAGCCGCATGGATCCCGCAACCCTGAGCCGCATGGTCCCTCCCTGTACCTTGCTTTAATGATTAGTTGTTATTATTATTACTTGATTGTTACTGTTAATTCATGTCTTGTAACCTCAGATTAGCTTGGATCTCCTGATTGAATGCTTGTACTATGATGCCTTGCACATATACCCTGAACATAAAAGTGACCCGTCGTGGTGCACTCCTGACCAGTGAACATGACATGACATGACCAGATGGTGGCCTGTCGTGGCGCACTCCTGACAAGTACACTTGACATGATATATCTTAATAAGCTGTTGCGACGGCTACCTGACATGACATGACATGACCAGTATAAATAACCTGGACACCGTGGGCGATTGTGCTTGTACAATAATCCAGTCCTGTCTTGCATCATGTCTAGGAGGGGACTCCTGAGTACCACAGTCAGGAGTACCTATTGAAATGGACTAAGGCTAATAACTAGATTAATACATTAGTCATAAAGAGATTTCCCAGCTACAGGCAATCCCGTTACCTGGGCACGCCTGGGATCTGTAGCCTGCCGTCGAGTAGGGCACATTTCTAGCACACTGTCATGTGTTGCACCCTTCAAGCTACCTAAGGGTACATACGTTTCCTGGATGATGTACCCACCTGAATTCAACCCTAATCTTTCGACCTGGGTAACCTAGATGGTCTGCAGGGCTTGTGGCTGTAGAATAATCTCACTGTATCTTGTTAGTAATTAGGCTTGTGACAACCCTAGTTAGTTAAAGTATCAAGCCGTAATTCTTGCTTGGCCGTGAAATGATTGGATGAAGTCTAACCTGTCTAGTCTTGTCCTGATCTTATTCCAGATTACTGCATGACCTGAATGCCTGTATTTATTTTACCGATAAATGGTGAGAATTTCAAGTTCTGCTCAGACGAAGGGTTACAATCCCGGTCCTTGTTTGGTTTACGGGTTGTAACCTGGCTATCTGAATAGTCCCATGGTTATCTCATCGTATATCACCCTGTTATGCTTTCCTTAACTCCTGTCTTATTTATTACCTTATTGTTATTTCTGTGCTAATTGCTGGTTTTAATTCCTAAGTGAAGCTTCCTTTGTGGCACTTGCTCTTTTTGGGGTCTGACCCAGCTGGTTTTGTATGGCCAAATTTTGGAGCAGCTCCAGTGGATCTACCGACTTTCCAGCCCGATGGTGGCGACTAGACGTAACCAGAGCAACGAGTGGGTTTATTTTTGATCTCTCACTTTATTGTAAAAATATTCTTTTGAGGCGTTTAGCCGACGAGCACCTGTTTAGCTCGATTGTACTTACTTACTGTCTGCCTACGGGCTGTAGCATGATTGACAGATCCTAGGGTTGATCATGTATGACTAAAACTCTTGCTAGTCCTAACATTTTGTAACGACTAGCTTCATGATCAGCTGAATATGTAATATTTGGGACGCCTTATTATTGTATATTTAATGATCATACATCTTGTAACTTTACTTACTTGATTGTGATTGAGACACTAGGCTTGTTCATGACCATAGGAGACTGTTGGCTTGTAGTAAACCCTCATGTATCTAGACAGCCGTGACCGTATAGCAAGATGGATTCCATTTCATATACGTAGCTGGCTATGTCTGCCCCCGCTCTCCAGTATTCTGGTTCTGGGGCGTGACATGGTTTAAGTGGTGGTCCATGCAGGTCTTGTAAATCAAGATATGTGAGGGTTTACCGAATAGATGTCTCAATCAGTACTCGCCCTTGATCTCTGTTCGTATCTTCTGAATCCCTGGATTCTTGTCCTGATCATATGCTTGTATCGTTGATCTATCCTGGTCCTTCCTTATTGTTCCCCATGTCGTCTTCTTCAGCAGCATTGTTCCTGGACCTGCCGGTCAGCAAGACGGAGCACTTCCCGCGGATCAGCAGCAACCTGGAGATCAAGTCCAGCATTCCGGAGTAGCCTCCAGAGTCGTGCCTTCTGACGGAGAGCCACCAGTCCAGCCAGTTCAGCCTGCCGAACCTGATGATGGCACTTTGGTAGGTCTCGTCAGGACCTTGATAGCTTCCCAAGATCGTCGAGGAGATACCTTACACCAGGCAGACGGATGCTTTGACCAGAGGAGGTCATCAGGGTAACAGCGCGGCCAACAGCTTCAAGCGCTTGAATCCTCCCTTCTTCGACGGTAGTGAAGATGCAATCGCCGCAGATGCTTGGCTTCAGGACATCGAGGTGATTCTAGAAGCAGCCAGGACCCCAGAGAATGAGAAGGTAGCCGTGGTGCGCCTGCAGTTATTAGATCTTGCCCGTAGCTGGTGGGCAGCGCAGGCCGTTGGATTAACAGCACCCATTGCTTGGACAGTATTCAGAGAGAGATTCTAGACCAAGTATTTTGATATTGTAGCTGGGTATGATCTACAGACGAGGTTCACCAATCTGAAGCAGATGGGCAGGACGATCGACGGATATGTGGCCGAGTTTTCGAAACTCAGTCGATTTGCTCCCACCTTGGTGGCAACCAAGTATGATAGAGCCCAGCGATTCCAGCAGGGACTTCACCTGGAGTTCTTGTTGGCAGTTGAGCAGTTTGAGCATCAAACTTTTGATGCAGTCTTGAGAGCAGCTAGGAGGCATGAGTATACCTCCCAGAGGATCGTGGATAGGGCCGGAGGTCGAAAGAGATCCCACGGCCAGATGAATCAGTCTTCAGCCCCAGCCCCAGCAGCCAGGGCTTTGACTATTGGAGCTCCGAGGCGAGCGGCCTCAGTGACGTCGGTTCAGCATTCGACTCTGACGTACCCTCAGCAGCAGAAGCAGAAGTAGTCTTCCGCAGTAGGATGTTCTCATTGTGGGAAGCCAGGCCATGTAGTGGCAGAGTGTCGCAGGGCACAGGAATTGTGTCTGGCTTGTGGAGCAGCAAACTATAGGGTTGGATACTGCCCAAATAGGGGTGGTTCATCATCGGCCAACCTTTCTAGCTCTTCGGTGAGAGGACCAGCTCCGGTCCAGCAGCAGCAGTATCCATTGCCGAGGCCCTTGCCGCCTCAGTCCCAGGTATTCCAGCAGCAGAACCCCCAACAGCATACTCAGGCCCAAGCCTTGAGTCAGAATAGGCAGCAAGGATTTCAGCAGAGGGGACCAGCACCCCGAGGGCATGGTCATGCCATGGTGATGACCGTGGAGGAAGGATTGGCACCAGGAGAGGTAGTGGCAGGTACTATTCTCGTCAACTCCTTTCCAGCTTCAGCTTTATTTAATTCTGGAGCATCGCATTCTTTTATGTCTGCACGATTCGCGACACGGATATGATTGGAGCCCGAGTCATTATCAGTAAGGCTCAATATACTTACTGGTAACGGACTTGTGGGAGTCGATAGGGTATTTTCCTCGTGTCGGATCGTAGTTAGCGGTAAAAAATTTCCCGCTAGATTGATAGAATTCCCGATGGCCGATTATGATGTGGTCTTAGGGATGGAATGGTTGAGGGACCAATATGCTAGAATAGACTGCCATATTGGTAGAGTTGTTTTTAGCATTCCAGACGAGCCAGAGTTTTCCTTCTCCCGGGGCGAGGTTGAGCCTTCTCCTTCATTGTTGCGGATGGCAGTAGCAGCAGTGCAGTTGCCCCGGATAGTCAAAGAGTTTCCAGATGTTTTTCCAGAAGAGCTTCCAGGTATACCGCCAGAACGGGAGATCAAGTTCACCATAGACTTGATCCCTGGGACAGCCCCAGTGTCAGAGAGAGTCTACAGGATGGCGCCTTCAGAGTTGAAGATCTTGTACAAGATGATTGAAGAACTTCGAATCAAGGGATTCATTCGTGCTAGTGGATCGCCTTGGGGAGCCCCGATGCTTCTTGTGAAAAAGAAGGATAGTACGTCCAGGTTATGTGTTGATTATCATACCTTGAACTCAGTGACAATCAAGAACAGATACCCTCTTCCGAGGATAGATGACTTGTTTGATCAACTCAAAGGGGCAGCAGTATTCTCGAAGATCGACTTGCGCTCAGGATATCATCAGATCAGAGTCAGAGAGCAGGACATTCCGAAGACAGCTTTTAGATCAAGGTATGGGCATTGGGAGTTCCTAGTGATGCCATTTGGAGCGACCAATGCGCCAGCAGTATTCATGGACCTCATGAATCGTATCTTCATGCCTTATTTGGATCAGTTCGTGATTGTGTTTTTGGATGACATCCTGGTCTATAGCCGGAGTGAAGTGGAGCATGAACATCATCTCCGTGTGGTTCTTCAGATTCTCAGGGAGCACCAGTTGTATGCCAAGTTCAGTAAATACGAGTTCTAGCTTGATCGCATTTCGTACTTGGGTCACATCATAACCAGAGGAGGAGTAGAAGTGGATCCCCAGAAGATTGTGGCTATTGAGTCATGGCCAGTGTCCAGCACAGTTGCAGAGGTTCGCAGTTTTTTTGGATTGTCCGGCTACTATCGGCTGTTTGTTTCAGACTTTGCTCGGATTTCAGCGCCATTGACCCAATTGACTGCAAGGATGTGCAGTTTGCTTGGACAGCATAATATCAGGATTCATTTGAGAAGTTGAAGCGAGGTTTGATGACAGCTCCCATTCTCACGCTTCCAGATAGAACCGGAGGATTCTTCGTGTATTGTGATGCTTCGGACAGAGGTTTAGGATGTCTTCTGATGCAGCATGGGAAGGTAATAGCTTATGCGTCACGAAAATTTCGTGATCATGAGAGGAATTACCCAACCCACAACTTGGAGCTGGCAGCAGTAGTATTTGCACTTAAGTTGTGGAGGCACTACTTGTACGGAGATGGAGTGGAGATTTTCACCGACCACAAGAGCCTGAAGTATGTTTTCACCCAGAAGGATCTTAACATGCGTCAGAGGAGGTGGCTGGAGCTTCTTGTGGATTATGATGTCAACCTGCAGTATCATCCCGGGAAGGCCAACGTTGTTGCAAATGCATTAAACAGAAGAGCCAGAGTTTATTTTCTAACAGCACAACCGGAGCTGTTAGCAGATCTTCAGAAGATGGGTATTGAAGTTGTTCTCCCTTCCAGTATAGCATTGATGGCCAGCATGCAAGTTCAGTCCACCATAGTCGAGAGGATCCGGAAGGTACAATCAGCAGATTCCAAGCTTCAGCGACTCAGAGCAGAGTGTGAGGCAGGACGAAGACCAAAATTATGCATTCATGAGGATGGTACACTTAGGCATGGTAAGCGTCTTTGTGTACCCAGTGGAGATATCAGACAGGAGATCATGACAGAGGCTCACAGTTCACAGTATTCCATTCATCCTGGTGGTACGAAGATGTACCGCGATATCCGTCAGCACTTTTGGTAGAATGGCATGAAGAGGGAGATAGCCCGGTTTGTCTCTCGTTGTTTGGTCTGCCAACAAGTTAAGGCTGAACATCAGAGGCCCGCTGGACTTCTTCAGCCTTTGCCGATTCCAGAATGGAAGTGGGAACATGTGACCATGGATTTTATGACTGGATTACCTAGATCCCCAGCTGGAAGAGATGCTATCTGGGTTATAGTTGATCGGCTCACGAAGGTAGCTCACTTTCTCCCGTTCAGAGTTGGTCAGTCGACGGCTCAGTTAGCAGGGATGTATCTCAGGCAGATTGTCAGGTTGATCGGAGTGCCAGTCAGTATCACCTCGGACCGAGATTCAAGATTCACGTCGCACTTTTGGCGTAGCTTGCAAGAGAGTTTGGGAACTCGTCTCCAGTTTAGTTTAGCATATCATCCGCAGACAGATGGTCAGTCGGAGCGTACGATCCAGACTCTTGACGATATGCTACGGTCCTGTACACTTGACTTCGGTGGTTCGTGGGAAGATCACCTGCACCTGGTGGAGTTCTCGTTCAACAACAGTTTCCAGGCCAGTATCCAGATGGCACCGTTCGAGGCACTGTATGGTAGGAAGTGCAGATCCCTGCTAGCAAGGGATGATGTCGGAGAGAGGCAAATGCTCGGTCCAGAAATGATCGCCCAGACAGTTGAAGTAGTCAGAAGAGTCAGGGATCATCTTCGAGTTGCCCAAGATCGCCAGCGCCATTGGGCCGATTCTCATCGGCGTCCTCTCGAGTTTTCTATCGGCGACCATGTATTCCTGAGAATTTCGCCTTACCGTGGCGTCATTCGTTTCGGCGTACGAGGAAAGCTTAGTCCTAGGTATATAGGGCCATTCGACATTCTGGAGCGAGTAGGAGATGTGTCCTATGGTCTCGCTCTTCTGCCGTCGCTAAGCGAGGTGCATGACGTATTCCATGTATCCCAATTACGACAGTATATCCCGGACCCGAGCCACATCCTGGATCATTCAGAATTGGTTGTTGGTACCAACCTTTCGTATGAGGAGAGGTCCGTGTCTATATTGGACCGGAGAGAAAAGACACTTAAGAACAAGACTATCAAGTTAGTCCGAGTTGCTTGGGGTCATCACTCTTTGGGTGAGTCAACGTGGGAGCGTGAGGATGATATCCGATCGCGATATCCCGACTTGCTTGACTCGTGAGGTATAATATCTTCCTTATGCCTCATGCCTTCGATTCCTTGCTTGAATGAGTGATTGATTGCCTAGTTATAACTTGTATGTGATTAATATAGCTTGTCCTCGTCTCTCTAGCCTCTTAATTAAATTCCGAGGACGGAATTCTTTTAAGGTGGGTAGAGTTGTAATGTCTGTGATTCGTATTACATATTATGGAATACGTATACGTATTTTATCTTGTATTGCATGATTCCTGGCTTAGCTTTTCCTTCTTGGCTTGGTTTATTCTTGGTTCGGGTTGGTTTGGTTCGGTTTGGGATTGCTTTTGGTTCATCATGGACCAAAGGGGTGAACCCCCTACCTACCACCACCACTACCATTTATTAACCCCACTTCCTTCTCTCTCTTCATTACTCTTCTTCTTTTCTCCATTAACTTCTTCACCTACCAGAGAGAGAGAGAGAGAGGTCTAGGCAAGTGCAACTTGCTTCATGGAGGAACTCCAATTTTATTGCTTCATTCTCTTCCTTACAGCATTTTAATTTACTTTAGTACTTGGCATTTCCACTTTCCATGGCTAGATTCTTGTAGATCTAAGTTTATTTTATTTTCGGATTTCTTGGATTTTGATCTATTTAATCGTGTTATTTCTAGGTTTTGATGGTTCCATGTTGTAGAGCATTTTATTCTGCCCCGTTTTGACCTATGGAAGTTCGGATTTGGGCTCCGAATGATGGAGTTATGGAGCTTGAGAACTTGGCTCTCATGGTGTTCTTCTTCTCGGAATTTTTGGAGAAGATGAACTGTGCTTGATTTGACCGCATGAATATTTCATGCGGCAAGTGTTCTCTTCAGCCGCATGGCTGGAAGTACTTTGAGCCGCATGAGGGCCGAACTCATCTAGCCGCATAAGTCTACTTCCTCTTTTGGCCGCGTAGGCTGAGTCTCATTCCAGCCGCATAAGATTCATTCTCTTCTAACCGCATGAACCCGGGTCTGTGCCAACCGCATGGACTCACTTCCGTTAGCCGCATGATCTCCCTTCACTCCAACCGCATAAGGGCCGCTTTCCGCTGGTCGCATAGGACTTCACTTGACCCGGCCGTATGTACCCTGGATAGTCCCAGCCGCATGAGAACCCCCTTCCCTTGAGAGCCGCATAAGCATTGATCCTTGATAGCCGCATGGGATTTGCTCACCACCCAGCCGTATATACTGCAGTCTTCTTCTTGCCGCATGAGGACCCGAGCCCTCTCAACCGCATGACCCTGAATTTTCCAGCCGCATAAGTTTTCTGCCATTAGCCGCATGAATACCCTCCGCTCCTCCTGAGCCGCATAGACCTGCTTTCCGCTGGCCGCATGAGAACTTCTTCCCCGAGCCGCATGCGCCTTCTGGTCCCACTAGCCGCATAGACCTGCTTCCTGTTGCCGCATGAGGCTCAACTCCTTGAGCCGTATGCAGCCCCACTTGCTCTCAGCCGCATGCGCCTCTTGTTTCTGCAGCCGCATGTCCACCTGCCGCATGAGGCCGAGTTATTCCTGGCCGCATGGATCCCGCAACCCTGAGCCGCATGGCCCCTCCCTGTACCTTGCTTTAATGATTAGTTGTTATTATTATTACTTGATTGTTACTGTTAATTCATGTCTTGTAACCTCAGATTAGCTTGGATCTCCTGATTGAATGCTTGTACTATGATGCCTTGCACATATACCCTGAACACGAAAGTGACCCATCGTGGTGCACTCCTGACCAGTGAACATGATATGACATGACCTGATGGTGGCCCGTCGTGGCGCACTCCTGACAAGTACACTTGACATGATAACCTAACATGATATATCTTGATAAGCTGTTGCGACGACTACTTGACATGACATGACATGACCAGTATAAATAACCTGGATACCGTGGACGATTGTGCTTGTACAATAATCTAGTCCTGTCTTGTATCATGTCTAGGAGGGGACTCCTGAGTACCACGGTCAGGAGTACCTATTGAAATGGACTAAGGCTAATAACTAGATTAATACATTAGTCATAAAGAGATTTCCCAGCTACAGACAACCCCGATCCTTGTTTGGTTTACGGGTTGTAACCTGGCTATCTGAATAGTCCCATGGTTATCTCATCATATATCACCCTGTTATACTTTCCTTAACTTCTGTCTTATTTATTACCTTATTGTTATTTCTATGCTAATTGCTGGTTTTAGTTCCTAAGTGAAGCTTCCTTTGTGGCACTTGCTCTTTCTGGGGTCTGACCCAGCTGGTTTTGTATGGCCAAATTTTGGAGCAGCTCCAGAGGTTCTACCGACTTTCCAGCCCGATGGTGGCGACTAGACGTAACCAGGACAACGAGTGGGTTTATTTTTGATCTCCCACTTTATTGTAAAAATATTCTTTTGAGGTGTTTAGCTGACGAGCACCTGTTTAGCTCGATTGTACTTACTTACTGTCTGCCTACGGGCTGTAGCATGATTGACAGATCCTAAGGTTGATCATGTATGACTAAAACTCTTGTTAGTCCTAACATTTTGTAACGACTAGCTTCATGATCAGCTGAATATGTAATATTTGGGACGCCTTATTATTGTATATTTAATGATCATACATCTTGTAACTTTACTTACTTGATTGTGATTGAGACACTAGGCTTGTTCATGACCATAGGAGACTGTTGGCTTGTAGTAAACCCTCATGTATCTAGACAGCCGTGACCGTATAGCGAGATGGATTCCATTTCAAATACGTAGCTGGCTATGTCTGCCCCCGCTCTCCAGTATTCTGGTTCTGGGGCGTGACATGTCGTTTGTTGTATACTCGGCCACAAATAATAGATGAACCTTTTATACTAGCATCTAGGGCAAAACAAATATTTTACGTTGTAAAACCCCTTTTTTTTCTTACAGTTTAATTATTTAACCTTGGCTTTGGTCCATCTCCTAATCAACCCAACCCGAACCCAAAACCCGTTTGACTTAACTACCGTTAACCCAAGCCCTAGTCTTCCTACGATCCATTTTCTCGGCCGGCACCCCTACCCACGTATATCTCTCCCTCTCCGTTACGTAATAAACTCTAGAAACTCCTTAATCATCACAGAACCTTCCACCTTACCAAACCCATCTTCCCCCTCTCCATACTTCTCCGATTCCGAAGCCGTTTCCATCCTGATGCTCCCCGCGACGCCCCGAACGCATCGACACCCCATTTGGGGGCATTTCCAACGCATCCGACCCGACCGACCACCCTCGATCGGTCGTCCGCAGCTGCCGCCGGTCGTGCCAACCCCCCAGGTTGCCTCTGTGCATAGACACTCCATCCAGGCCAACCCCCCAGCCCGCGTGTCCGCAGCGCCTCTGTGCGCACGACAGTAAGCCGTCGGCCGCCCGGCAGCGCCGTCCAGGCTGCCTCCGTGCATAGACACTCCATCCAGGCCACTTCCCGGCCGCACCAGCACCTATGCGCACTTCCGACGTGCACCAGCGGCTTCCCCTCCCGCGTGGCAGCCGACGCGCATCGTTTCCCGGTCGCGTCAGCGCGTTCCCGCGCCCCGTGCGCATGTTCCGCGTGTTCGTACGTGCACTCCCCGCGTGCGTACGTGCCCGCGTGCGTTCCGAGTCCGAGGGATCCCCTCGATGCTCCGTCACAGCCTTCAATAAACCCCGCAACCCTCTGTTGGTTTCACAGAACCATCCATGTTCCGGAATAGCTAGTTTAGTTAATTTCCTATTTAGATTCGGTAATAATTGTTAGCATTTTAATTAGATGTTTAGCGTTAATTGATAGATTAATAGATTTAGAATTATCGACTACGTTAATTAAGAATAATGTCGTATTAAGTTATTTCAATTATAATTTCACTATTGCCATAATTTCACTATTGTCATTAATTGATAAATTTAGCTTCAAAATAATTAATTATATAGCAAAAATGTATTTTAATATAGGAAATGATTTTTATAGACAAAACTATATATATTTATGTTTTAGGTTATTTTCGTAATTTAACCGTTACTCTGTTAATAAGTTTATGGAAATGAAAACTAGAAATAATAACGTATTTTTCTAATAAAACCGTAATTTTACGAAAATGAGGTTTTATGTAATTTATTGTTAAAAATGATTATTCTTTACCAAAGAAATAGTATTAGTAAAATATTCGTAAATATTTATTTAGAAATAAATTAAATTAGATTTCAAATAATTTTGAGTTTTACGCGATATTTTCTATTAAAATAATGTACGATAAAAACCGCTACTACTTTGATAATATTCCAAAAATATATTATTTTTCGCCCTATTTACAAAATACTAATAAAATAGTTTTACCAAAATATTACATAAATAGATTATTATTTCGCTAATAAGAACGACAAAATGTCTATAATTAGTGTAGTTTTACGTTAGTGGTTTATTAGTCAATTTTGGTTTAAGTGCTAAGGACAGAATATTGTTAATGTAGGTTCAGATCCCTGAACCCTAGCCGATACCCTTCTAGCTGTTGCTTTCCACGCTGAGGATACACCCAAGGCAAGTTTCATATATTTCATGTTTGTGTTTTATTTAATAATTAAATGTAATGCATTAGTAGAATCATGTATTGTAGTGACACTGATTTGCAGTGGATCCCTCTCGGACTCCACATCGATGGATGAATTGATTGATTGTCTCATTGGCTCATTGACTCGGGGATTGATTGGGGAGTAGTATAACATCTGTAACCAAAACTATTGTTTATCGATTACCTCTCTCACGCTAACCCCTACCGTACAGGGGGTTGAGCCGTACCGTATACTATCGTTTTGGCCAGAATACTATTATACATATTGCCTCTATCCAGCCGGTCACAGATTCTGTTATATACTCAAAAGCACTATTGTAGATTGCATCATTGTAGCTTCTGGAATATTGTCTGCTGTCTTTTATTATTATTTAGCAAAAATATATATGCTTTTTAAACTGTCTTGCCTTCATTTATTATTATGTTAGAATGTTATATGTAGAAATATGTTCTTGCTCCCCTCCTGACTGGAGACCAACATTTTTAGGTGACTGCGACGACGAAGATCTTGCTTTTAGTTCTTTCTACGGACCTGGTCCGAGCCTTGACGAGGTAGCTGAACCTGACCAGTGAGCCCTAGATTATTAGCTGTGCCATCGGTTTAGTTTTTCCTTTCTAGTTGTAATAAGAACCGATGTAATAATTGAATGTTGATTTGCTTGTGTTATTCATTTCAGACTCCTAGTTAATTTTCAGATTCAATAAAATGTTATTTCTTTTCCGCTTTAGATATTGTTTGCTGGTGTTCACTGTTTGATGCAACTTACTGCCGCCGTCTCACAATGGTGCAGGCTGGACATAATCCGACTGGACCCATTACATTGGGATCGGGTTGTGACATACGTACACGACCCCATCAAGAATGATTGGCATGTAGTTGTTAAGAGAAAGCCTAGAGTCTTTTTTTATGTGTTTTGGAGAGCAATTTACAACTAACGGAACTATGACAGATCAAACAGAGTTATGAAACGAGCAACATTTGGACGAGACACCATTCACACACGATGATAATATTAGTTGGGTTCGACACGGTGTCGATGGAATTGAAGTTGACGACGAACCAAGTGGGCAGGATGATGAAGATGATTACGAAATTCCATATTTCATTTTCTATGATTGATTCTTTGTTTTTTTTAAAGACTTTATCATGTATAAGTGAATCTGAACTCCATAGTTTGCGGTTTTATGTGGTTTGGCATGTATCACTGAGTCTGAATTCCATACTTTTTTCATGTGGTTTTCTATGTCCTGTTTCTAAGCAACACAATCTAAACTCAATATTTTGCAGTTTCAGTTTCAGTATAGGTTCTTGCAACTGAATTCCATGCTTTTTTTTTTCCAATTTTGTTCAAAATCCTGGAACATGTACTAGTCTTAGTGATTTTTTCTTATGTATGCCCCTGATCGCTACTGAAACAATAAGATATAATCTAACTTCTGTTCGCTTAGTGAATGCGTCATGCTGCTGCAAAGATGTGTCAAGCTGGAAACTGGTTTGCGTATACATCTTCACAAAGATGTGTTCGAAATCCTGGAAACTGGTTTGCGTATACATCTTCGCAAAGATGTGTCATACTACTGCAGAACACCAGCAGTGTCTTAATAGGATTGACTGCAATATTGATAAATCTTGTCTGCAAGGTTAGAGATAAAATCCAACTCCGCGTCAAAAAATAGTCAGAGTTGATATAAAAGCTAAAGCCCTTTGATCATTTGATTCGATGTTTTGTAAAACTATAACTCTGCGACTGCTATCGGGCTTTGTTGGTTTTGAGCAAGCATCAGGTTTATATATTAATATTGATCATACAAGCCAACTTTCACTATATTCGTTCACTGTTCATCCACACCCCTATCTTGAGAAGATGTTAAATATATCTAAGTTACAAGAGGGTTTATTTGATGATGTTATAAAGATAGTACTGAAGGTACCCCTAGCTGCCATTTTAGTTCATCATTGCCATATTAAACCTAAGTGCCATGACTTCTTTTCACTCATACTAGGAATTGAGGTCACAACCATGTAAACAAAATTTATCAAAGTTACATCTGTCCTAAAAATAACTTGATAGGATTATATTTTATGTGATCTGGAAAGGTTTTTATGAGATGGTTGTTTACGGAGACGGAAGATTAACTTGATAGGATTACATTTTCTCTTACATGACAGGATTGTGATATTGGGCGTTCGTAGTTATTGTTCATCTATCTTGCTGCTACCTTATCACACATCATGCATTAACTCATGTCATGGTTTCATTGAAGGTAAATCTAAGGGGTGTTGAAAATTGTAGGGATTTGCTAACCAGGGCTAGCTCCTGATTTTTGCTACGTATACTATTAACAGAGACATAGAGTCGGTTTATAAGTAGTAACTAAGAATCTAAGCAGAACCAAGGCTTATGTATGAGAATCTACTTTCAGTTTACACGTGTTGGTGTATAAGTATAATAAATCCTGAAAACACACATCCTGAAAAATAAACTGATACATGGAAAGTACACAGATCCTGAAAATGAACTGATACATGAAAACAGATACTTAAAATCACTACATATGAATGACCACATATCCAAGACCCTACTATTTTCATCAACTCCCACAGTCCGATAACCAACCAAAGCAACACTCCAGTAAAGCTTAGGTATCATCCAGTCGTCAAAGTGAATTGTGGTCCATAGATATAGCTTCATTTAGCTTTATATCACTTGATAATTTGTCTTTCAGTGTCTATTTTTCAGTCATGATCATATCAAAAATTGCTGAAATGTTTGAAGTGTTAAATTTTTAATACTATGTTTGGGGTTTTTAAGCAATGTATAGTTTGATTATTATACACAAGAAGTTACTTTTATTATACTAAGGCATGGGCTGGCTTAATTAGTACAAGTATAAACAGTTTACACAGATACTTCTTTCAGTTATTATACGCAGATACTTCTTTGATTTGTTTCCTTAGTATAAGAAAAATAAGTATAAATTATTTCTAAGCAATGTAAAATATACAACTACATTATGATACATGATACAGAATTCTCATTGTGTAGTCCATTTCAGTTGGTTTTCTGTTATGACAATACTGAATTATTATTTTCGTGGAATACTATGACAAGTAGACGCAACCAAAATAATAGAGGAGCTATGCCTACTGTTACCGAGGAACACGAGCAACTAGATGCCAACACTGTCATGCTTGAACCCCCATTGAATTGGCCACCTGATCCTAATATTGCTGAGGAGCAGGAGCAAACATGAACATTGTTTGGCAGCTTTGGTATGTTTGCGTACTTCTCATAAATCTGTAGACCTAATACTTCTGTTTTGTACAGATATGGGAGATCTGCCTTGGTACATTGAAGAATGCTTGGAGCCCTGCATGGACCATATCTCGGGAGGAGTTTGCAGAGCTATAATTGCTCCGACGGCACGTCCCGAGCCTGACAACCCTCTCAGTTTTGATTCAGGTCAGTCATGATCAGAACTCGCCTGAGTATTGTTAATCTACTTGTGACCCATACAAAAGCAATATGATGCTTGATAGCTCAAATTATGAGAAATGAGAGACAACAAAAAAAGTTTCTTAAGAGACAGAACAAACATACCAAAGCTTTTCTGACTGAAATCAATATCCCCTAAAAATCATCATTCTCCACATCAGAAATAGTTGGCGCTAGTATTAATTGCAATTACATTTTATTCCTTTTGCTCAAACGGCGTTCATTGCTTCCACCACTTCCTATTCTCGGTCGAGCTCAACCCTCCTCTTGGTAGTCCTTAGTAAACTTGTGAACTTTAGGTTGCTCTTAGTAAAAAAAAAAAAAAATACAAAGGCATGGTTGTCCTTAGTAGATGGGTTGTCCTTAGTAAAAAGGGGGTGACCTTTAACATTTGCCTAAATTTATTATGGGAATAAATTTTTCGGGTATTCGTAATTTTCGTAGAATACAAAATCGAAAAAACGAAAATGAAAACTAAAGCGAAAAAAACGAAAGGAATAAATTTATTATGGGAATAAATTTTTTAGGTATTCGTAATTTTCATAAATAAATTTGTCCAGGGATATCGAGACCTAAAATATAAATATTTCGGATAAATTTTTTATGGAAACATATTTACATGTTTGTTTTAGGTTAAAAAATATATTCTCGAAAATTACTAATACCTAGATAAATAATTTACCTACATAATACGGGAATCAAATCCCTTAAGAATAGGTAGATATATTTTATTTTTTTGCTCGGACAAAAAATTTATTATATTTTATCCTTTTTCATTTTTAGTTTTTTTTTTTGTTTCAATAGTTTTAATTATGTTATCCTTTTTCGTTTTATTACATCATTTTTTTCTCGTTTTTTTATTTTTTTTGTTTTTCTCATTTTTTTCGGGTTATTTATTTATTATTTCTTTTTATTAAAATTTTATTTTATTTTATTTTATTTCGTTTTTAATTGGATTTTAACAGTCAACCGTTGGTATAAGACTCAAATACTAAATATATCTATTATGGAGACTCAATCACAAATGTCCTAGCATATTTGGAGACACGAGCACAAATTATGTCTATTATACAAATATTCTAATTTATTCGAGACCCAAAGTCTAAACATCCCCATATTTTATGAAGTTATATTATTTATATAACACATTATAATTCATGTTGAGTATTTGTTATGAATGAAATTATGTAATGTCATTTAGTCTCACATTGGATAAAGAATAAGAAAACGACTAGTACTCTCCTATATATACTTAATCCCTCTCTATTAATAAATTATCCAAAAATTATATGCTTCTTGCATTAGATCATGGAAATGCCGAATGCTTTAATTAATTCGCTTTCTCCAAAGCAGTTTTGAACTTTGATCTAAAATTATTAGTTTAAAATTTAGTTATTAAATCTTAGTCTATATAAAATATAATATAATATCTTCTTATAGACATAAATATGTTGTAATCCAATTTATCTCATTCAAATCTATACTACCATACGAATATATATTTCAAATGGAAGGGTATCAATATTTGATTTGGTAGAACACTAACGTACTAAACATATATAATTATTTGTTCTAATCCAAGGATTTGAAACCCGATAAAACCAATGGATAATAAATGCAAGTCAAATCATTCTCAAGTTGGTACACATGGGACAATTACCAATTAACGTTACAAATTATAAGGGTCCGTTTGGTAAACCGTATTTGAAGGTGGAATTTGAATTTTTATAGATTTGGAAAGAAATCCATAGAATTCTATGTTTGGTTGGAGATAGATTTGGATATGGAAAGTATGCCAAAATCCAGAACTTGAATTTGGTTGAATTTGGGAGGAAAAAAAATTAGTTATTCTTTAATAATTTTGTTAAAAAAGTTATTCTTTAATAATTTTGTTAAAATATTTATTCTTAATAATTTTGTTAAAAATTAGTTAATTAATAAAAAACTAACTAATAGTTAGTTATCATAATTATATTCTAAGTTAATAATTTATTAATTAATAATTTTATTATTTAATAATTTATAATAATCCTAATTAATAATTTATTACTTTATTAATCATAATTATAATAATTTTATTAATCATAACCATATTCTTAATTTATAAATTATTAATTAATATCCAATTATAATCATAATTAATAATCTATTAGTATTATTATAATATTAAACAATAATTTGTTAATAACTATTTTATTATAATCTTAATTAATAATATTTTAATCACGATTAGAATCATATTTTATGATAATTTAATTAATAATTTACTAATCATCATTATATTAATTTATAATTATTATGTTTAAAATATTTAATTTATAGTTAATTAAAAACTAACTAATATTTAATTAAAAATTAACTAATCGTTAATTATTAATTATTAATCGTTAATTATTAATTTTATAATTATAATAATCGTTATTTATTTAAAAATTATTAATCGTTAATTATTAAATATTATTAATTGTTAATTATTAATTACTAATCGTTAATTATAATTTATAATTATTAACCGTTAATTAAAAATTATTAATCGTTAATTATTAATTATTAATCATTAATTATAATTTATAATTTATAATTATTAATCGTTATTTATTTAGAAATTAACTAATCGTTCATTATTAATTTTATAATTACTAATCATTAATTATAATTTATAATTATTAATCGTTAATTAAAAATTATTAATCGTTAATTATTAATTATTAATCGTTAATTATAATTATAATTTTTAATTATTAATCGTTAATTATTAATAATTATTTATTTAAAAATTAACTAATTGTTAATTATTAATTTTATAATTAATAATAACTAATCATTAATTATTAATTATTAATCGTTAATTATTAAATTTATAATTAATCATAATTATAATTAATCATAATTAATTAATAGCTTAATTATTGATCATGACTATAATTTAGTTATTAATCATAAATCCAAATCCTATGTTTGGTTGGAGTTGGATTTGGACTTGGATTTGGATTTTGAAATCCTTGATTTGGATTTGGATTTGAATTTTGGATTTCCAAATCCAAATCCAAAATCCAAATCCATTTACCAAACAAGCCCCAAATGTATTCTTATTTCAAAGAAATGAGTTGTTATATTTTATTCTATAGTTGAGAACCTTGTTAGCAATTCGACAAACGAAAAATAATTCGGAACGAAAAAAATACGAGTATAAATCGACTCAGCGTAAATAAAATACGTTCAAAAATTCGATTAAATATTTGAAAAATAAAAATATTGAGGTTAGGAACTTCACATTCTTAAATATGTTGTGAAATTTGTTTAATTAAACAGGTTCCTAACAAGTTTTTTGTGCCAAATTTTTTAATAATTGATACAAAATTTTACGCCCCGATTAGTAGAGTCATTTATTCACATATTTTATCTCTTGGAATCGATCATCCTCGCTTGGGCGTGATGTCGTACAAGTCTGGTATTGCACTTGTACAAGGCAAAGATGATACATAATCGATTATCTTCAAATAGGAACTCATCGCAGCGGCAGAAGCAGACAAATTGAAGTTAATAATGTCACGACCCGCTCCCGAATAATCGGACACGAGTCGGACACGCCCAGCCTTCATTGTTAGACACAATGAAGTAAGCTGTACCAACTAGGGAAAACTAACCAGATAAACATGAAAGTATAGAATCACAGCATCTATATAATGTGTCCCAACCAGAAAAGAGATACAATATCTGAATTTATTACAATTCAACTATAAGAGTCTGCTAGTCTCAATACATGGAAAGATAAATGGAAAACTAATAAAATACTAGGCTTCTGCAGCCTCTAGGTCAGAAGCAGCTCCAGCTGGCTCAGTAAGGAAGGCAGTATCCTGTCCATAGTAGGTGTCACACAATGCTTCCATCTCACCTGCAATATATCCTATTCAGGAGCGGAGCAAGTACAATTCTAGGTAATGAACAAGACATCATGATATGAAAGTACAAGAAAACATGGAAAGTACAGGATGAAAAGGTGAATAAGTACATGAAGAACAGTGTAAAGTACATGAAAGAACATGAATGTAAGAACATGAAGAACATGATATGTAAGCACCTGAAAGAATATGATATCATGGAATCACAGGAAATAAGTACAAGGTAATCTCCTGAACATGTGTGTACTACATTTGAAATATAACTAAATATGTGACCGGCTAGGGTAAGCACATGAAAGCACCTGAAAGCACATGAATGGTGACTTAGGACCCGCGTGCACGATGCGGGGTCTAAGCTAAAACACACCTGAGTTGTTACTTGGGATTGGTCACATAGATAGTATATTTCCCCACCCCAGATACAAGTAATAAGCACAAGAGAACAAGAGCACCAGAAAGAACATGACGTGTTGCAATTGTGTCACTCAAGGAAGTACAGGATATATAATGAAAAGTACAAAACCGTAGAGTGTACTTGCCTTGCTCCAGGTGATCAAGAAAGAGTAGTGAAGCAAGTATCCTCCTGTTATATGATTTACAGTTGATAAGTTGACAAAATAATGATAGGTATTTCTACTACAACAAAACTTGGTTAAACACTAACTTATCTATACATAAACTATCACTTACCATTTATACAAAATTATCCTTAAACTTATGAGAGTATCTAACATTAATTTCCTTATAATATATTATTAAAACCATAGGTGTTATAATTCTTGGAAGGCCAACCCCTAATGACCCATGGTCACTAAACTATGGTGATAAGAACTACATAACTATAATTACATGTAAACCAAGAGAATTGCTCAAATTGGAAATAGGACTAATCACATGTTATCTGATACCAAATAGTGAACTCAAGGGCCAATAATGTTCATAAATGGACTGGTGTATCAAATGAAAGGAAAGGTCAATTGATCATGGTGAAGACAGTACATGGTAATGACTGATCAAAACAAAAAGGGACTGAACATGACTGAGTAAACTGGATATGTAAAAATGTCCATTCTATTTTTTTTTGACTGAAACGTAGGTGTTAGGGACAGGACAGATTATAAAATCATGATAGATTATTCAAATGGATAATTACTCAAAATTTGGAGGTCTGAAACATCACAGGGAGGACATAACATCACTAAGGTAACCCAACTCGACTGAACATGAAGTTTAGGGATAAAGCAGTAGTCAAATGGACAACACAGATAAACAGAACATCATGTACCATAGTCCCATATCCAATCCTGATGCCATCCACCTTGCAATTGGGAACTTCCCAAAATCTCAGATTATTGATATTGGATCAAGCTCAGGTGTTTGTCATCAACTCAGTTATACATTGAACTGGACTGAACATGAAGTATCCAGTGGATGCCTAAAACAGTATAGGTACTCACAGGAAATTTGAAACTGGTTGTAGCCAGTCCCAATTCATGTCCTGAGATTCAAATTCACTTCTATTCAAAATGACAACCTCATGGAAGCAATAGGCAAAACTCTACAGGAACAGGCATAATGGGGCTAGTTGTTCATTCAAAATCGCAGGATATTCAAACACAGGAACACTAGTTACCTGAACCACACACAGTCCACATAACATGTGCAATTTAGATTAGCTACTTCTCCACTGATCCTAACATGGTACTGAATGTCCCAGATTTACTCATGATAACAAATTGCATAAAGACTCTCAAGGGACACTAATCCTGGAATCTCAGGTTTCTAGTCTACAGGACTGTACCAAAATAAGATAACATGTTGGAATGAATTTTATATCAGGATTGAATTCCAGGCTATAGTCTTAAGGAAGACTCTGTACAAACAATGTTTGGCACTACAGTTCAACTTAGGAGAGGTAACCTTCAGTTTGCTCAAAACTGAAATCAATTCAGTCCAACAATAGGGTTGCAATTTCCAGCTCCCAATTTCCATTCAAGTCCCAGGTCAAGCCAGGGAATACCATCTAAACAATAGGTTCAATAGTTAGTCCTGAAACAGGACTGACATGACTCAAGTTATCAACTCACATACACAACCCCCAGGTTAAAATCACATACAATTTCCATAGAAGTCCACACTAAGTTTCATGAACCAAAAGATAGTCCACATATGAGATCACACATCACTGTCATGAGAATTCCCATACCAATACCTGGAAATTCTTATATCACAGTTATGTATGAATCACACAGTAAGACCATGTGTGGAATCACTCATTCATCAAAAGAGGAACTCAACTTGGCGTGTGGCTACACTAGTTTATCATCAACCCAGGTTATGCCTGACACCATCAACAACCAAAAATCAAATGAACACAGCTAACTCCAAGTTTCTATTTTAATGAAACTATAAATCGATACAAGACTTATTTCTGCATCAACCAATGTACTACCTATATCCTTTGGATCTAGACTAATAAGAATCATTTCAACTAGAATGGAGAACATTTGACTATCCTAAGCCACACATAAAAGTTCTTAACATAAATTAACTATAAAGGACATTTAGAGATTACCAGATGGATCAGAACTCGATCGATCCTGAGAATTCAGAAGACACCCTGATAATCCACTCGATCCAAATTCAACCCTCTGAAACAAGAGGTCGAACAGGTGCAGGGATGATCATGAAAATCAATTTGGATAAATACACTATACTTAAATATGATACAAGAATTGATTTGAAAGTTATAACATCGGATACTTACTTGTATCCGAACCAAGGATTAATCAATCGATCGTTCCTCAAGGATGGCCTGGGAAAACAGGGACTGCTAAGAAAATGAAATAACTCACAACCAACAGTCCAAAAGATTTGTTCTAAAGTTCAACAATATATCAAGAACAGATCGAGATCCAATTGATTCAAGAGCTGGAAATAGAATGGCAGTGAACTAGTTTATCAGGGAGTGATCTGTACCTCGATTGATTTCGTTGAATTGACCAATCAATCAGTCGAAGAACAATCAATAGGATTGTAGATCTAGGAACAAGGATCAATATTCTAGCTCAGATTCAAATAGAAATTTTAAAAGTAAAATGATTAGTTGGCTATAAAATCGATCCTGCTCACCTGACCTTGATTATCTCGGTCTAGAAATTCAGAGCAATGCCTTCCTCTCAGTTGATGATCAACTGCAACCCAAGGCCAAGTCCTCCATGGCCACCAAGCCTTCGCCAAGAAAAGAATTTGTAAGAATGAAGAGAGAAGGAGAAAGGATGGCTGATGAATGAGGAAATTGTTGTTCTTAAATAGGTAGTTAGGGAGGGAAATGGAGGGAAAAGGAATGGCCAGGCTGTTGCACATGGCTCAACCTGTCAGAGTTGGTTAGAGAATTTCGAATTTTTCCACAGGGAATCAAGAAGAAGGGAATGGATCATTCCTACAGCTTCTACGAATTTGAGAGGGAAAACGAATTTTAAAGAAAAAGAGAAACGAATTCTTAGGTTTCTATGGTAGGGATGGTTTTAAAAAGAATGGCTGAGAAGAATAGCCCAACAGAACACCACCATTGGGCTAATTTAAAGAAGCCCATTGTTTCTTAAAACATTAATTGGCTGGATTTCAAAAAGAATATTAGAAAGTATTCCTAAGCCTTTAGCAGGCCCAAAACAGATGGCTATCCAATGGTTATGGCTTAACTATATCATACTAAAAATGGTTAAAAAAATGATGTAGATAGGAAAAGAATAATAACAAGTAATTAATTTAATTCAAGAATGATTTAAGAAATTTATTTATATATATAAAAAAAAATTGAGAGGTGGAGTTACAAATCTCTCTCCCTTGAAAAATTTCGTCCTCGAAATTCAAGAACCAACACAACTCCCAAAGATCCAAACTCTAGTTTTATTATTGAAAAATCAAAATACAAAATACAATCACGAGAACAATCTAGGGTAGCGCTCCCGCATCTCGTCCTCGCGCTCCCATGTGGACTCTCCCGGAGAGTGATGTCTCCACATGACACGTATGAGAGGAATGGTCTGATTTCGCAGACGCTTCTCCCTTCGGTCCAGGATCTCTACTGGCTGCTCCTCGTAAGTCAATCTTGGGCCCACCTCCAGCTCGGAATAGTCCACCATATGCTCGGATCTGGAATGTATCGTCGAAGCTGGGATATGTGGAAAATATCGTGCACTCCCTCCAAGCTAGCTGGAAGCGCTAGTCGATATGCCACCTCGCCAATCCGTGCCGTCACATCGAAGGGTCCGATGAATCTCGGGCTTAGCTTCCTGCCTCTGCCGAACCGAATGACGCCTCTGGTTGGTGAGATCTTCAGGAATACTCTGCTTCTAGCTGTGAACTCCGGTGACCGTCTGCTGTTGTCTGCCTAGTGCTTCTGTCGATCCATGACGCTCTGAGCCTTGAGTATAAGTACACATAAGAAGTTTGGGATATCATGCTTTGACAAGGATCGAGGATCAAATAGTCACGAAGTGGAAGGAATTTCAATTACAACTTAGAGGAGCAACATCATGAAGACACAAATATTAAGTATGATCAAAAATCGATAGTTAAACACAGGTAGACTAGAACAAGATAGAAAATCATGGTCAGATGGACATGACTTAGGATCGAAGTTTAGACAAGTCACAAACGAAGTACGGAGTCACAATCTGGTAATACACAATTTGAAGAATTCAATGACCTAACGATAAATACTAGAAGGAAAATTAGCAAGGGTTGATTGAGAAGACATACAAAATACTCGGGAGATACAGTATCAAATCAGGATAAACGTGCAAGGGTTTGTGATTCTCAAAAACCAATAATCATATAAAAAGGGATATAGTTTCCATGGTGTCCGGGAACATATAGCTACTTGAAATCACTTTGCCTAGAATCCCTACCCCGCCAGTATATATCTGACTGCAGTGGACTTTCGGCTCCGTGATTCAAATAACAATATGTTACCGAATAATCAGTCAACCTTATCCATTTTCCAACAATCATTGACGAAGCAACCCAAGAGATCAAGGTATGAAGAATATGACAAGTCTCGACAATACTAGAAAACCTATGGGTGTCTGAAATTACTTCAACTTAGAGTTCCTGCCCCGGCAGTGCGCTGCTGGCTGCAGTGAACTTTAGGTCTCTGCAATCCAGATAACGGCTACAGCGTGCAACTGTCACGCCCTAGTAGGTCATCGAATAGTCTTTCAACTTTATCCACAGAAAATTCAAGAAATCAAGATGAGTTTCAATAGTCCAAGTTGCGAAAATGGTGAGGTTATCTGACTAGTAGAATACAAGGATCTATTAGGTACTACGAGACGACAAGGAATCCAATCAGTGAGTACAAAAGGGCAACCAGGGAGATTTAAAATTTCAGACAGGACGAAGTTTCAAATTATGACGGAACATCAACTGATATCTGGAATGGTAACAAGATTCTATATATGGGACATTATTCCGAAGGGATAACTGAGTCTCGAAGGATGAACTGAAGCAAGATATTATATAGGAGACAAGTTTCAAAATAAGAATAAAATCCCGTACTGGAAACAAGTTTCAATAAAATCTCGAATAAAATGAAATCTCGAGCAAAGCTTGAATTGAAACGAATTCTCCAATAAGGTATACAGTAAAAAATCAAGTATCAACAAGGTCGTAATTAGGAACTAAAATCTCGAAATAGAAAATCTTAACGAGAAAACAAGGTTTAGAATAGTGACTGGAAGACAGGTTCTAATAGGAGACAAGGTATTGGATTGTAAACATGAAACAAGCGAATCTCAATAGCAACAAGTGTCGAATAAAATCGAGAATAGGAAATAGAATCTCAAACAAGCATCAATAGAAGCGAAGGTTCAAACAAGGTTTCAGAATAATATTTCAAGTAGGATTAATTCTGGAATAGTACAGTTCGATTAGCGAATAGAATATCAATAAATGAGTAGGAATTAAATCTTAATTAACACGAAGTTTGATAAAAGAACAAAATTTACAAATATGAGCCATCACTAGGAAACAAGGTCATGAATGAATGTACAACGGTATCGAATAATGGATTTCAAATAAATATCGAATTATGGGTCTGAAACAAGTTTGTCGAATATGAAACAATATCTCGAGTTAAGTTTCGAATACCAACCAAGATTCCAAAATAGAAACAGAAGTTTCAAGAATGATCAATGTGTTAGGAGGAATTTAAGGGAAAACTGGATTATTAATCAAGATACATGGTTTTCCCAACCATGCAAAGAAATCTTCTGTCTTCAATCTATCTTCAGTGTTTCTCCGGGACTGGAATCACTTCAATTTCTTCAGCTGTCTTGATATAGGCTGATCCTTGCGGTAGTGCTCCATGTGTTTGCTGATTCTGAGAAGGTGGTTCCCTTTTACTGTAGTCTGATGCTCCTCGCGCTTGTTCTCGGGCAGTGTGATCAACGTTCTCCGGCAGTCTTGACTTGGTGGGCAGGCGATCCGTAGTATAGTATAGTCTCCGTCTTTTGCGGCACTCTTCATAGTGGCATCCTGAGAGGTGACAGAAATTGTAAATGATCGGCGGCTAGATCTGAATCTGGATCTCCCGTTAAGCTGAAGTGCAGGGCTCTGGCATGAATATATGGCTGCTGGCGTGCTGGCTGCTGAGATCTGCTCCTGATGATGTGACTGGTGGTGTGACCGAAGAAACGCTGACTGAGTGTTGTGACACTTTGCGGTCCAGGGTAGTTGTTGTCTTTGTCATAAATCTTCATGTCTTTCATGAGCTTCAGCTTCCGGTTTCGTTCTATTGTCAGCGCTACATTCTGAATCTCCAGGCTGGTGGCTCTAATCTTCAGAGAAGTCGGATCCTCACATGCTGAGATGATCTTCAGTGGCGGCTTCAGGTTCTCGATCGGCTCTCTGGTGCAAGATATGCGCTCGGTGTCGGAAAAGTCCAAGTGTCTGAGAGTCTGAGAATCAGAAGTCTTTTCTGGCTCGGAGAGTGTATCCACAAGTCTGGGTTGGAAAAGGATGGCCTGCTCCCTCTGGTTGTCAAGGGACCCTTCAACGTCTCCGTCAACTACGTACTACCCATGGGGATAGTAGTGGCGATAGAAGGTAGTGGAAGCTCGAAACCTTCAAGTGTAGATGGATCGAGTGTTCCGGTGTTGCGTGCTTTTGAACTATCTGAAAAACAGAAAACTGTTAAAATAACCTAGACCTAAATACAACAAGTGTTTATAGAATATTAAAATACCTGATACACATGATATACCCTTATTTCCCGATTTTCCTATGCTGTGATCAAGTTTCTCTAGTGTAATCAAGTCCCCCAATAGTACGCTAAGACCTAGGTACCATTAGGATAGACCTGCATGGGCCACCCCTAAAAACATGTCACGACCCGCTCCCGAATAATCGGACACGAGTCGGACACGCCCAGCCTTCATTGTTAGACACAATGAAGTAAGCTGTACCAACTAGGGAAAACTAACCAGATAAACATGAAAGTATAGAATCACAGCATCTATATAATGTGTCCCAACCAGAAAAGAGATACAATATCTGAATTTATTACAATTCAACTATAAGAGTCTGCTAGTCTCAATACATGGAAAGATAAATGGAAAACTAATAAAATACTAGGCTTCTGCAGCCTCTAGGTCAGAAGCAGCTCCAGCTGGCTCAGTAGGGAAGGCAGTATCCTGTCAATAGTAGGTGTCACACAATGCTTCCATCTCACCTGCAACATATCCTATTCAGGAGCGGAGCAAGTACAATTCTAGGTAATGAACAAGACATCATGATATGAAAGTACAAGGAAACATGGAAAGTACAGGATGAAAAGGTGAATAAGTACATGAAGAACAGTGTAAAGTACATGAAAGAACATGAATGTAAGAACATGAAGAACATGATATGTAAGCACCTGAAAGAACATGATATCATGGAATCACAGGAAATAAGTACAAGATAATCTCCTGAACATGTGTGTACTACATTTGAAATATAACTAAATATGTGACCGGCTAGGGTAAGCACATGAAAGCACCTGAAAGCACATGAATGGTGACTTAGGACCCGCGTGCACGATGCGGGGTCTAAGCTAAAACACACCTGAGTTGTTACTTGGGATTGGTCACATAGATAGTATATTTTCCCACCCCAGATACAAGTAATAAGCACAAGAGAACAAGAGCACCAGAAAGAACATGACGTGTTGCAATTGTGTCACTCAAGGAAGTACCGGATATATAATGAAAAGTACAAAACCGTAGAGTGTACTTGCCTTGCTCCAGGTGATCAAGAAAGAGTAGTGAAGCAAGTATCCTCCTGTTATATGATTTACAGTTGATAAGTTGACAAAATAATGATAGGTATTTCTACTACAACAAAACTTGGTTAAACACTAACTTATCTATACATAAACTATCACTTACCATTTATACAAAATTATCCTTAAACTTATGAGAGTATCTAACATTAATTTCCTTATAATATATTATTAAAACCATAGGTGTTATAATTCTTGGAAGGCCAACCCCCAATGACCCATGGTCATTAAACTATGGTGATAAGAACTACATAACTATAATTACATGTAAACCAAGAGAATTGCTCAAATTGGAAATAGGACTAGTCACATGTTATCTGATACCAAACAATGAACTCAAGGGCCAATAATGTTCATAAATGGACTGGTGTATCAAATGAAAGGAAAGGTCAATTGATCATGGTGAAGACAGTACATGGTAATGACTGATCAAAACAAAAAGGGGCTGAACATGACTGAGTAAACTGGATATGTAAAAATGTCCATTCTATTTTTTTGACTGAAACGTGGGTGTTAGGGACAGGACAGATTATGAAATCATGATAGATTATTCAAATGGATAATTACTCAAAATTTGGAGGTCTGAAACATCACAGGGAGGACATAACATCACTAAGGTAACCCAACTCGACTGAACATGAAGTTTAGGGATAAAGCAGTAGTCAAATGGACAACACAGATAAACAGAACATCATGTACCATAGTCCCATATCTAATCCTGATGCCATCCACCTTGCAATTGGGAACTTCCCAAAATCTCAGATTATTGATATTGGATCAAGCTCAGGTGTTTGTCATCAACTCAGTTATACATTGAACTGGACTGAACATGAAGTATCCAGTGGATGCCTAAAACAGTATAGGTACTCACAGGAAATTTGAAACTGGTTGTAGCCAGTCCCAATTCATGTCCTGAGATTCAAATTTACTTCTATTCGAAATGACAACCTCATGGAAGCAATAGGCAAAACTCTACAGGAACAGGCATAATGGGGCTAGTTGTTCATTCAAAATCGCAGGATATTCAAACACAGGAACACTAGTTACCTGAACCACACACAGTCCACATAACATGTGCAATTTAGATTAGCTACTTCTCCACTGATCCTAACATGGTACTGAATGTCCCAGATTTACTCATGATAACAAATTGCATAAAGACTCTCAAGGGACACTAATCCTGGAATCTCAGGTTTCTAGTCTACAGGACTGTACCAAAATAAGATAACATGTTGGAATGAATTTTATATCAGGATTGAATTCCAGGCTATAGTCTTAAGGAAGACTCTGTACAAACAATGTTTGGCACTACAGTTCAACTTAGGAGAGGTAACCTTCAGTTTGCTCAAAACTGAAATCAATTCAGTCCAACAACAGGGTTGCAATTTCCAGCTCCCAATTTCCATTCAAGTCCCAGGTCAAGCCAGGGAATACCATCTAAACAATAGGTTCAATAGTTAGTCCTGAAACAGGACTGACATGACTCAAGTTATCAACTCACATACACAACCCCCAGGTTAAAATCACATACAATTTCCATAGAAGTCCACACTAAGTTTCATGAACCAAAAGATAGTCCACATATGAGATCACACATCACTGTCATGAGAATTCCCATACCAATACCTAGAAATTCTCATATCACAGTTATGTATGAATCACACAGTAAGACCATGTGTGGAATCACTCATTCATCAAAAGAGGAACTCAACTTGGCGTGTGGGTACACTAGTTTATCATCAACCCAGGTTATGCCTGACACCATCAACAACCAAAAATCAAATGAACACAGCTAACTCCAAGTTTCTATTTTAATGAAACTATAAATCGATACAAGACTTATTTCTGCATCAACCAATGTACTACCTATATCCTTTGGATCTAGACTAATAAGAATCATTTCAACTAGAATGGAGAACATTTGACTATCCTAAGCCACACATAAAAGTTCTTAACATAAATTAACTATAAAGGACATTTAGAGATTACCAGATGGATCAGAACTCGATCGATCCTGAGAATTCAGAAGACACCCTGATAATCCACTCGATCCAAATTCAACCCTCTGAAACAAGAGGTCGAACAGGTGCAGGGATGATCATGAAAATCAATTTGGATAAATACACTATACTTAAACATGATACAAGAATTGATTTGAAAGTTATAACATCGGATACTTACTTGTATCCGAACCAAGGATTAATCAATCGATCGTTCCTCAAGGATGGCCTGGGAAAACAGGGACTGCTAAGAAAATAAAATAACTCATAACCAACAGTCCAAAAGATTTGTTCTAAAGTTCAACAATATATCAAGAACAGATCGAGATCCAATTGATTCAAGAGCTGGAAATAGAATGGCAGTGAACTAGTTTATCAGGGAGTGATCTGTACCTCGATTGATTTCGTTGAATCGACCAATCAATCAGTCAAAGAACAATCAATAGGATTGTAGATCTAGGAACAAGGATCAATATTCTAGCTCAGATTCAAATAGAAATTTCAAAAGTAAAATGATTAGTTGGCTACAAAATCGATCCTGCTCACCTGACCTTGATTATCTCGGTCTAGAAATTCAGAGCAATGCCTTCCTCTCAGTTGATGATCAACTGCAACCCAAGGCCAAGTCCTCCATGGCCGCCAAGCCTTCGCCAAGAAAAGAATTTGTAAGAATGAAGAGAGAAGGAGAAAGGATGGCTGATGAATGAGGAAATTGTTGTTCTTAAATAGGTAGTTAGGGAGGGAAATGGAGGGAAAAGGAATGGCCAGGCTGTTGCACATGGCTCAACCTGTCAGAGTCGGTTAGAGAATTTCGAATTTTTCCACAGGGAATCAAGAAGAAGGGAATGGATCATTCCTACAGCTTCTACGAATTTGAGAGGGAAAACGAATTTTAAAGAAAAAGAGAAACGAATTCTTAGGTTTCTATGGTAGGGATGGTTTTAAAAAGAATGGCTGAGAAGAATAGCCCAACAGAACACCACCATTGGGCTGATTTAAAGAAGCCCAATGTTTCTTAAAACATTAATTGGCTGGATTTCAAAGAGAATATTAGAAAGTAGTCCTAAGCCTTTAGCAGGCCCAAAACAGATGGCTATCCAATGGTTATGGCTTAACTATATCATACTAAAAATGGTTAAAAAAAATGATGTAGATAGGAAAAGAATAATAACAAGTAATTAATTTAATTCAAGAATGATTTAAGAAATTTATTTATATATAAAAAAAAAATTGAGAGGTGGAGTTACAAATAAGGACAATCTTTCTTATTGAATAGAAACACATCAGTTTCTTTATAGCAGCAGAGATAAAAGGATAACTTGAAGTCTCACAGAGATATACAGAACTTTATTCTCTTTATTGATAATTGAAGAAGAGTACAAGACTTGTATTGAAGTACAGTGCTTACAACATATCTCATTTTACATTGAAAGCCAACTGAACAATGCTATACAACTTACATTTGATACTTGGATACATTGGATTACAACTCGATATACCAACTTGGCTTACAACTCACTAGTACAACTGATTACAATGTTCTATACATTATGCCCTTTATAAACAGAAGACATCATCTTGTACAAGGAGAGCTTCTGTATGCCCAACAAATTTTCGATGTCGCGGGACCAATCAAGCCAATCTTCGTGTGTAGAATATCCCAAGCACGAGCACCTGCCCACAAAACGTGGGTCAGCACATCATCTATGTACTGGCGAGTAGAATCCAACCCACTCGCCTAAACCAACACTAACTGGTCGACTTTAGCAAGCATTTAATAGAATGGTCTTTCTACTTGGGGCCTAGCATCAGTTTACAGTTCATGGGCAATAATCGTAGTGAAGCATGTAAACATATTCTTAGCAATAATCATGTGGACATATTATTATAGCATTCTTGGTATTATCATGCAAAGACATCATTGAGGCATCGTTAATATTTACTCTTAAACATGTTATGACAATTCTCATTTTAAGCATCACTTAGCATGTATGTTATGTTGAGAAATGTTTATAGCAAGGCATCTTTCTAGTATACTGAATTTAACATGTTGAGTATGTCATAGAGTTCTCTTTTAAAGGCAACATCATAACATCGTCTTGTTTAGCATAATTAAGCAGGCAATTCAACCAACATACATATTGAGTATATCACATTTAAGTGATTTCTTACCGATAGCCAATTCCCTCGTACCTGCATCAAATACAGGTCAACTCTTACACTTACTCTGCATGCACAAAACATTTATTAGCATGCATCCTTACAACATGATCATTGGTGTTAGTGCACCATTTTCAGACGTTGCCATATAGGACTTCGAAAGGTAATCGGCGCGCCATTCCACCAGGTTATGAGCCTGAATGTAATGTCCCGATACCACGTACCCTTAAAGTACGTTTTCACTTCCCCCATGGTCGGACCGGTCTCCCTAACGTCCCGGGGTACCGTCCGAGGAAGCAGTCACCCCCTTGTATACAAGTTGTCGCTGACCATGCGAATGCGTGTCCGACTCGATCGTGATCATAAAACACATGGTGAAATATTGAAATAAGTAAAGGCAACGGTGCATCATTCAACTCATCCATGTCGTTTTCAACGACTCATCATTTCCAATATTTTCGTCATTTCACTTGGTGATCTCGACGATCCCAAGCCTCATCATTTCTCATTTATTGCTTCACTGCAACATTTCTTATTATGTTCCTTCGAAGGAGGAACAACAGCATTCATTCATTTCAAAGGGGCCTGTAGCATTTCATTTATAGGAACAATAGCATATTCAATTCTTTTCTCATGAATCATTCACGCAACATCTCATTATTCAAGTGATTCATTCATTTCATCAACATTAAGCATAAGGGACATTCTCAATTCATTCTTAGGCATCAAGTTACATTAGCAGTTCGAGTGTTATTCGTTCAGCAGTTCAATATTCATGTGTTATTCATTCAATGATTTCTAGCATATGCATCTCTATCGATTTAGCAACTAAAGCATCGCATCACAATTATTCAACATTCAAGGTAAGAGACATTAGGGACATATTCATAGCATCACGTTATTCCATTTATTAAGCATGCAGGAATAAGGAGGAAGGAGGACAGTTCCACTTGCCTGCATAAAAGGGTCTTCTTGTTCTGGTTGCACACATTCTCCCTAAGCGTAGCTCCACCAGCAAGCCACGTTCCAACACTTAATCCGTCTAGCCAGCTAAGAGAGACTGTATCAGTCTCAACTCTCTTGATCTCCAACACAAGTCACGGTCCAACATTCTGATCCCATCCAACAAGCTAACCAAATGCCTCGCGCGGAGCGGGGCATTACATAATATACCACAGAAAAAGTTTCGTCCTCGAAACTTAAGAATACAACTCATCTACTGGATTCACTTAGTCACAATGAGTTACTCATTCAGCTTCAATTCAATATTCATTTCAGCCCACTCGGTCATTTCAAAATAGCTATCCATCTGTATCATTTTAATCCATCAACGATTCAATCCATCTTTCTCTTTTCCAAATACTTGCTACTTCTCATTGATTCACCAACATTTTCCTTGCATTCTATCTTGGTCGAAATACATCACTTCGTTTGGATCCATACACATATTTTGGGCGTCCCCAAAATATATGCATTTCAACCAAAGTCCGTGCTAGTGCAATAAATTCTTCCCATAATGTTATCTCAGTCGCAACCTATCACTTCGGCTGGATCCATACACATATTTTAGGCGTCTCTAAAATATATGTACTTCAGCCAACTTCTATGTTAGTGTGATTCGATCAGCCACGATATAACTCTCTTTTTCAAAATCGACTTAGCATCCCTTCAATTGACTTATTACTTAATTTAGTTTGCCATAATCACTATCTTCCAAGCCACAACACTTAACATCAGGGACAGCTCTCTATCCAAGCATAATATCTTTAACATTCGGTCAAGGGTCTAACTCAGAGCCAATCATATCAAGCGTTCACAACATGCAATCATATTCCTTCCCAAATCCAATAATATTTTTCACCGAGGCAATTCATCTTTTCTAAAAGATACAATCCGACGTCACCCACTATCAATTATCCAAGTCAGGGTATAACTCTATGCAACAGTCAAGGTTAACCCAGCTATCCGACTATAGATACCTATCTAACATTTTCGTCATAAGCAGTCAATTCCATCTCATGGAATAATTTACTACTCGATACATACACCTCAAGCCTCATCCCACGATTCTAGTCCCGCTATAGGCCGACACATAATCCTCAAGGGTCAAACATCTCTAAGGTTCATATTGAAGCATATACATACAACATATCATTCTTAGGTCGTACTCATCACCATCTCTCGTTCAATGCCACAAGGTCATTTTATGGGTCGCCAACGGCCATCTATTATTCGGTCTAGTCTCAATGGTTAGCTATACCGACAGCTAAACCTAATCATTCAGATGTTGATGACTGGGACAATTGTGGTCGCCCTCCTAGGAGCTCCAATAGTCAAAGCCCTAACTGCCGGGGCTGGTGTTGATGACTGGGACAATTGACTATGAGACCTCTTCCGGCCCCCAACTCGGTCTACTATCCTCGGGAGGTGTACTCATGCCTCTTAGCTTCTCGCAAAATAGTATCAAAGGTCTGATGCTCAAACTGCTCCACCGCTAGAATGATCTCTAAGTGGAGCCCCTGTTGGAACCGCTAAGCCTGGTCCAATTCGGTCGCTACCAAGGTAGGAGCAAACCGACTAAGCCTTGAAAACTCGGCCGCATAACCATCGACCGTCCTTCCCATTTGCTTGAGATTGCTGAATCTGGTCTGCAGATCATACCGAGCTACTGCATCAAAATACTTTGTCTAGAACTTGTCGCTGAATATCGCCCATAAGACAGGCGTCGCCAAACCAATTGCTAGCATTGCACACCAGCTGCAGGCTAAGTCCAATAACTGCAGGCACACTATGGCCACCTTCTCATCCTCTGGAATTCTAACGGCCTCTAGAATAACCTCTATATCCTGAAGCCAAGCATCAGCAGCAATCGCATCTTCACTGCCGTCAAAGAAAAGATGGTTCATGTGCTTGAAGTTGTTGGCCGTGTTGTTCCCTTGATAACCAACTCTACCCATAGCATCTTGTACTGTCTGGTGCGGGGCATCACCCCGAAAATCTTGTGATGCAAGAAATTTTCGGATGAGTCCAATCAGGGCTCCCTAGTCAGGCTCTGCAGGCTGGACTGGCTGAACTGAGGGCTCTGGGTTCCCAGAATACATGACTCGAGAAGTTGCTCCAGAGTGCTGGGCTTGGTCCCCAGGTTGCTGCTGGTTCACTGGAGGTGCTCCGCCGGGCTGATCGGCAGGAACAGGAACAATGCCACTGGAGAAATGACATGGAAAACAATAAGGAAGGACCAAGATAGATCGGGGATATAAACATGCAATCAGGTCAAGATTCAGAAAGATTAGAAGGCACGAGTAGAGATCAAGGATGAGTGCTGATTGAGACAACTATTCGGTAAACCCCCCACACTTCTTGATTTACAAAACCTGCATGGACCACCACTTAAACCGTATCACGCCCCAAAACTAGAATAATGGAGAGCGGGGGACAGACACAGCCAGCTACGTACATTGAAGTGCAATCCACCTCGTAATATGGTCACGGCTGTCTAGATGCATGAGGGTTTAACTATAAGCCAGCAGTCTCTTATGGTCAAGAACAAGCCTAGTACCTCAATCTCAAGTAAGCAAGTAAATGTTACAAGATATTAGATCATCAGACATACAAGGTAAGACGTCCCAAATATTATATATTCAGATGATCATTAAGCTAGTCATACAAAATACGAAGACTAGCAAGAGTTAAGTCATACATGATCAACCCTAGGATTTATCAATCATGTTACAGCCCTTAGGCAGACATAATATAAGTTTCAACACGAGTTAACACTTGTTCGGCGGCTAAACGCCTCAAAAGAATAATTTACAATAAAATGGGAGAGCAAAATAAGAAACCCACTCGTTGTCAGGACTATGTCTGATGTTCACCATCTAGCTGGAAGGCAGGTAGAACCTTGGGTGCTACTTCGAAATCTGGCCATACAAAACCAGTTGGGTCAGATCCTAGAAAGAGCAAGTACCACAAGGGAGTCTTCACTTAAGAACTAAAACCAGCATATTAGCATATAAAGACATAAATGATAACGAAAGACATGAGTTAGAGAAAACAGGATGATAAACGATAAGATAACTAAAGGACATTCCGGTAACCAAGTTACAATCCGTAAACCAAATAAGGATTGGGGTTGTAACCCTTCACCTAAACAGAGCCTAGTCTCCAATTATTTATTGACAAGAGTAAAACATAAACAGTAATGTACTGAAGTAATCATAGACTGGTGCTGCCTATACAAGACTAGACTGGACTCCATCCATCAATCACGGCTAACCAATGAGTACGACTTGATACTTTATTAACTAACCAGGGTTATCACAAGCCTAGTTACTCCAAGATGCATTTGAGATATTCTCGAGTCACAAGCCCTGCAGCTATCCAGGTTATCCATGCGAGGTTGCTTAGAGTTATCAAGATTACATGAGTTGCATAAGTTACAAGATAAATTGGTGTACCTCAGTACATTTGTGTTCAAGAAGTGCCCCACATGACAGGGGGCTGGAAATGTGTCCTACTCGTCGGCAGGCTACAAGTCCACTCAGGTATTGCCACGACCCGTACCCGCTTTTTCGGATACGAGACGTATCCAAGCCAGCCTACGCCTCAGAGTCGACGGTAGAACGCTGTCATGGCCAAGATGCTCAAAATCACAAAAAGAATAACATTTATTGCTCATTCACATTTCTAAGTTTATTACAATATTTACAACATTTATATTTAAAGAAAATACAAAGTTTTACGATTAATGAAAATGATACAACTGCTATCTATTTTTAGGTTTCTATCTGCAAGTACACTCGTATCTCCCAATGCTAAGAGAAGCCACATGTAACCTGAAAAATGTTGGTTTCCAGTCAGAAATGGAACAAGCACACAAACCGACGGCAATACGAAAACACAATAGAATTAACAAGACATAAAAATAACATATGAGAGATGAAAACTAGAAATAACAGATGACATGACAAGTGGTGAAGAAGACAAGGAAAACAAATAAAATACAACTATCTATGTGATGTAAAATATCAGTTTCGACATGTAAACGGCTAGGGGTAAATCCGGCACCCTGTACGTGTCGTGTGCAGCTGCTATTATTCACGAATAGACATCATGGGGATAGTTCTGGGTAGTCCACATGTCTACTAAGATATTTCCCCTCCCGACTACTCCGTGTGACGAGCGTGTCAACAAGCAGCAAGACATATGTATAAACATGAAATGTATAGACTACTATGAATCGAAAAGCAATCAAAGAGTGTACTTGCCTGGGGTCCTTTGCTGGTGAAACCGACAATACCTTTGCATCCAGAATAGTCTATTTAGCCTAGTGTCACGACCCGCACCCGCTTTTCGGATGCGAGCTCGTGAGCAAGCCAGCTACGTATCGAACGGACTCCAGCCCGACTCGAGTACGCATAAGCTGTCAAGGTCATGGGTATCATGTCTAATCTAAACTATATCTCAATCCACATGAATCATATAAAACAAGAATGAACAAGTATGGGTCATGGTCTGCAACCCATTAGCATATTGTTCGATTAGACTCCAAGAATGATATGAGTCTATAAATAAGCGGAGTATATCATGGTACAGAATATAAAGCACGGAGAGATAATAAGAAAATATCACAAGCAATACCTGTATCATACATCGCAATCCTCTACCATCCTGCTCTGCTAACTAACTCCATGCAGTCGCTAAACCTGAAGAGATCATCAGGTCCTCAGATGACTAGCAAGATACATAAAATATGCCTATCTAATAGTTTAATCATGTAATAATATAAATAGGGTATAAACAAGAACTAGACATGAGACTGACCAGTGGCTACTGACAGATAACTATGAACACGGATACGGGATCAAGTACGCATAAATGAACTGCTGGTAGATCAATGGATAACCAACCCTCGCCCAGATTGTGGACTCGCAGGTCAGTTTCAAGATAAGTCACCCTCGCCCCGATTGTGGACTCACAGGTGCAAAGGACAACCCTCGCCCCGATTGTGGACTCGCAGGTTGTTTCAAGACAAATCACCCTCGCCCCGTATGTGGATTCGCATGTGCAAAGGCAACCCTCGCCCCGTGTGTGGACTCGCAGGTTATGGGAAAAATAAGGAATAGTAGTTCACTCACATATACTTGTAGACACGACTCAGTCAAGACACAGGTGAAGACACGACACGACCCAATCACGATACACGAGAGAACCAATCCAATACGAACTACAAGGCTAACCATGTACATAGACTATATCTATACTAGCAAGCACGATATACGAATCACATGTAAATAACCAACTAGTAAAACTATATAATAATATAAATATGTATGTAAATAAACTGTAGAGGGAGACAAGGTATACTTGCCTGAGGGTTGCACGAAGAACCAATAAGATACCGTCAACTGGTACACCAAAAAGTCAAAGTCATTACCACTGTCTCCGAAAGCTGAAACAAACATTGCCAACATTCTCAGAATAGTCAAATTAGCTAGGATTGTCTGTCCTTACGTCCAATTCTGGATACAGGGGCAAAACGGTAATTTCAGGCAAAAATGGTGTCCGTCGTTGGACCCGCTTTGCACCGAAAAGTGTGCCAGAGTCAAAGGTCTCTAAAGTCCTCAAACTACATGTCTACAGATTTGGTTTTCTGATACGAATCCAACCGTATGTCCAGAGTTGGATTCCGGCGGACCGTGCACAAAATCACCCGTTGAGTCGGACCGGGGGGCCCGCGATACGGTAATTTTATCAACTGTCTCAGAATCGGACCAAACTTGGCATACAGGACCAAAAAAATGATACGGTCCTGTTGGCACAAGTTTCGTCTCGATCTGACGAGCGTGCACAAAGTAATTGGAGAATTTACAAAGTGCACGATACGGTGAATTTCGACGGATACGCATCAAATTCGTCGCGCACACGCGACCAATTTAAATTTCGTCAAAGCCCACACAACCACGAAGCCGTTACGCAGCTTTCGATGCCTTCGGTGCGCGACCACGTCGCCCGGAATGGCGGGGCGCACGTCGTGTGGATGGTTTTTCAAGTTTTGGAAAACGGATTTTTCTCGATTTTGGGAAAAGAATTACTTCGCGTATACGCGATGAAATCAGGAACTATAAAAAGGGTTTTAAAGACTTATAGGTTGTCTAAAAGTTTGTTTAATTAGATTCCTAGATTTTACTCTGGATTGACCAAGAACGGCCTTCCAAATCGTGTGTCGGGAATGTCACATATGTCCTGTTTTGACAGGATTTTCACTCGACTTTGAGTCGATTTTGCAGGAAATCTAGAACATGACAAATGAATCTATTAAGGGGGATTCGAAGAGGTGAATGTTGTCAACGTACCCGCGCAAGTGGCTCGAGAAACGGATGAGTGTGCATGGCGATACGTCGCCGCGAAGTCGGTGATTCACTGCAGTTACTGCTGTCATCCGCGCTTGTGCGCGCTGCAGTCCCGCGCATGCGCGGTCGGCCGCCGATGGTCCTTTGGCGACGCACGGTCGTCGGGGTGGCCACCCAGAGTAGGAAGATGGCGGCGTGGATTTAGGGTTTCCATGTTCTCGATATACGTATTCATACGTATATATATGTCTTGCTGCGAAATGAACAGGGGATCGGGCTTCTCCTGCTCAGGTCTGGAGTCATGGGGGATACCCGCATGGGCTTGGGCCTTCCCACTATGGGCTGGGCGGGGAAACATGGGTGTTGGCTTAGCCTGTCCCTTATGGCCTCGGTTTGAGCTGGGGAAAGGGAAATTGGCTTGGGCTTCCTGTTTTGTTGAGGAAGCTGTTACTTCGATTTGGGGAAAATTTTAGTTGGGCTGGCCGAGAGCTACTGCTTCTCTTCTTTATTATTATTCCCTTTTTTTTCCTCTTCTATTTCCATGCCACTAATATATATATATATATATATATATATATATATATATATATATATATATATATATATATATATATATATATACATATATATATATACACACACACATACAAATACATATATAATTATATATGTTCATATATACATACATATACATTTTATATATTTTATATATACACATACATTTATATATTCATTTATATATTTATACACATTTATGTATACAATCGCATATGTTTTAATATATATACACGTACACACATATCTTTATATATTTATGCATACATACACAGGTACGCCTATATATATATATATATATATATATATATATATATATATATATATATATATATATATATATATATATATATATATATATATATATATATATATTATATATATATTCATAACATAGTGTCTCATTCCTAGAAATATGTATACACATATATATATACATATCATATATATATAATAATAATAATAAAATACAATAAACCAATAATAATAAATAATAATAAATATTGATCCTAATGACAATAAATAATAGGCTAATTGTCATTATTGATGGATACAACGCGCACACTACTTATCTAGTTTTAGGAGATCATACAAAATTTGTAAAATATTATTTAATAATAATAATACACATAATGTACATATAACAATTATTTAGAAAATAATTGACAATTTCTAAATATATATACAAAATATTTGTATTTACCAAACATGTCTACAAGGTCGTATTTGGTCCCACTATATGACTACATAGGCTTGGATTTGACTTGGGTCCAACATTTACCAAACATGTCTACAAGGTCGTATTTGGTTCCACTATATGACTACATAGGCTTGGATTTGACTTGGGTCCAATCTGGACAGGTTCGGTACAACCGGGTTCCCGAAAACTCAATAATATAATTAAATAATAAATAAAATCTTCGGTAGGGTTAAGTGGCAACTTGGCCTGGTTTTCCTAGTTAGGATACTTCTATGGCTCGGCATTCCCCTACCATGGCTAAACACTAGTCAAAGCACACTGCTACATCTCCCGTGCCACAAATCCTAGTCGTCTAGTACTTCAAAACTCAATTATGGCTAAAGTCATCTACCGTAATAATTAACTAAATAATAATTTATAATATTCTAAAATCATTATTTAAATCAAAAAAATATTTCAAAAATATTTTTCGGGAAGGGAAGCTACACCTAGGTCGGTATGAAGTAGTTAGAAATTCGAGAAATAGGAACGACTAATTAGTCGCGATCAAGATTGATCTATGCAGGAAAATTTTGTTTAAATATATAACTAATTTTTATAAAATATTTATTACCATATTAATTTAGGCCTTTGGAAAAATATTTATAACTATTAGAAATTAATTTGAATAATAATATTATAAAAGAAAAAATAAACCTTTAAGCCTACAATTATTACTCTCAAAGTCTAACTTAAAGCCCGTTGACAATAATATATCTTAAATCGCATAACACTGTTAACAAAACCCCTTTTTATATTTTAAACCCAAATCTACATAATTAAAAGCCATAAAATAATATTTTGATTAATTCTATAATATGATCCATTTGTTAAGATACTATTAAGCCCAACCCAAAATAATAATCCCTTTGGAAAATATTTATACACCATTTAGAAGTATATGTCATACTTGAAACTTATATATTTTATTTATCAAGATATTTTTGTTAACTACTTGGAAGCCAGGAAAAATAATTATATTTATATGGTAGCCCATATTGAGAAATACTACAGATATATATACCTTTAAAGTTACATATTTATACGTACCTCATAAGGTTATAACGGAATATATATATTAGTAAAAACCCCAAAACTATTATGAGTCTTTATGTAAACTAACTAAAATAACAGTAATAATAAAGCTATTCCAAGTCACAACAAACAGCATTATTACAACTACTATTGTAGTTAAGAGATAACAATACCTATACATCTGTTAAAGATTAATAAAGGAATGATAATAATAATAATACATTCGAAGGCCCGTAAAGTTATAATGATCGAGCCCAAAGTATTAATTAACATTAATATGCCTAAGAGGGATGGCCCAATATATATATATATATATATATATATATATATATATATATATATATATATATATATATATATATATATATATATATATATATATATCCTATATCCTATTATATACAAGTAATCCAAAATTATATACATAATATAAGCCCAGTTATTACCTAATATAAAGCCAATTTGGTTTTTATGTACCCTTAATTATGGCTGCCATATCTAATTTAGAGAAACAATTTAAAAGTCCAATATTGTTTAGCCCTAAAATACTACAAAATATAAAAGCCCAAGAACTAAAATAACACAAAGCCCAAAACCCAAAAGCCCAAAAGCTATTAACTCTTCCTTACTCAACTAACCTGGCCCAAAGGCTCTCCCCTACCCACAAATGCAAACCAAAGAAAAGAAAGGAAAAAAGAACAGAAAAGGAAATAAACATTGTTGTATTAATGTCATAGGAGAGAGAATAAGAGCGGGTGGAAAATTACCAAAGGGGGAGACTTCGCCCAGGGGCGGCGCCGATGCGGAAGACGCGGGGCTCGTCGAGCCAGCGTCGGCGGCAGCGCTGCTGGACTGAGGATGACGTCGGGACAGGTCAGTGCTGCTGTGGAGACGCGAACGCACGGAGGCTGTCATGACGGCGGCGGCGGCTAGGGAAGATGACCAGAGAAGCGGTGCTCGGGGGCAGCGCGGCGGCGTGTCACAGTGGCGTAGTCTCGGAGGTGTCCATCCGGCGGCGGCTACCGGCACGAGGCGGTCGAGAACGGCCCACCGTGCTCGGCGGAGCTCGGGTCTCACCGCGAAGCTAGCGCACCCGACGGTATGAGGAAGGCGGAGGGGCAGTGACCACGCACGCGACCCGGGGACGGCCGGGGCTTGGCGATAGGACGTCGGTGGAGACGTTCTTGGCGAGGCGCTGAGGGCACGACGAGGCCTAGAAGCATGCGCTCGTGTTAGACGGAGGTAGGTAGAAGTTCTCGATGGCTGGCAGCGGCGGACTTGGGGTATGTCGTCGCGTCTGGCTTGGGGACGGGCGGAGGCCAGGTTCTCTCTCCCTCTCCTTCTCTCTCCGGTGTGTTTCGTTTAGCTATGGTGGTGGTGGTTTTGGTTGTGTCGACTATGGGAGTCGACTGATGGGGGTGATTTGTGGTTTTGCAGTGGTGGTCGGGTGTGGCAGAGATTTGGGGGCCGATTTCGTACGGTGAAGGACGCCTGGGTGTTATGGACGGGCGGATGGAGGTGTATGGAGGAGGTCGGTCACCGGCGACTTGGGCACTGGCCGGTTTGCAAGATGGTCGGCACGACGGTCCTAGGATGTGTTGGCTCGGGTCGAGGAGGGAGGTCAAGGCGGTGGAGATTGTTAGTCCCGGGGCTTGATCAAAGATGGAAAAACAGATGCAATCGAGATCTGAGATGTCCCACAAAACTTTGCAGAGAGCAAACTCAAGATCTACGATGGAATAAAAAATCAAATAGCCAAATTACAATCTGAAGGAGGGAAAAAAGAGAAGAGAAGATCTCTCGTTCTTCCTTGCAAACGTGTTGCAATTGGGACAGAACGAGTTACAATAAAACTAGAGAGAGATGAGAAGAAGAACAATGCTGGGGTGTCAAAACACCGTTGCTCAAAGCAAGATTCGCCCCACACGATCTGCTTCCAGGAACCAGCAAGTTGAATAACTTGTGGAACGCTCGATGTCACCTCTGTTCTGACTCCTCGGATGGATTTGCAATGGCGGCAGCAGCTCTCTCTCTCTTTCTCCTTTTTTGACTTGTATTTTCGTAGTAGTCACAAAGGAGGCCAGAAGAGAGTATATATAGAGAGAGGGTGGAAACCCTAGCCGCCTCTTCAGTTATGGAAAGATTGAATCAAATCACAAAAAGATAGCAACGAATTAATTCTAATCCCACAAAGATAGGAACTGAATTAATTCAAATCCCACAAAGATAGTAACGAAATTAATTCAAATCCCACAAAGATAGGATCTGAATTAATCGTATTGATTCACCCTTTCCATAACCGATTTGAAATTTGCACAGTCAGCGTAGCCCTCATGCGGCAGCAGCAGCAGCAGCCTGGCCGCATGGACCGCTTGGGCCGCATGGACCGCATGAGCCGTATGGACCGCATGAACCGCATGAGCCGCATGGACCGCATGAGCCGCATGAGCCGCATGGACCGCATGGACCGCATGAGTCACATGGACCGCATGAGCCGCATGAGCCGCATGGACCGCATGGACCGCATGAGCCGCATGGCCGCATGAGGCCGCATATGAGCCGCATGCCGCATATGAGCCGCATAAAGACCGCATGACTGCTGACGTGCTAAGTGCAAAGTGCGCCAACAAAATGCCACATTACGCCTCATGAGCCCGAGCCCGAGTCCGAGTCCGAGTCCGAGTCCGAGTCCGAGTCGCTAAGCCCCTTTGGGGCTTAGCTCCAAGTGGAATTAATCCAAGAGAATGACAAAAGCATTAATGCTTAATCCTTGGAGCCTTATTCTTACCTCCTAGTAAAATCACCCACATGGTTCCCTCCTTAGGGTCACCACCCCATGTGCATCTCTCAACAACACACCCAAGTATATATGTTGAGATAACTCATGGTGCTTTTCCAATGTGGGACTAAAATTTTACAAGGCATGTTGAGAGCAAGCTCTCTCCATGTAAATAAAGCACCAACAATCTCCCACATATCACAACATATATATGTGTCCAGGGTTGAGCGTTCCCCACAGTAACTGTCCATTTTGTATTAGGATAGATGTCGCTGACGACTTGAATCTTCCCGCATGGGTTAAATAACAATGTGATACAAGAATGGACTACGCCTTGAATTCTGCACCACAATTGTAATTCTTCCTACTCACAAAGTGTAGTTACGTGTGCTTCTGGCTGCACATTAAAGGCCCTGTGCCAGCCTGGTTTCAGTGTATAATTCTGGGCGTCTACAAGTTTACCCTCAAGAGACGGCCTGATATCTCTTTTCATACACTATAGGTGAGTTCTTTATTAAAGAGATATGGCATGAAGCCTTGCGCTTCCTTGCGGTGCTACGCCGCTATGATATGGCCTGAAGCCGAGGCATTACCCCTACCTGGGAACCTCATCGTAGTGTCATACTACTGTAGCATGAGGTCACAAGCCTCTTTGTAGTGCCAAGCTACCCAGCATGAAGCCTAAGGCTTCCTTGCGGTGTTACGCCGCAACGACATGGCTTGCAATGCCGAGGCTTTACCCCTACCTGGGTACCTCATCGTGGTGTCGTGCCACTGTAACATGGGGCCATCCTCCCCTTTGTAGTGCTGTCTACAACTCTTTAATTATGTCATACAGCATTAGGCTACCTGCCTATTTGCGGTGCTACGCCGCTATGACTTGGCTTGCAAAGCCGAGGCATTACCCCTACCTGGGAACCTCATGGTAGAGTCATCCCACTGTAGCATGGAGTTTCACTCCTTGTAGTGCTGCTCTACCGTGCTTCCTGTAAAACATACCAGACATTCACTCTGCCTGAGAACTCATTAAGGCGTTTAAGCCAACCTTCCACAGGATCTGTTTTTTTGCAGAAAAATACATAGTAGACAACAGTGGTTATGGGTCCGTATCCCTTCCATGTTCCAGAGAACAAGTACCCACTGTTACCTGATAGTTTCCCAGTCAGTGATCCTCCTTTGAACCAAAAGTTAGATGCCTAGTAGATTTTTCTTTGAACTAATAGCATAAAACTTTATGGTAGGATTACAAAGACACACTATCAGAATGCCTTCAAGCCCATTTTACAAGCTGTGTCCTCGACCAACTGACGCTTGAGGCCCTTTGAGAACGGATCTGCTAGGTTCTCCTGACTCCGAACATCAACCACTGCAATTACACCTCTTTTGATAAGATCGTGTACTGTCCTGTGCTTCAACCGCACAGTCCTCTTCTTCCCGTTGAAGAGGTCATTTGATGCCACCGCCGCAGTCGCCTGGTTGTCACAGTATATCGGTATCGTCGGTATCTGAGCCCCAACCACTGGAAGATCATACATGAGCTCCCGAAGCCATTCTGCTTCATGTGCTGCAGTTTCAAGTGCATAGAATTCAGATTCCATGGAGGAACGAGAGAGTATAGTCTGCTTCTTCGACTTCCACGATATAGCAGCTTTACCCAAAGAAAAGACATATCCACCTGTGGATCTCTCGCTTTCCATCTCTGAACACCAGCTAGCATCATTGAAGCCTTCTACTACTGTCGGATACCCGTTGTAGTGCAGTGCATATGTCTGAGTTTTCTTGAGATATCTCATCACCCGCTTCACAGCTTTCCAGTGCTCAACCCATGGGTTGCTTGTGAACCGACTCAGCATTCCCATGGCGAAAGCTATGTCAGGCCTTGTGGCAGTGGTTGCGTACATCAAACTTTCGATAACGCTAGAATACTCCAGCTGCCTGACGCTTTCCCTCGAGTTTGGCTTCAGCTTCTGATCACACCTGTATGGCGTATCGATCCCTGGAAGATCCTTATACCCATAGCGTGTGAGCATCTTCTCAGTGTCCGGATGATCTTTATGCCCAAGATGACATCTGCATCCCCCAAGTCCTTCATACTGAACTTGGTTGAGAGGAACTTCTTTGTCTCTGTGACACAGCCTATATCCGTACCTAGGATTAGCATGTCATCCACGTACAGACAAACGATGACTCCTCTTCCATCAGCGAACTTTGTGTAAACACATTTGTCCGTCTCGCTGACTCTGTAGCCGTTTGACCTAATAACTTTGTCAAACTTCTCATGCCACATCTTGGGAGCTTGCTTTAAACCATATAATAATTTCACCAACTTGCAGACTTTGTCCTCAAGACCTTTGACGACAAATCCATCTGGCTGTTGCATGTAAATCTCTTCGGTCAGCTCCCCATTCAGGAACGCTGTCTTTACATCCATCTGATGTATCACCAACTTATGTATAGCTGCTAGAGCGATTAACATCCTGATGATGGTCATCCGAGCTACTGGAGCGTACGTGTCGAAGTAGTCTATCCCCTGTTTCTGAGAAAATCCCTTGGCGACCAGCCTGGCCTTGAACTTGTCAATAGTTCCATCTGCCTTCATCTTCTTCTTGAAGATCCATTTACATCCAATAGGCTTTTCTCCTTCAGGTAGATCTACCAACACCCATATGTTATTGGAGGTGATAGAGTCAAACTCGTCATTCACTGCCTCCTTCCAGAAGATAGCATCTCTGGTCTTCATTACCTCATCATAGGTAAGCGGATCTGCTTCCATATGATAGGTGACGAAGTCATCTCCGAAGTCTTTCGGTCTCCTCGCTCGCTTAGCTGACGGCTCTGCGAGTTCTGGTACAAGAGTTGTTTCATCAAAAATAGCTTCTTCTTGGACTACTGGCTCATATGAGATTTCAGTCTCATTTGCACCTACATCATTTTCCGGAATGTCCGAAAGAACAATGTTTTTGTCTTTTGCAAACTTGTCTTCAAAGTATTCAGCATCGCGAGATTCGATAATATGATTTGACTCAATATCAAGAAATCTCCGAGCATCACTCTTCTCGGCATACCCCAAGAAGATCGCCTTCGTAGTCCTTGTCCCTAGCTTCTGAATCTTCAGATCTGGGAGTTTCACATACGCCAGACACCCCCACACTCGAATGACATTCAAGTTTGGTCTGACTTTGAACCAGAGTTCATGAGGAGTTACGTTCGAAGTTGCATGTGGCACTCTATTAAGAATAAAAGTGGCCGTCAATGCAGCTTCTCCCCAGTAGCATTTAGGAAGACCCGCGGTTAGCAGCATAGAGTTCATCATTTCTGTCAACGTTCTGTTCTTCCTCTCTGCTACTCCGTTGGATTGAGGAGAATATGGAGCAGTAGTCTCGCATATGATTCCATGTTCTTTGCAGAACGATGCGAATTCATGAGACCTGTACTCTCTACCTCGATCACTTCTTAACCTCTTGAGTTGTTGTCCAGTCTGCCGTTCAGCTTCGGCCCTGAACTCTCTGAACTTCTCGAAGGCTTCGTCTTTAGACTTGAGCAAGTAGACGAACGCGTATTTTGAGAAGTCGTCGATGAAGGTTATGAAATACTTCATCCCGACCTTCGTGGAGAAATGTTTGAAGTCACAGATATCGGAGTACACCAACTCCAGAAGATCTGTGCTTCTATTGACCCGATGAAAGGGTTTCCTTGTGATCTTCGTCTGAGCACACACCTCACACTTCTCCACCTTACCCCCACATTTGGAGATAAGTCCTAGACTAGACATTTTGTTAATTCTCTTACAATGAACATGTCCTAGTCTATTATGCCACAACTCAAGAGAATAATCAGAAAATGCAACTGCATTAATGTCTTCAAACTGGTTAACAAGCTGAATTTTAAACATGCCTTCGGTTTGATAAGCCTTCCCGAAGTATGTTCCTTTCTTGGACATCACCATCTGACCAGCATTGATGTCCATCCTCAAGCCTGCGTTGCAGAGCAGGCTCCCAGAGATCAGATTTTTGGCAATCGCCGGAACATGCTTCACACCTTGAAGCGTCAGAGTGTTCCCAGAAGTGAGTTTCAGTTCCACGGTCCCGATCCCCAGAACTTCAGCTTAGGCCTGGTTCGCCATGACAACCTTCTCAGATATCGGCTGGTACGTGACGAACCATTCCTTGCCTGAACAGACATGGCAAGTCGCACCAGTGTCTATCCACCAGTCAGAGTCAACCCCCACAGTTGTGACCTGTCCGATCATAGCAACAACGTTAGAAACCAATGAAACCTTATTAGGCTCACCTTTCTCTGATTGTTTAGGCTTAGATCTGCATTCACTCTTGTAGTGGCCTTTCTTGCCACAATTATAACAAGTCACGTGGGACTTAGTCTTCTGTTGCTTGAAAGAAGGACCCTTCACTTTTAGATTAGCGAAGTCCTTCTTCTTGGGATGAGAAGCCGCCTGCTTCCCCTTGGAATCTCTCGTCTGTACAAGATTGGCTTTAGCCAACTGTTTGGACAGAGTGTCCACCTTCTGTTGAGAACGCATCTCGTTCTCAACATGGATCTCTTGAAGTAGATCTCCCAAGCTAATGTCTAGCTTCTTTCTGTGCATTCTTGCATAGAAGGTACTCCATCCAGTAGGAAGTTTTGAGACGATCCCTCCGACGACAAACTTGTCGGGAAGGGGCATCTCTTCGTCTTCCAGTTTCTGACGCAGCTTCAGAAATTCCTTCACCTGTGGCAGCATGGACTTTTCGTCCTCAAAGAGCAATTTGTGATATTTTTCAACCACAAATATTTTGCTCCTGTTCTTATCTTCTTTATACAGATTTTCCACAGACTCCCATATGTCTCTGGCAAGTTCCTTCTTTGAGTAGGATTCTGCCAGGGAGTCCTCCATAGCATTCAGGATGAGAAGACTGCAGATGCTATTTTTCCTTCTCCACTTGGCCTGGAGTTTGGTAGCCGCGTTGATGGCGGCAGTAGATCCAGTGTCTGGAACAGAGGGTTCTTCCTCCAACAGAACATGATCAACGTCTTTCAATTGAAGAGTTAGGTACACCTTTCTCTTCCAGACTTGATAGTGCTCTCCATCAAACTTTTCCAACTTGTAGAAGTCCGATTGGAGGAGCGAAGCATTAATGTTTTCCATCTTTACGGATCTTGCTTTGAGATTGTTAGTCCCGGGACTTGATCAAAGATGAAAAAACAGATGCAATCGAGATCTGAGATGTCCCACAAAACTTTGCAGAGAGCAAACTCAAGATCTACGATGGAATAAAAAATCAAATAGCCAAATTACAATCTGAAGGAGGAAAAAAAGAGAAGAGAAGATCTCTCGTTCTTCCTTGCAAACGTGTTACAATTGGGACAGAAAGAGTTACAATAAAACTAGAGAGAGATGAGAAGAAGAACAATGCTGGGGTGTCAAAACACCGTTGCTCAAAGCAAGATTCGCCCCACACGATCTGCTTCCAGGAACCAGCAAGTTGAATAACTTGTGGAACGCTCGATGTCACCTCTGTTCTGACTCCTCGGATGGACTTGCAATGGCGGCAGCAGCTCTCTCTCTCTTTCTCCTTTTATGACTTGTATTTTCGTAGTAGTCACAAAGGAGGCCAGAAGAGAGTATATATAGAGAGAGGGTGGAAACCCTAGCCGCCTCTTCAGTTATGGAAAGATTGAATCAAATCACAAAAAGATAGCAACGAATTAATTCTAATCCCACAAAGATAGGAACTGAATTAATTCAAATCCCACAAAGATAGTAACGAAATTAATTCAAATCCCACAAAGATAGGATCTGAATTAATCGCATTGATTCACCCTTTCCATAACCGATTTGAAATCTGCACAGTCAGCGTAGCCCTCATGCGGCAGCAGCAGCAGCAGCCTGGCCGCATGGACCGCTTGGGCCGCATGGACCGCATGAGCCGCATGAGCCGCATGGACCGCATGAACCGCATGAGCCGCATGGACCGCATGAGCCGCATGAGCCGCATGGACCGCATGAGCCGCATGGACCGCATGGACCGCATGAGCCGCATGGCCGCATGAACCGCATGAGGCCGCATATGAGCCGCATGCCGCATATGAGCCGCATAAAGACCGCATGACTGCTGACGTGCTAAGTGCAAAGTGCGCCAACAAAACGCCATATTACGCCTCATGAGCCCGAGTCCGAGTCCGAGTCCGAGTCCGAGTCCGAGTCGCTAAGCCCCTTTGGGGCTTAGCTCCAAGTGGAATTAATCCAAGAGAATGACAAAAGCATTAATGCTTAATCCTTGGAGCCTTATTCTTACCTCCTAGTAAAATCACCCACATGGTTCCCTCCTTAGGGTCACCACCCCATGTGCATCTCTCAACAACACACCCAAGTATATATGTTGAGATAACTCATGGTGCTTTTTCAATGTGGGACTAAAATTTTACAAGGCATGTTGAGAGTAAGCTCTCTCCATGTAAATAAAGCACCAACAGAGATGACGTGAGGGCTTGACACAGTCGGAAACGACGCGGTGGATCCGTGGCGCTCCTTGATCTGGACAGCCCGGTCACGGTGGATGGCCAAGGCAAACGAGGCGTCGTCGGGAGGTTCGTCCGAGAGACACGGGAACGACCATTGGTGGTCGGAACAGAGGTAAGGATTTGGGTTTTGCTTTGTTTATGGTTGGTGGTTGGGGTTGACTCGACCGGAGTTCGTCTAATGGTGGTGGTGCTGTTGATGATGGTGGGAGGCGACGATGTGGCTGAGAGTGGCATCGATGCTGGTGGCTGAATCTGGCGCCGAAATGGTGACAGAAAAAGGGGTGGCTATGCAAGGTCGGTCTGGACGCAGCACTGTGGTGGCGGCAGAGTTGTTCGGCTCGGGTGGATGGGTTCATACGGGGGTCGGGTATTGTCGTTGATGTTTTATGTGTAATATAATGGAATAAGATGGGGTGGTCACGAACACACGGGTCCGGACACGCTTTTATGGTATATGTTGGTGGACACACGAACACTAGGGCACAGGATTATATATTGGCTGCTGCTGTGGTTGTGGTGGCATCGGTGGTGACGATGGTGGTGGTGTGGGTGATGGGATTGGCTTGGTTGTGGGAGAAATAATCCACCTTATATAAGAGGTGAATCTCCTAGGAGGATATGGACTATATGTTCCATTGGATAACTCTCTCCTTTATTCTAAATCAAGCAAAACTATTTAATTCAATTTAATACAATCGAAATCTGTTACTTCTAATAAATGTTTAAATCAACTAAATCTTATCATAATCTACTATATATCAAAAATACTTTAAACTGCATCTTTCATATTATCAAGTAATCAATTCTAAATAGATTAAGTTCTCAATATAAAATATCTAAAAAATATTTATTGCTATCATAGTTTAAATCATATATTTTTCAAATCAAAAGAGTAATTGATTTACTACAAAATAAGGTATGAAAGTATATTTTCATTTAGTAAAAACAAATCGAATTAAACATGTTTCTAATAAACCTTTTAGTGAAATATGATATCCAACACCGAAGTAAATATAAGAAAGCTCAATAATTATCATTTGATAATTTTGTAATGCCAAACATAAGAAACAATTATTTCTTCGAAGTGTAAATGATAATCTTAGTCATAAATTTTAATTATGTTTTGGAAGTCTAAAATAATGATCAAAACATTTATAATTTGAAGAATAAACTATGAAAATCATAATCGAAAATAAATTAGAAATCATTTTGTTTATAATATATTTATAGGTCTTAAGAATATAATTTTGGAATTAGAATATTTGAAAGTCCAGCATATATATATATATATATATATATATATATATATATATATATATATATATATATATATATATATATATATATATAATATATATATATATATATATATATATATATATATATTATTCAAATAGAAAATTAAGAAAGCTACTAAGAGAAATTAGTGCTTCTGAAAAATAATTTTCAATCGAGTTTTTGAAGTCCGATAACAACAAAAATTTTCTTTTAGAAAGATTCAAAAAAAACACCTTTAAACAAATAATTAAAATATATGAATAATTTTGATAATTCGGGAAAAGGAGTTACTAGTATGGCCGGGATAACGGGATCGCCTGTAACTGGAAAAAAATTTCTATATGAACTACTTGATTAATCTAGTCATTAACCTAGTCAGATTCATTATGAATCATTGACCGTGATAACCAGGAATCCATGTCTTAGACATGATGCAAGACGAGACAGGTAGCTTGTACAGGCACAATCCAGAAAATCAACCACGGTGTCAAGACAAGAGTTACTTAGCAAGTTAAGGTAGCTGTGTCACAACAGCCTTTCAAGATTATTATGTCATGTCGGGTTACTTGTTACTTGTCAAGATTACTTGTCAGGAATGTGCCTCAACGGACAACTATCAAGATTGTACATGTCTTATCAAGTTACTTCTCATGTCAAGAGTGCTTGTCAAGAGTGCGCCTTGACGGGCCACTATCAAGATTATCATGTCGTGTTCATGGCAAGATCAATACTGGCAATTCATGTTATGCTCAACAAGTTATCGGGTCGTCACAAGATAGGTCAAGTACAAGTCACATGCAAGATCACAGGCAAATACAACTAGATCTAGGAGAACATGCATGGGGGCAAAGGGCAAGAAGTATCATGGCAACAAGTGGCACCGGTCAAGTAGCGCCAGGGAAATGACAGGTGGCGCCAATGGGGACAGGGGGCGCCTAAGTTAGGTCGCGCCAGGCTGGGGTGCGCCAGATCATGTTGCGCCAGGTCAGGTTGCGCTAGGTCAGGTTGCGCCAGGGCCTAAGGGGGTGTTGGGCTAGGTTGCGCAGTGCTAAGGAGTGCGCGCTGGGTCAGGTTGTGTCGCGCTAAAGAACGTGCATAACTGAATGGCACAGCGCCAAGTTGCGCACGCACACACTGCTCTTCTTCTCCAACAAATATAAAAATGCCTTAGTTGAACCCATGAACTAAAATGGCCTTAACTTACTCAAAACAAGTCCGAATTGAGACTTCCAAGGGTCTAAACTGCATATAACGAGATTTCCTACAGCCTGGGACGACTATTTTTAGGAAATACCAAGCTTTAATAGATCAAAACCAAGAAAAACAAGAAAAGATCAAAACTTAGATCTACAAAATCCATCCATCAAAATCGAAAATGCCAAGTTCTAAAGAGGCTTATAATCAAGTAGAGAAGAGAATGGAAAAATAAAATGGAAGATCCATCATGAAGAAAGATTGCACTTGCCTAGGGTCTCTTTGGTGGGTGGGAGGAGTAATGGAGAAGAATAATAAGTAAATGAAGAAGAGTAATGAAGAGAGAGAGAGAGAGAGAGAGAGAAAGGAGTTGACTTATATAGCAACCTCTCTCATTTCAACCCAAAATAAACCAAACAAAGCCAAGCCAAGTCATGTTGAACCAAGTTGAACCAAATCAAGTCAAGATTAAACCAAGGCTAAGCTAAGCAAGATAAGTTAAAACACGGGTCATCTGATAATGTCACTCCCCGTTCCCAGTATACGTATTTTTAATACATGTACTGCTAAAATGTATTTATTTAACATTTATCATGTATTGTTTTGTATTTAAATCTCTTTAAATTCATGTTAATTAATTTTCTGCAATTAATTTTCAGTACTTTACTTTCTGCTTTTATTCTCTGCTTTAGCTTACTTTAGGTTTGGCCTAGATTGGTTTATTTTCGGGTTATGGTGGTTCATCATGAACCGAACCCACCTACCACCACCCCTTCCATTTAAAGCCCCCAACTCTTTCTCTCTCTTCATTACTCTCATTCACCATTACTCTTCTTTCTCATTACTCTCCCCACCTACCAAACCCATAGGCAAGTACATCTTACTTCTTCATGAGGACCCATTTTTATGGTTCCATTCTCTTCCCTTTGTGATTCTAAGAGAGTTTAGAAATTGACATTTTTTGTTTTGATGTTTTATTTTTAGTAGATCTAGAAATTAGTTATTTTTGGATTTTAGTGGTTTTGATCTATCAAACTTCTTTGTTTTCAAGTTTTAATAGTTCCATGTTGTAGAGAATTTTATTCTACCCAATTTTGACCTTTAAAAAGTTGGATTTGGACTTATTTTGACCAAGTTATGGACTTTTGAAGCTTTGGGTTCAAACCATGGAGTTCTTGCTGTTTTGGAGAAGACAGTGAGCAGTGTGCGAGCTTTTTAGCTTGTGCCACTGAGTTGCGCGCGCTCTTTAGTGCAGCGCAGTCCCCATACGCTGCCTTTTGGAAGCGTATGGATCTCATACGCTGCCTTGACAAAGGAGTCGTATGGATCTCATACGCTGCCTTGAAGAGGAGTCGTATGGAGTGCATACGGTGCCTTTTGGAAGCGTATGTCTTACATACGCTGACTTGGGTGACAAGGAGCGTAGGCGAGTCCATACGCTAGCCTGACTTGAGCGTAGGAGAGTCCATACGCTTGAGCGTAGGAGAGTCCATACGCTAGCCTGACTTGAGCGTAGCTGACCTGAGCGTACGCTGACTTGAGCGTAGCTGACTTGAGCGTAGCCTGACTTGAGCGTAGCTTGACCTGAGCGTACGCTGACTTGAGCGTGGTCTGACTTGAGCGTAGGCTGACATGAGCGTAGCCTGCTTACCCTGGATCTTCTATAGTCCTGTATTTTGATATCTTATTAGATATTTAACGTCCATTTTATATCCTTACGCCTTTTTGCATTAACTTGATATAATCATGATATGTTAATATTTCTGTTAAATATAGATTGTTACGTGAGATGTACCATGTGTCGTGAATTGAGTTATAGATACCCTGATTGACTGGAATTAAATCCTGAGAGTTGTAGACTCGACCCCACTGAATATTAGTTGACTTTTATGCCTTGTCACCATTGATAATGATTGTGACCTTGACTAATAATTGATCATGCGTTCCTAGTTGGAACTAAGAGACTGGCTAGTCGTCTTTTTGAATTGAATAAATGAGACACGTTCATATTAATTATGAACTATTGGAATCGACTGGCTAATCCTGAATATTGGCATACAGGCACATGCAGGCTTCAATTCATTTATTATTTATTTATCTTACCAAAGAAGCATGTGTACTTTATGGTCAAGGCATGATTACTCCGTGGTTAGTTTTGATTGTTGCATTACGCTATGTAAGACCTACAACCTGACCGCACTGGTATCATTGTAGAGTTGCGCATATCGTACCCCGTACGAAAGTACTCATTCTGAATGACCATGATCCACGGCATGGTACTTCACTCAACGTAGAGACTATTAAGTTAAATAAAATAATGATTGCATGGAGAGAATGGATTCCCGAGTTCTTACATGGCAGCCTTCTTGGGACTAGTGGTGCCCGACAGGCCGGTTGGTCCCCACAGATACTGTAAATCTGCCACACGGGCAGGGAGCGGTATCTGGTTATATTATCTATTGAATATTGTATATTAATGACGGACGTCCTGCTGGGACTCGTCTAATTCATGATTGGCACAATTGATTGACTGGGTAAACTAGCCTTGCTTGCGCATAGTAAGAACTGAGAAATCCTTTATTGCATAAAACCAAGATAACTTGGAACTCATAATAACAAGCCGTAGTAGTTGCCTGGCCGTTTAAAGTAATTTGTTTGTGTACTGTACCTACTCTGTTACTTAACTGAGATGATCAGAACGTCACGACATGACGGGCCAACTTCTGTCCTTGTTTGGTTGGGAGGTTGGTTCGAAGTGTCGTGATGTTGTGTGAGTCCTAGTAGATAGCAGAGATTTATTATCATATTCTCTTATTACTGGCTTCATTCCTCATATCGTGCTCCCTTGCGGTACTTGCTATTAGATGTCTAACCTCTCTGGTTTTGTATGGCCAGATTTAGAGCCAGTCCCCGAGGATCCAGCTTACTTCTACCTCCAATATGGTCAACACTAGAGAGATGATCGCAGGAGGACTCGAGTGGGTTTCTTACTTCCCGCTCGTTTTGTTATCTACTTTATACTTTGCCGTTTGGCACCGACATGTTAGTCGGATTGTCTTGTACCTACTTTTACATAATTATAATTAAGTCAGACTGCAGCTGATAATAATTGTGTACACTTTGCTACATCATCTGGCTGTATTTTGTAAAGCCAGATATCAAGAACATTTTGACTGAGCGTTTGGGACGCCTTACTGCTTTATCTCACATGTTCTCTATTTCTGTTTCTTATTTGAATGATTTAGACAATAGATGTGAAATGACCATAGTAAGACTTTCATGTAGTATGCACCCCCTTGTCTTTTAGACAGCATTGATCGTATTATACGGTATTCATCTACCCGTAATACGTAGCTGGCTGAGTCATTACCCCGCTCTCCAGTATTCTGGTTTTGGGGCGTGACAGATAATTGTCAGAAATTCGTATACGTATCCTGAAAAATACGTATAACGGGAAATGGGAGTGACAGTCCCCCAACGTCTTCACGACGTCTACGACAGCCGATGTCGTCCAGCCACCCGTTCTATGCGCACGATGCCCTTATGACGTCTTCCCGACGCCCATTGGGCGCCGCATGACGGACCGCGTGGTCGGCCGTCGTTTATACGCCCATTGGGCACCGCATGACGGACCGCATGACGTCTTTTCGACACCCTTATGACGTCTTTCCGACGCCCATTGGGCGCCGCATGACGGACCGCGTGGTCGACCGTCCATGTGACGCCCCTAGCCGTTGAGTTTTCATGCATGGGGCACCCCATTCTGTCCCACGCCAGCTCAGATCGTGGCCATTTTTTGTCAGTCTTCCGACGTTGTGGATGCCCATATATATATGGGTCCTTCTACAATACATCCCATGGAAAAATTTGTATCGATACATCCAAAATCTAAACCATTGGATGTTGATCCAATGGTTCGGATTGAATAATAGAGTAGCGAACATCATTTAATGTTGATTTTGACTTTTGACCTCTATTAATAATCTAAGAAAAGTTACTTAATCCGAACCATTGAATGAACGTCCAATGGTTCACATTTGGGATGTATCGATACAAATTTTTTCATGGGATGTATTAAAGAATTTATATATATATATATATATATATATATATATATATATATATATATATATATATATATATATATATATATATATATATATATATATATATACGGAGCGGATCAAAAGCCCTCCTTAGAAAACCCCCTAAAAATTTTCTCACTCTAATCTGTAATTTAATGTTAATATTAATGTTAATGTTAATATTAATGTTAATATTAATGTTAATGTTAATATTAATTTTTATTTTTATTTTTATATTAATGTTAATGTTAATATTAATTTTAATGTTAAGTTTAATGTTAATTTTAGTATTTAATGTTAATATTAACATTAATATTAACATTAAATTACAGATTAGAGTGAGGAGATTTTAAGGGAATTTTCTAAGAGGGACTTTTGATCCGCTTCCATATATATATATATATATATATATATATATATATATATATATATATATATATATATATATATATATATATATATATATATACACCCGCCCGCGGAGCCCCCCCTCCCCTGCCCTATCGGATCGAGCAGGGCCTAGGCGATGCCGCGCGATCCAATGGCCAAGAGGGCACGCGGCTCCGAAAATGGGACTCCCGATCAGCGGAGCTCATATATATATATATATATATATATATATATATATATATATATATATATATATATATATATATATATATATATATATATATATATAGTTTTGGATATATGTTTAAATAGTTGTAAGGATAATTTAAGTTATTTTTACATTTAGTCATACGAATTTTAAATTATTTTATGAGAGAATATATGCAAGGCACGTATTTGTGGTATTTAAAATTATTTTACGTAAGGCACGTATTGGTGGTAGTCAATTATAAGAATTAAAAAAATTATTATTTAGTGCGTGATATACAAATGGCTTGAACGACTCACTTTTGAGCCGCTTTCAAGCCATATTATAGTAGAAGAAATGTATCTTCAAAACTAAAATTTTCTTTATAATTAATAATGTATTAGTGTAAAATTTAATCAATTCCGACTAGTGATTTTAAATTTAGTCTATCATATCTAATTTAAAATATGATATAGTAATGTAAATAATCTGTCATATCTAATTTAAAATATTATATAATATCTCTATAATCTAAATATGTTCTAACTCAATTTATGCATGTTATATAATTTAAATATAATTTGATGTAAGATAATGTACTCATGTTTTTGTATTGTTTAATTACTTATTTCCTAAACTTTCCTTTATCTATAATAATTTAATGGTATAAATTTTATTCCCTAATGTTTTTATAAGTTATATGTATAAATATATATGGGTCCGGCTAAAATAGTATTAGATATTTAGATGCAAATAGTCCAGCACTTGTAGCTCACATGGAAGGTGCATAGACATCAGACAGGACCGACATGATTTGAGCCCTCCAACGATAAAAATATATAGGTATGTGTTGGTTGTAATAAAAATAAAAATGTGTAAACAACTACTATGTATAACAACAGATGGATGAGAAAAGAAATGCTAACATATATCTTACTATGTACAGCAGATGGACGAGATAATAAGTGCGAACATATATCATCGTTTATAGACAAATTAGTACTAATCAGACGTGACATTTTGTTCCCATCAAACTCCCCCACCACCTGATTTTTCATTTCTTTCGTTCATTCCACTTAGACATGTCAAGTGGGCCGGACTGGTCCGACCCATCGCAAGTCCGGCCTGGAAAATGGCCCATGTGTTGGTTCGATTTGAATAATCTTAGACCTGGACTAGTCCGGCCCAATATAATGGAACGTGTCGGATCTCACATATCGGCCAGTAAGAGAGGCCTGACCGATCCGAAGTTCAAATCCGTCTCAACCCGTGGCCCGGACCGGCCCGAATTAGAATTGCCCAGTAGGTGAAAGAATTCGTAAAGTACGTCAAATTGTTTACAAGTTTCAAAAGTGATGTTTACGATGGAAACATGCACAGTAAGGCAGCACTGAGAATCAGTCCTCCAAAACATTTGCATGTTTTGTACTTTGTTAAACTTTATAGAAAAATTAGCAGAACAAACTTAAACCATAGAGTTTCCAGGAAAACTTTCCTAAAAGAAACATGAGAGTAGACTTTATGAATATATTACTTGGGAACTTCCGTGCAGCTAAACATCTCTACACAGTCATGAAGTGATCAGTCTCGTTGGATATAAAATAACGACAGTGCTAGGTCGACCGTATTTTGGTTCGCAGTTTTGACCCACGGTCCACATGATGGTTTTTAATTGGCAGGACACTGATGGATGAAACCCACATGAATGGAGAGGATAAATTGGATTACGATATTGTTGGGAAAGAAGCGCGGAAACCTTTTCCCAAACCGGAGAGGATAAATTGGATTACGATATTGTTGGGAAAGAAGCGCGGAAACCTTTCCCCAAACCGGAGAGTACCTGCGAGAGGACCGAGCAAACAAAGCACGAACCCAAAAACAAGCACACAAAAACAACCACGCAGACACAGAGAATTTTTGACGTGGAAACCCTTGCGGGAAAAAACCACGGGACGATCGGAGTCCAACCCTGAGAAGCCTCCACTAATGGAATAGAAGAATTACACCCTCTACAAACTCCTCCCGATCCAAAACGGATCCCCACAACACTCAGAGACAAGAACAATGATCACAAGGCTACGAAGAACGAGAACGACGAGTAGAGATTACCCGAAACACGATCTCCTTCGAAAACGACCTTCGATCCTCCGTCTTCTTCTCCGAAGTTGCAATGGCACTCTTGCCTCCTTCTCTCTCAAACTTGTGTTGTCCAATGCGATAATACGATAATGAATTAGGGTTGAGAAAACTCAATATATCTCCCTAATCCCGCAACCAACCTGGACCGTTGGATTAGATCCAATGATGAAAACTCATCCAAAAAATCGCTTCAGCCCCCGACGACACAGAGTTCGGCCAGAACTCTGTGTGGGGCAACCAGCACCTACTGGCCAAACCCTGGAACGGCCAGACCGAGTTCGGCCCGAACTCGCCATGGGACCGAGTTCGGCCCGAACTCGGATCCCCTGCTTCCAGCAGCTCCAGCAGCAACAGCAGCAACTCCGTCGTCTACTTCCCGAGCTTCTCCGATATCGGACGGCGCTCGTCGCACTCCGGGGTCTTCTCCACATAGGTTGGGAACCCCACCCACTCCAACAGATATCTCAGCCCATGGTCAGACGACGGACTGTTTAGCATTTTCCTTAAAATAACTATGATAACTTTGCAAAACTAACTTTTGGTAGACTGTTAAAGTAGTTTTTGGTAGAGTTGTCACTGGGTGAGCTTGGAACGTATCTAAGATTCTAGTATTCTAGAGATGCTTATTACTTGGGCGTGGACTTCACGCCGTTCCTATTCAAAAAACTCGATATTAATAGTACTAAGTCTAACACAGTAACTTGGACCAGGGACCCGTCAATACAATTGGAGGCCCGGTCCAAGTCTGATCCGACTCGATCCAATCAGAAATTCACCGTGTCTGTGGGCCATGTGCCTAATTAGATTCAGATTTTCACCCTAGGGTCGACCTGGCCTACAATAGTGCATGGACATGAGAGGCCTGGCCCCAATGTTTTAAAAATCAGAATGATGATCGAACCAAATTGTTTTGGTATAGGTCGAATCGGAGTTCAACTAGGTTCAACCGGGGTTCAAATAGACTTAGTTTGGTTTGGTTCAAATATGTAAGATATTCATATTTACTTTTTGGTTTGGTTTGGATTGATTTGATTCTTAATATATTGGTTTGGTTTAATTTTACAACTTTAAGATCTATCAAAGCTAAACCAAGAACCAAATGGTCAAAAAAAATTGTGATAATTTTTTTAATTTTAAAAAATCAAAATTGACCGGTTCTATTGCGAACCGGTTCGGACGGTTCAATTGTGAACCGGTTTGTCCGGTTCACCTGTTGAACTCCGGTTTAGAAAAAAAAACTGACGGTTCGTAAAAATACTCGGTTTTAGTCGGATCGGACCGATTTTTCGTATAAACTGGTTGGACTCGGTTCAACTGTCGGTTCGATACAGTCCGGTTCTTACAACACTGCCTGCCCAATTGACATCCGCTATATTTTCTCCATGCATAACTTACTCCTCAACTATATTCTACATCCCTTTACCCACGGTCCCACACGGCCGCACCATGCACCTATCATTCATTTATTTTTGTGTCTTTCATGCATTTTGTGTGTGTGTTTTATATGTTTATTAACAACAATCAAATAGATGGGTCTTCTTGGGAAGAGGAAAGTCCGAAAGTTCCAAACAAAGTGCAACTGCTGTTTGTGGTAGTCTTCCTTTTCTTCGTCCTCCTCTTTCTCTTCTTCCTCTTTTATCCATGTCATAATAGTGCATGACATGTGTGAAGATGAAGAGGAAGAGGAAGAAGAAGAAGACTACTCCGAAGACGATGAACAGTTGCACTTCGGACTTGGTAAGCATATTTTGGTTCAATTAATATTTGTTATATTTGTTGCCGAGTAGTAGTAGTAGTTCCAAAGCACCACTTCCACGCTGCTTGTTAGCAATTCAGCAAATGAAAAAGATTCGGGACAACAAAAGTACAAATATATATCGAATCAGTATAAATAAAATAGGATAAAAAATTCGGCTAAATATTCAAAAAAATGAAAATATTGAGATCAGAAATTTCACATTCTTAAAAATATGGTCAAATTTTGTTAATTAAACAGGTTTCCACGACATTTTTTTGGCCAAATTTTTCAATAATTTATACAGAATATATTTAAAATTTTGCCTTACCTACTGATTCGAATCTTTTAAAAGTACCCAAGTATTATACGTTTATGAAATAAATTTTTTTTTGCATATACTACGAGTTTTAGTCGGCTGATTGCTAACGAGGCGTTGAAGAACCATTTCACACATTCCAATGATATGAAAGCTTAGCTGCTGCATTTGACATGCAAATAATTGCTTTTCTTAGAGCCCTTGCATGAAAATTCACTTTCTTGTAGCGAAGAACATAGAACAACAACAACAATGCCTTTCTTCCAAATTTTTGGATATTGCTGGGAATCTTTTTCTTCCATTCAGTGGCGGATCGCGATTCAGGATGTGCTGACTTGTAAATTTAAATACAAAAAATTGATAGGCAAAAGGAGGGATATAACTATGTGCTACACACCTACACTGCTTACCTTGTTAGAATTTTGGCCTTTGCATTGAAAAATCTTTAGTTCCACATCGGCTAGGCCAAAAAAAATGTATCTCTATATATAAGCTATGCTTGCTTAGAGATGCACAAGTGGTGTGAAGGTGCACATGGGGGTGCCATATGTGAGTATTTTTCTAGTGAGAAAAAAGGCCAAATCAACAATGAAGCATTCATGCTTTTTGCTCTTAGAAATTAATTTTCAATGGAGCTAAGCGACTCGTACTCGGGCTCATGGGCGTAATGTAACATTTTATTGGCGCACGGTTGGTGCAGAGTGCGCAAGGTGAGCGTGGTGCGCGCGGTTCGCAAGTTGCACGGGTGGCTCAAGTGGTGCGCGCTGTGCGCCAGTTGACTCAGATCGTGTCTGTGCATGATCTGAGCAGTTACAACACGTTCGGACCGATTTTTCTCACGTCTCGAACAACGAGCCACTTGCGCAGCCGATCGTGCTACCAGATGGCACGGCCAATTGGTGCTGACCAATTGGCACGGCCAAGTGGCGCGTCCAGTTGCGCGACCCAGAGGCGTGCCCAGTTGCGCGGCCCAGAGACGCGCGAAGTTGTGCGGCCCAGTGGCGCGCCAGTGGGTGCTGCCTGTTGGCGTTGGCCCAGAGTGCGCAGGTGGCGCAAGTGGCACTATGCACGTGGTGCGCAAGTTGCACGGGTGGCTCAAGTGGCGCGCGTTGTGCGCCAGTTGACTCAAATCGTGTTCGTGCACGATCTGAGCGGTTACAGCACGTTCGGAGCGATTTTTTCCACGTCTCGAACGTTCTGCTAACTGGGCAGTTGCAGCGCGGACCTATATAAGGTCTCTTCTCTCTCACAGTGTATATAGATAAGAACAAGACAAGTGTTCATAATTTCTTACGAATTTTTACAGACTTTGAGAGAGAAGAGAAGCGTTGCACCATCGTTACTTTGCACAGGAGTCCGCTGCCATCCGAGAAGTCAGAAGAGCGAAGTGATCCCACTACAACAAATAGGACATACAATAGCAGTTTATCTATAGCGTTCCAGCCTCCCTGCTATAGAATGTCATCATCAATAGCGTTCATTAGTCAGTGCTATTAAAAGGTAATACAATAGCAGTTGATCTATAGCGTTTGAGCCTCCCTGCTATTATAATATCATCATCCATAGCGTTCATAGGAAATGCTATTAAAAGTTCATACAATAGCAGTTTATCTATAGCGTTTATGCCTCCCCGCTATCAGAAGTGTCATTATCAATAGCGTTCATTATGCAGTGCTGTTAAAGGTATAGTTTTTTCTGACCGTTGCTATGCCCGTATTTCTAAGGGTGAGCATTATTCGGTTTTGGACCGAAATCCGAATCGAACCTAACCGAATAAGAGATTCGGTTCATTTGAAAAAAATTTGGTTCGATTTCGGTTTCGAAAATACTAAATTTTTTTATTCAGTTTCGATTTAAAACCGAAAACCCCAATAAGATTTATTAATTTATAAAAATCCTAATTCTATGTATATTTAGTGACTAAAAATGTATATATTTGAAAGCAACAATTATATATATATATATATATATATATATTGAAAATATATATATATATATATATATATATATATATATATATATATTGAAGTCCTACTTTTGATATATTTTTGACATATAACAAAAAAGTGTACAAACTTATAATTTTTTTAATATAATAAAAATATGATTTCTATTTATTCGGTTTAACCGAATAAATCGATCAAATAACCGAATAGTTTATTCGGTTCGTTTCGGTTTTGGTTTTGGTTAATTTTGGTTCGGTTTCGGTTTTGGAGTTTTTGAATTTCGGTTTATTTGGTGTTGACTATTTCGTTTCGATTGAAACCGCGAATAAACAGAAGGCTCACCCCTACATATGTCAAAGTAAGGTATCCAGTTCGATTAGGAGTAGCATCATATTGTATATATTTTACATGATTAAAAAAATACTATAACATATTTTGGATGCTATATAAGTTACAACGTCATAATGGGATTAAATCGCTACCGTAAAAAAAAATTCATGCGAAGGAGCTGCAAAATACGCTTCAACTAATCCCTCCCCTGGTAAACCGAATAAGAAAATTTAGTAACATATATACGAAATATATCTTTGTATATTTAGTTAATATATATATATTGGAAAAAAATTATAAATAAACTGAAATATTGGTTATAAACCAAATAAACTGAAAATCGAACAGATTTATTCCATTCGGTTTGGTTCGGTACAGGATATTTCGGCTGGTTTCAATTTTTGTTATTCGATTTTCGGTCGAATTCGGTATTTGGTAATTCGGTTCGGTTAACCGAGTTAATTGAATGCTCACAATTGAACTATCTACGGTTCCAATCATATGGGAGAAGCAACACAGTTTTATAAAATATATTTTAAATTAAAAAAATAAGTTATAATATGTTGTGATTGCTATAGGAGCGATTCAGTTTTGCTAAATAAATTATAGCGTTCTCCATAGCGGGCGATCCCGTCCGTTAGATGTTTCGCAATTAAATCCGAACCGTCCATAGCAAAACGCTATGTCTTATGTTTGAAAAAAACATTATTGTATTCTCCACCTCGTAAGCTGGGCGCCTAACTGAAAAATCCCTTCAACTCCTCTAACCTGGACGCGTAACTGAAAAACCCCTTCAACTCCTTTCACGAAAACCCTCTCCTCTCCTTATAACTCTCACTCACGAAAACCCTCTCTCTTCCTCATCTTCTTCTCTCTGTCGCGAAACCCTCTTCCGGAAACGCTCTTCCTCAGGTAACCCTCTTCCCCTCATGAAACCCTCCCTCTTCCTCATATTCTTCTCTTTGTCTCTCTCTCCCCTCACGAAAACCCTAAAAATTGACCGACTGTCCATAGCAAAACGTTATTTTCAATTTTTTCTACTACAAAAAAAGATGGCTTTTGGGACGACACTCTTAGATATGCTACTCCAAAAAGTCCCAAAACATTAATATTTGGAACTTTTATCTATTTTATAATAAAAATAATATTATTTAGTACAGATTCCTAAATAGATAATAATAAAGTATCTATTTATGACTGATTTATTTTCATCCTAAATAAACTTTCGGACCGTCCTAATAAACCAGGCGGGAAGAAAAAATAATTGGCCACTCAAATTTTGGGTCCATTCCATCGGTTTTTTATTTTATAATTTTTCCTTTAGATTACTCTTAACCGTTTAATGTTAATAGTTCAATCTGAACCGTTAATGTTAGGCATTTAAGCCCTTTCCTACATCAACATCCAATTCTCTCTCTAAAAAATAGGGAGAAAGAAATCTCTAATGTCTTTCCCCCCTCCCCCCTCACATGCTATTTCCTCTCCCGCCTCCAGATTATCGACTTATCCTCCCGGATAAAGCCTCAACCGCCGACAACAAAGGTTTCCTCCCGCCTCCAGATTATTCTACAACTGTTTCTGAAGGTCTCGAATGTCCACACTCTAGTCTAAGAGCAATCTGGAAACCCTAGCGGTCATATAATAAGCTTCCATGTTTTCATATTTTTTCTCGTATACTTTCTTGCTTATTTCTACATTATTCCATGACTTCTGGAAAAAAAAGAACATAATTTCTCAAAAAATAACATCATTTTCTTATAAAGGATTTTTTGTTCTCCTTGGATAATTTTTTTTTACATCATTTATAGCATCTCCCATAGTTTGGTTCATTGTGAATAGTTGCAATTACTGTAAAAAGAGAAGAAGAAAAAAGGTTGGAAAGCATCAAATGTTGCAAGCAAGCATCCTAATTGCGTAAATCCGAACACTTGCTTTGTAAACACCACTTGCGACAACAAACTTATGCATGTTACTCCTATTTGTTTGGTCTGGAAGTTGTAATTTAATAATCGAGTTCTTTTACAAGTGTAAGTTTGAAGAAGAAAAAGAAAAAAAAATCTTAATGTAGTTCAAGTACCTATGATCCTGGAGGACTTTCGAATTTTTGAGATCGTATGGAAGTCGTAAGAAAATATGGCGAGACCAGTCGATGAAGCACTCAAATTGCACATGATCTGTGCTCTGTAGCATTGTTTAGTCTGCCACACCTTTAAAGTAATGACTGGAAGTACATATGGGAGTTTTGATGCAAAACAAAAAGTTGGAAAGGCTTCTAGATCTTTATTTCCATGTAAAAAAATCCATTAGTACTGGCAGAGTCAGAATTAGGAGATATATTATGAGCCATCACATTAGTTGTCTCCTAAATTGAGGGTTTTCCATTTTACATATCAAGAAGCACTAAGGAGAAATCATGCTCATGGTTTTCCTAATGGGCTAAAATTGTGAGAATTCCAGTCACCACAGTTCTTTCATCAAAATTATTTGTTCCAAACACATGCTTATTTATCTAAATCCAAGAGAAGGAACTAATTTGGCGAAAGATTGGAAAATTGAGGGAAATTGATTAGTATTTATATTTTAGAACCAGTTGGGGAAAGGTTAGAAAATTGTAGGATATAAGTGATGGTGGAATTGTAATGGCTATGTTTCAGGTGATTTTTTCACATGTCAGACCTTAAAGCTAATTATGCTGTGCAGATGTCACTAAATCTTAAAGTTCTCACATGTAATCCAATTTATGTGTATTGTTCAAGTTTGTTTTAGTAACTTTATACATCATCTTTTTTACTTTATTACATTTTCTTTAAGTCAGATTGTTACTTTTATTTTGTCACATATTTCAATCCTTGCAGCCTATTATCTTTCTTCATGTGGACCAGGAGTAGGAACATCCACTAGCAATAGGAAAATAATCTAATAATAATCGTAGGAAATTTAACTTTAATAGCTATATATTTTGCATAACTTCGTACATACCAACAACATCTTGTCCCGCTAAATTTGGCATGTACTTCTTTAAGTGTTCTTCTACGGCATCGTCTGCCTTCAATGTTTCACACGCAAATGAGATTGATATATTATGTTTCCCATGCTTCTGTTGGACCATGCCAACAACATCCTCTTCCCACCTACACCAGTTACATGCTTTGTAGTTAAAATTTCTAGTATTAATAAGGGACTTTAAAGCTATTTAGTACAGAAACATAACACATTTACTAAAGGCATAACACAAATTGTTAAGGGGCATCAAATTTTGGCAGTCCAGATGCATTACATGACTGCCAAATTTTTCTAACAATCTGTGTTGTGCCTTTAATAAAGGCCAAACATATTATACATGACTAGGGAAGGGAAATAACATATACATATACAAAGCCACATAACACTAACATTGAAATGGAACAAAAGGAGGAGGTCCGAGTGCCACGAGGCTCCTGCTAACGTTAGGGTATGGGAGGGTCAAGATGTACACAACCTTACCCCCATATGTGGAGAAATTGTTTTCGTGACTTGAACCTGCATCCTTGATGATGCAAGCAACAAGTCTTACTATCACGCCAGACGACTATGTCTTAGAAATGGAACAACAAGGAACAAAATTATTGGTGTTAGGTGATTAAGATCATTGTGAGGTGCAGTTTCATCTGGTAATAGAAACCATAGGCATGTTCCAATTTGAAAAGCAAGGAATGGATACATGCAGTTTTCTTTTGCCTTTTGTATCAATCTCTGAACCGCAAATTCTGAATTAATCGAGAGAGAGAGAGAGAGAGAGAGAGAGAGAGAGAGAGAGAGAGAGAGAGAGAGAGAGCAATGCTGTGGTTCAACTCCAAATCACCTCAAGTTGCCTAGAAATTCATAAGGGTGAAAGATGCTGAAACGCTCAGCTACAATGTATATTCCCTACAACACTTACCCATAGGCATGTTCCCCTTTAATATAACATAAATACAATAGTGTCCTGCATTTGGTTCCAGGAAAAAAGTATAATTTGGCTTTGGCTTTCTTCTCCAAACAACAATAACAGAACTTTTATTCCAAAATTATGTTTCATATACTGTCAAAAATATGACAAACCATAATTCTCTTATAACCAAGAGATTGGATATTGAACTATTATCAGAGTATTGAATATGTTTGTGCTTCCTTAACTTTGTATGCAAGTATGGCAGATGGAAGTGGAAATTTCTGTACTTTTTGCAGAGACCTTTGAAGTCGATATTTCAAAGGAGAGGGTGGGGAGATCATGCGTCGAAGGGACATAATTGTAAGAAATTCCCAAAGCAAATTCCCAAAGCAAAGTTGACTCAATGCAAGGGCAAATCAACTCCATATCAAAGTTAATTGAACAACAAACTTAACTACTTGGTACATTAATGAAAAGTCAGGTAAGTCATCAAGAATGACCACTTGTAACAAATCTATATTTTTTTTTTGGTAATTACATGTAACTGTTTTTCTCATTAGGATCAAAATAAGATGACCAATGAGAAGAACGACGAGAACACTAAAGAGGAGGAGAACAATGAGGGCAGCAGTGATGATGAGAACACTAAAGAGGAGGAGAACAACAGTGGCGACGAGAATGATTTTGAAGTAAAGGTCATTTCAAAATCTCCATCTATTCCACAGGTAATATATCTCTAATAACAAATAGAAGTATTGTAACTCGAATGATATTTAATATTTTTTAGCTTTAATCTTTGTTGTAGTCACATCATCATCTGTCAAAGGACCAAAAATGCAAGTTACTCGATTGGACGGGAAATAAGAACGAAGTTGTTGCAATTGGACGATGGATCACCGATGATCCGAATGTGCCGGTTCACGGTTATCCTCTTGGACAAGGTGCATCTCGTGTTTGGGTAGATATAGTGATACAACCCAAAGCTCTGTTGTTTAGGTCGTGTTTTGGTACCGACACAGTAGAGGAAATTATTGGAAGTACCACGGCTTGGCCAACAGACCACATTATGCCGTTTGAAGACTAGGTACGTCTTTAGTGCAGTACCTCTAAATGCTATACTAAATTCCTACACACTATACTTTAATTCATGCATTCCTATGTTATACTCATTGTTTTCACATTCTATTACACAGATGTAAAATAAAAACTAATCCTACACACTCTTTGATACTAATTTCTACTTATCTGCACACTTTTTCAATAATCTGAACTTATAATCTACTGTTTACTGAACACTAGAGCGTCTGATCTGATGTACATTGGAGAGTAAATATCTGCACATAATACCTTACTGAACTTTACCTACAGAAAACCTATTTTCCACTACACAACAGATATGGAAAACTGAAAGCTTTGGTCTGTACTGGTAAGTCTTTAGTATAGACAACATTTAGCGATATCAGCTTCATCTATATGAAAAAATGTACGCACTCAGTTGGAACTTATTAATCCTTTCAAGCTTTCAGTCAAAAAACAAGAAGAAGAGTTGAGAACACTTACAATTACAACAGAATATATAAACACATAAGACTCAATTAGTGCACTGGTAAGTCATCACTTTTCCTATCACAATAATTTACTTCTCGTCAATTGTCTGGATCGGCTCGAGATGGTTTTTTCTTTACACTAATGATTTTCTCCCTATTTTTGTGTAGGTTTCAGAAGGAAGATGATGCTTTCTGAGGATTTTGGTTGTGGATAGGCTCGAAAGGAGCTAAATGTTAGATAGTCAACATTTTGGGATATATGTAGCTGATTATACTGTTAATGTTTAATTTGGATTTTGAATGTTTGGTACTACTTCGTTGTTCTACATATATTAGACAGTAAAATTGTGAATTTACTTATGTTCGGAATTCATTCTGTGATTGATTCGCATTTAAATTTTTGAATACCTGCATTTTGTGTAACTGTGGCATTATCTGCAATAGTATTCTGATGTGCTTTATTATGCAAATTTTTGAATACATAATTTTGACTCTGCAATAGCATTCTGACATGCAATTGGTGCACATATAATAGCAGGAAAGAAATGCTATAAAAAGTAGATATATATCGAAACGTTATTAACAAACAATAACATACAGGAACGTAATTAAAAATCAACAGCGTTCAGGAACACCATAACAAATTTATAGCGTTAACAAATGTTATTAATGAACTATAGCGTTCGTAAAGGCTATGTAAACTATATAGCGTTTGTCAGTGCTATACCATGTCTATAGCGTTCATGAACGCTATAATATATTAATAGTAGCGTTCCTAAATGCTATAAGTATCATATAGCGTTTCAAAATGCTATACATCGTCTATAGCGTCAAAGAACGCTATAATCCATCAATAGCGTTCGTGAACGCTATAACTTTATAGTGTTCTTGTACATGAGACTATTATAGCGGGAGCATTTATAGCGAACGGAATATGCTATAATAAGCATTCTACAGCGTTCAGAGCACGCTATCATATCCCATATCTGTTGTAGTGTCCAAAGTTCTCCGTCGAACTTGCTGGTTCCTGGAAGCTGTTTTTGTGGGACGAATTAAGCTTTGAGCAACGGTGATCATTCACCCCAGCAGATTGTTCGAATTAAGCTTTGAGCAACGGTGATCATTCACCCCAGCAGATTATTCTTCCATCCATCGTCTGTCATTGCTGCTGCCCCTAGCAATTCGATTGGATACTTCTTTTTAGAAGTACTACTCTCGTTTGCTGCTATAACAAAATCTTTTTAGATTTTCATTATCCAGAATCTTCCAAGGATCTCTATCAAGCACCTTCTTTGAAGTGTTGCTAGAAACATTATTTGTACAATCATTTTATTTTTTTCAGTTTTCTATCGAAAATTGTGCCCCAGGATTAACAATCTCAAAGTTTAATTGAAAGATGGAAAACTTTCGTACTTCGCTAGTCAATCCTAACTTCTCAAATTTAGAGCAATTTGATGGTGAGCACTATCAAATCTAAAAAAGAAAGGTTTTCCTCAATATTCAGTTCTCTGATGTTGATCACGTGTTGTTTGAGGAGGAACCTACTGTTCCAGAAACTGGATCTACAGCCACAATTTCTGCGGCTACTAAGAACCAGGCAAAGTGGACAAGGGACAATAGCATTTGTATGCTTATGATTCTAAATGATATGGAAGATTCCCTTGCAGAATCATATTCAAAGAAGACTATTGTCAGAGAGATTTGGGAGTCTCTGGAGAAACTGTACGAGGATGATAAAAATCGTAGCAAGATATTTCTTGTTGAGAAATATCACAAGTGGTTCTTTGAGGACGAGAAGCCAATGCTGTCGCAGGTGAAGGAGTTCATGAAGCTGCGATAAAAGTTGGAAGACGAGGCGATGCCCATCCCCGACAAGTTTGTTGTTAGAGGGATCGTTTCTAAGCTTCCCGCATGGTAGAGCAAGTTTTATACAAACATGCATAGAAAAAAGTTGGAGGTCAGTCTGGAAGATCTCCTGCAGGAAACCTACGTTGAGGACCAGATGAGGGCTCAACTGAAGGTGGACGCACTGTCCAAGCAATTGGCTAACGTCAATCTGGTTCATACCAGGGAACCAAGGGAAAAGCATGCGGTTTTCCACATCAAGAAGAATGACCCTAACAATCTGAACGTAAAGGGGGCTTCCTTCAAGCAAAAGAAGGTAAAATCTCATATGCCTTGTTTCAAGTGTGGCAAGAAGGACCACTTCAAGAATGAATGCAAAGCAAATACCAAGCAATCAGAGCAAGGAGAGCCTAGCAAGGTATCTATGATTACTGACGTTGTTGCTATGATTGCGCAGGTCGATGCGGTAGGGGTTGACTTCTGACTGGTGGATAGACACTGGAGCCACCTGCCATGTCTGCTCCAGCAAGGAGTGGTTCACCACCTATACACCAACTTCTGAAGTGGTTATGGTGGCGAACCAGACACAAGCTGAAGTGCTCGGGATCGGGACGATGGTTTTGAAGCTGACTTCGGGGAAGTCTCTGACGCTTCAAGGTGTGAAGCATGTATATGCTATCGCAAAGAACCTGATCTCGGGAGGCCTACTTTGTAATACAGTTCTCATGATGGACATCAATATTGGCCAGATGATGATGTCTATTAAGGAAACATATTTCGGAAAAGCTTTTTGTACCGAAAGAACGTTAAGTCAAAATTTAGCTTGTAAATCAGTCCAATGTAATTAATGCAATCACTCCTTCTGCTTATACTTTTGAGTTATGGCATAATAGGCTACGGCATGTTCATTATAAACGAATAAACATAATGTCTAGTTTAGGACTTATCTCCAAGTGTGGGAGTAAGGTAGAGATATGTGAAGTTTTTGCTCAAACGAAGATCACAATAAAACTATTTTCTCGGGTTAATCGAAGTACAGATCTTTTGGAGTTGGTACACTCCGATATCTGTGACTTCAAACAATTCTCTACAAAGGTCGGGATGAAGTATTCCATAACCTTCATCGATGACTTCTCAAAGTATGCGTTTATCTACTTGCTGAAGGCAAAAGACGAAGCATTCGAGAAGTTCAAGAAGTTCAGGGCCGAAGCTGAGCGGCAGATTGGACAACAACTCAAGAGAATAAGAAGTGGTCGAGGTGGAGAGTACAGGTCCCATGAATTCGTATCATTCTGTAAAGAATATAGAATTGTCAATGAGACTACGGCTCCGTACTCTCCTCAATCAAACAGAGTAGCAGAGAGGAAGAACAGAACATTGACAGAAATAGTTAACTCAATGTTGTTGACTGCGGGTCTTCCAAAGTGCTACAGGGGAGAAGCTGCATTGACGGCCACTTTTATTCTAAATAGAGTGCCTCATACAACTTCAGACAGTACTCCTCATGAACTCTGGTTCAAGTTCAGACCTAAATTGAATGTCATTCGAGTGTGGGGGTGTCTGGCATATGTCAAACTTCCAGATCTAAAGATTCAGAAGCTTGGGACAAGGACTACAAAGACGATCTTCTTAGGTTATGCCGAGAAGAGTGATGCTCGGAGATTTCTTGATATTGAGTCAAATCATATCATTGAATCTCGCGACGCAGAATATTTTAAAGACAAATTTGCAAGACACAAGAACATTGTTCTTACGAATATTTCGGAGAATAATGAGGGTGCACAGGAAACTGAAGTCTTCAATGAGGATATAGTCCAAAAAGATGTTATTGTTGAAACAACGGTTGAACCATAACTCGCTAAGCCGTCATCGAAACGTGTGAGGAGGCCGAAGGACTTCAGAAATGACTTTGTCACATATCATGTGGAAGCAGATCCGCTTACCTATGATGAGGCGATGAAGACCAGAGATGATATTTTCTGGAAGGAAGTGATTGATAATGAAATTGATTCCATCACCTCAAATAACACTTGGGTGTTGGTTGATCTTCCTGAATGAATGAAACCCATCGGATGCAAATGGATCTTCAATAAGAAGATGAAAGCAGATGGAACTATAGACAAGTTCAAGGCTAGGCTGGTAGCCAAGGAGTTTTCTCAGAAGCAGGGGATCGACTACTTTGATACGTATGCTCCAGTAGCCCGGATGACTACCATCAGAATGTTGATTGCTTTCGCAGCGATACATAATTTGGTGGCCCATGCAGGTCAGAGCATATCGTACCGATTACATAACTGTACTGGTACGAGCCTGCGACTATGACTAAACCTTAGAAATCTCAATCCACATTGCCTTAAAAATTCTCCTAGAAATTTCTCTACCATCTTTGAAACTCCATATTCGTTCTCGATTATTCTCCCTTGCCTTCTTGTATCATTTATTCTCGTCCCTTCCTATTCTGGGGCGACGAATGATCGTGTTGTCTCAGATTTATCTGAAATTCTTAAATTATATATAATATTGCTTAAATATTGAATATTTGGTTGTTTATAGATATGAGGGATCATAGATTCCATACGCCCTAGATATCTGTTGGTAGAGTTGTTAACAACTAGTTAGAAAATTATAAGATTTTAGTGACTATATTTTGAGGAGTAGTATGACCAAAGGTGGGTAGAAGTCCTCGAGGTTCCGTTATTACAAATGGCTGGGAGAAGGATATACACTATTTTTGAGGAATTTAAATTCAAGGATATTAAGTAAAAGTAGACTTTCTTTTTGAATTTTAAGGAATAATTATGAATTAGAATTTCGAGGACGAAATTATTTTTAAGGTGGATAGATTTGTAGCTCCCCTTCCCGAAAATTTTTGAAAAATATTTTTTATTATTTTTTATTTAAATAGTGATTTTTAGATTTTTTATAAATAATTATTTAGTTAATTATTACGGTAGATGACTGTAGCCATGGTTGAGATTTGGAGTACAAGGTGACTAGAAATCGTGGCACTGATAGTGCAATGGCGTGCCTTGACTAGTGTATTAGCCATGCCAGGGAAGACCGAGCCAAAGTGATGTCCTAACTAGGAAAACCAGGCTAAGTTGTGACATGACCATTATAAATAGTTTAGTTATTCATTATTAATATTATTTGATATTTAGGAGATGCCCGGTTGTACCAATTTAGCCGGACTGGACCCGAACCGAACCCAAGCCTACGTAGTCGGGTAGTGCGACCAAAGACGCCCATGTAGGTGTGCATTATTAGTGTTTTATATTTTATCTTAGTGGGATATTAAGTATTTTTAGATACACCTGTTACATATATATGTGTTATTGATATTAAATTGTTAATTATTTTATAATAGGATAAATATTCTTTTTGTGATGTATTTCTAGATTGCTAGAATTTTATACCATATATATATATATATATATATATATATATATATATATATATATATATATATATATATATATATATATTATGTGTGCGTATTTGTATGTATATATAAATATATTATATAAATGTGTGTATTTGTATGTATATATAAATATTATATAAATGTGTGTATTTGTATGTATATATAAATATATTATATATATATATATATATGTGCGTACATGTATATATATATATGTGTGTGTGTGTGTGTGTGTGTGTGTGTGTGTGTGTGTGTGTGTGTGTAGAAGTATGTATACATGTATGTGTATATATATATGTATGAATATATATATATACACATATATATTAATTGCTATAAAAAAATCAAAACAAAAACCCACACTCCTCCCTAGTGGGCCGAGCCCAACCCAGCAAGCCCGGCCCAACTTTGCCTTTCCCCCACATGTGCAGTAAATCCCAGGCCGAGAGAACATGCACCCGCACACTTATATATATACATTCGAGAGAAACGAAGGGGAGTTCGTCCAAAACCCTAGCCAAACCACCGCGCCACCACTGTAGTGCCCCGTCCCGCAAAGTCAATCGGAGGAATCGAGACGCCGACAGCGTTCAGACTTAGCCTTACAACGGCGACTCGAAGACATTGCTCGGTCAAGCGACCGCTTGCTCAGGTGGGGTAGTTTCGGTGAACTCGCCTCGTCTTTGCCTTTACCTAATAACTCGCATGTTTTTAACTTGCACAAGTTAGGCTTGATAATAAAAGAGACGCACCCATATAGCTAAGGGAATAATCCTGACCCGTCGGAATGTCTTAGAACGTGGAAATTGGTCCCACGGTCTGCTTAGAAGTCGGCTCAGCGTGTTTCCAAATGACACTCGATCCTTCGTCCCGTGGATTGGGAGAAGGACGTTGGCCTAAAGATGCTAAGTTGCCTCAACACTTGAAATAGACCAAGTCATAGGCGTCACCTGCATAAACGCTTGATAAAGCATGCACGGTGCCGTCGTTTGTCCCGACACTTGAACTTGCCTAAGTCATAGGCCTCGCCCGCGTAAATGCTCGATAAAGCATGTACGCTTCCGTAATACAAGGCTTGGCATAGCCTTTGCTCGTCTTTCGGGTTAAGTTGTAGGCTTGAGTAAGTTAGGCAAAGTTATGTCGGTCGACCTAAGTCATTCCGAGTGCTGTCCCGCTCATTTTGCGGTTGTCAAGTTAAATAGTCCCACGATCCCAAGGCCCGTCATATAAAGTATGACTTAGGCGATAGCGTTGCGTAGAACGTAAGTCGGTTTGAGGCACGATGCACGGACTTAGCGTTAAGGCATAAACCATGGTCGACTTAATAAGTTTTGGAGAAAAGACTATCGAATAGGAATTCCTGAGTTGAATGAAATGATACGGTAACATGGAAAGAATGCTCGCGACCGTGGATCGTCGAAGGGTCTCAAATAATGAAGTCTGGAATGTGGAACTCAAAATATAGTGAAACAATGAAAGTAAAGATAATGAAACGGTCCTGAAATGATAAAGTGGGTCGAGTCTGCATGGTCATTGGACAACTTGTGTACCGGTGCACAAGGATTTGATTTGTTCCTCAGACGGTTGCCGTGGCCACGGGACCGATCTGACCTAGGAGGAACCATGGGCCTACGGGACCCTTGGATGGTGTGCGACCTGACCCATGGGGTACGCCGTAGGACGGGTATTAGGGGAAATTCGACGAGATTGCGCCTCATTATATACGAACGTACCCTAATATTCCAATGGAGGTCCAAGATAGCTTGTCGTGCTAGTGACCAAGTTCATATACATGTCGGCATGACGGCGGCAATCCGCGAGTGTGCCTTTGGATTTAGTCGAGTATTGAGTGCGCTATATCAAGGAGTCGAGTTGAAGGTGTGTGTACAAGTCAAAAACACAATGTTGGGCCTAAGATTTGGTTTCAACGTAGGCGTCGTGCTTCGGCACGAGTCATGTCATCGAGTCTTAAGATGTTGGCATAGAGTTGCACAAATTTGATTGAGTCATCGCGGGTTTAAGTCAGGAATTGCCGCAAGGCAAGTTGGTTGAGTGACACTAAGTTCACAAGTCTCGACTGGGTCAGTTGGTGATCAAAGTAGCAAGGGCCGCGAGGCGGCGATATGGTTAAGTCTCACTAAATTTCGAGGCACGGCCTCAGCAAGGGTTTGTAGCACGGTAACACGGAAATGAAGCCTCATCGCGAAGTTGTGTCTCTGATTTTGGCCGAAAGACAAGCACGACTTGATAGGTTAACGTTGTTGGCACGAAAAAGGGGTCTAGAGATAAAGTATGAGTTATCGCTGTGGTACAAGCACGGGATGGTCCTCAGACACAAATATGCCAAGGCGTCCGTAGTCTTAAAACTGATCCTAAGATAAGACTAGAAAGACAATAGAAAGGGGTTTAAGCTGCACAAAGTAAAAGAATGTGTCAGTTTTGTATGGGTGGGCGAGGAGCTCACTCCACCAGTACAGTTGAGTACTGACACCCACACAGTGTTCATGTGCAGGCACAGGTAGAAGCTCGTGGCGTGGAGCTCGCTTGGATGCGTCGAGGCACGAAGATTCCTTGGCGATTCGAAGCGTGCGACCGCGTGGATTGAAGACTTATACAGGACATAATGTATGGACATCGCCTTCCGAAGCTTCCGCTGGCTCAAGCATTGTAATCGAGAGATGAAAGAGAGCAGTGTAGCTTCCCTTCCCGAAAATTCTTGGATTATTTTTTTATTTTATTTATTTGCTTAAAATGGTGAATTAGGTTTTATAAATAATTATTTAGTTAATTATTACGGTAGATAATTTTGGTCATGGTTAGGAGTTAGAGTACAAGGTGACTAGGAATCATGACACGGATAGTGCCGTGGCGTACTTCGACTAGTGTATTAGCCCTGGTAGGAAAGGTAGAGCCATAGTGATGTCCTAACTAGAAAAACCGGGCTAAGTTGTGACACGACCGTTATAAATAGTTTAATTATTTAAATTTAATATTATTTGACACTAGGAGACTCGGTTGTACCAAACCAGCCCGGACTAGACCCGTACCAAGCCCAAGCCCATGTAGGTCATGCAGCACGTCCAAGGACGTCCGTGTTGAGAGAATTTAATATGAGGTGGTTGCAATTCATTTTAAGGATTTAATGAATATTTTCTAGTATTCGTAATTAAATATTATAAATAATATTATTAGTAATATTCAGTGACTTTTGCATAAAATAGGTCTTTGTACAATTCGGGATTATTAGGCTGCGCATAATGGGATATATACATAATTATTATTATTTTATTGAGATCATTGTACACATATATAATATTATTTCACTGTTACGGGTTATATTAATTTTGTCAATTAAATATTATTATATATAGATAGATATATATATATATATAGTGAAATAAATAATAAAAATATACGTAGTGATATATTATATAGATATATATATATATATATATATATATATATATATATATATATATATATATATATATATATAGTGATATATGTGCGTATAAATACATGAGTATATGTATGAATATATAATGTATATAGAAATACGTATATGGTAAATATATAGAATTGTATATATGTGGTTGTATATATATAAATATTATATAAGTAATTGTAAATTAGTGTATGTGTATATATATATATATATATATATATATATATATATATATATATATATATATATATATATATATATATATATATATATATGTGTGTGTATATAAGTATACAAATGAATATGTGTATATATATACGTGACTATGTATGTATACATATATATATATATATATATATATAGATAATAATATACATATAAATGTATATATGGGATATATATCTTTATGATAGAGATGGGAATAGGAACTATACAAATCAACCATGCAAGCCAGCCTGGCCCATCCACCACAATCTTTAACTAATTATCACCAACCCGAGCCCCAATCCTGAAGCCCAGGCCCATGTGAGAAGTCAATAGCATTGGCTAACCGAACACAGCAACAATTAAGCCAAACCCAGTCTTTATATATACACCTACATGCGGGGAGATCGACAGAACGATCGACGAAACCCTAAAAACTCCTCAAACCCTAAACCAACGCCTCCACCACGCGCCACCCATGACCCATCCCCTAGCCTGGGCGCAACCTCGCGCCGCCCTGCGCGCCGCCGCGCGCGGCCACGACGCGCCGGAGCTCGCGGAACAGCGCACAGGAAACAGAGCAGTAGCACTAGCAGCAATTTCAGGACAGGTATTTCACCCCCTTATTTCTTCGCGTATTCTCCGTCATTTTCGATTTCGTAAGTTGTTACGGAAACCGAATATGACCCTCTAGAAGTCCCCATAGATAGAATTCGACGGGGACGATCCATCAATCCAGAAAATCGATGCGAACCTTGACGAAAAACCTGTTCAAATAGAACAGTTTCAGTAGTTAAAACCTGTATTGGAAGCCGATTTTCGAACTGGATATTAGAGTTTTCGAAAGTTTAATTCGACACAGTTAAAGACAATATAACCGAGATGAAAACCCCATTATTAGTTTAATTTTTAGTCTCGTATCCAGTAAGTTAAATCAGTTTAAAAACCTGGAAAAAACTGTGAAAATAGTTTCCAAAAAACTAGAAAACTCATCCACACGACGTCCGTCCCGCCATTCCGGGCGACGTGGTCGCGTACCGAAGGCATCGAAAGCGGCGTAACAGCTTCGTGGTCGTGTGGGCTTTGACGGAATTCAAATTGGTCGCGCGTGCGCGACGAATTTGATGCGTATCCGTCGAAATTCTCCGTATCGGCCTCTGTGCAAATTTCCTAATTACTTCGTGCACGCTCGTCAGATCGAGACAAAACTTGCGCCAACAGGACCGTATCGCTTTTCTGGTCCTGCATGCCAAGTTTGGTCTAATTCTGAGACAGTTGAATTCGACGTCGTTTTGCGGGCCCTACGGTCCCGCTCACGGGCGATTTTGTGCACGGCCCGCCGGAATCCAACTCTGGACATACGGTTGGGTTCGTATCGGAAAACCAGATCCGTAGACATGTAGTTTGACGACTTTAGAGACCGTTGACTTTGGCACGCTTTTCGGTGCAAAGCGGGTTCAACGACGGACATCGTTTTTGCCTGAAATTACCGTTTGCCCCTGTGTCCAGAATTGAACTTAAGGACAGGCAATCCTAGCTAATTTGACTATTCTGAGTCTGTTGGCATTGTCTGTTTCAGCTTTCGGAGACAGTTGTGATGACTTGGCCTGTATGGCTTACCAGTTGACGGTATTTTATTGGTTCTCCGCGCTGCCACCAGGCAAGTATACCTTGCCTCCCTCTACAGTTTTATTTACATGCATTTTATTTTCATTTCCAGCTTTTGTATTATTTATGGACATGTGCTTTTTCGTGTTATTCTCTGTGGAGTTGTTTTATTGTTTATAGCCATGTTCATGTTTTGGCCTTGTGTTTCACATTTGGAGTTTCTCGTCAGTACCTTGCTTGAGTCGTGTCATAGAACGAGTGCGTGTAAGTGAACTGCTAAATCCTTGACGTTGTTGTCCTTGGCACCAGAGAGTCCACACACGGGACGAGGGTGTTTTTCTTGATCTGTTCACATCCGTGAGTCCACACTCGGGACTAGGATGTCGATTATTGCACCAGAGAGTCCACGCTCGGGACGAGGGTGTAGACTTGACTTGACTTGCACCAGAGAGTCCACGCTTGGGACGAGGGTGTTTACATCAGAGAGTCCACACACGGGACGAGGATGTAGTATTTGCACCAGAGAGTCCACACTCGGGACGAGGGTGCCTTGCCGTGAACTAACCAGAGAGTCCACACGCGGGACGAGGGTTAGTGTTAGAACTAACCAGTGAGTCCACACTCGGGACGAGGGTTTGGTTCTTCCATTGTACAGTATAATTTATATGCATGTTTACCATCTCGCTGCTATTTTTCCTTATATTCGTGATTGCTTTATTTCATGTCTAGTACATTTTTCCTGTTATAGTTTCACTTTACATGTTTCTAGTTGCCTATACATTCTTGTTCTCTCTGTCATGATATTTCTATCTGTTACACTGTGTTAGCCTCATATGTATTCCTTGCTAGAGTCGTCTAGTCCTACACCACGATTTTCTCGACTTGATTATAACTTGACTTGCACCAGAGAGTCCACACTCGGGACGAGGGTGCCTTGCCGTGAACTAACCAGAGAGTCCACACTCGGGACGTGGGTTAGTACTAACCAGAGAGTCCACATTCGGGACGAGGGTTAGTGTTTAGTTCAAACCAGTGAGTCCACACTCGGGACGAGGGTTTGGTTTCTTCCATTGATCATCATGTTTCGTTCATCCGGCAGTTCATTTATACGTAGTTGTTCTAGTGTTCGTATTCGTGTTCGTGTTTGTGTTCGTAGTCATTTGTCTTATCCTTGTTCTTTCTTGTTGATTTTTCCTTGCGCATGATAAAACTGTTAGATAGGCATGTATGTATTATGTATCTTGCTAATCCTCTGAGGACCTGATGATCTCCTCAGGTTTAGCGATTGCATGGAGTTAGCTAGTAGTTCTGGATGACAGAGGATTTGCGATTCTTGCGGGATTCAGGTATCGTTATCGTGTTTGTTATCCTTTCGTGCTTTCTTACTTTATCATGTTTTCTGATTCAGTTTAGACTCTTGTTACTTTCTTTAGAGTCTTATCGGACATGTATGCTAGTGGGCTGCAGACCATGACCCATACTTGTTCATTCTTGTTTATATGATTCATGTGGATTGAGATATAGTTTAGACTAGATATGTTACCATGACCTTGACAGCTTATACGTATTCGAGCCGGGCTGGAGTCCGCTCGATGCGTAGCTGGGCTTGGACACGTGCTCGCGTCCAAAAAGCGGGTGCGGGTCGTGACAAGCAGAGTGACTTGTAAATGAGAGAAAAGTGAGCACGAGAGACTTGTAATTTGGCCTTGCGCCCACAAATGTAATCTTGTATTCAATATCAATAAAGAGCCTCTTTTGAATGACTTGTGTTCATGTGTGCTTGTTTAAAATTTCTGCTGCATATTTCAACATTTCTGCTTGGGACTTCTGTGCGATGACCCCGTCGCCGCCGATGTAATCGGCCGTTATGAAACTGCCTTGCACGAGCGCAATCTAGGCTCGTGCGGCATCACGCCTTAGCGAGGACGATCGCTCCTATGGGAGCGGGGCGTGACAACCACCCCTGACTCCCTGGCGACCCACCCAGCAGCCGTGCGCCACTGTCGTACGTCAGAATCGGCCGGCCAGGCGCGGGAACCCGCCCGCGCGCGTGGACTGAGCAGAACGACAGCAGCCGCGAAAGGCCACTTCGCGATACGTTTTCGCAACGCGTGGTTGATCGTTTATCGATCTGCGACTTTGGGTATGTAAATAATCCTAACACCTTCAAACCCCTTTAGATAGAATTAATTGTATTGCAGTAAGATACCCGGAAGATCGATTCGAAGTTGGCAAGAAAACTGTTCAAAATTGAACAGGAATCGAAACCCAAACCCTAAGATTAGAAGGCGAATTCCTACCAACCCATTGACTTAGTAGAAATTCTATTTGAACACACTTTTAGAAAACATGTAGGGCTCCACAGCCCAATTCGTAGAAGTCGATTTTATCGACTACGCGCCGAGAAATCGGATCCCAAAGTTCATGAAAAATACGTTTTAAAAACAACAAAATTCTTCGATACGACGTGCGTCCCGCCAATCCGGGCGACGTGGTCGCGAACCAAAAGCATCAAAAGATGCGTAACGGCATCGTGGATGTGTGGGCTTTGACGGAATTCAAATTGGTCGCGTGTGCGCGATGAATTTGATGCGTATCCGTCAAAATTTACCGTATCGGCCTCTGTGCAAATTTCCTAATTACTTTGTGCACGTTCGTCATATCGAGACAAAACTTGTGCCAGCAGGACCGTATCATTTTTCTGGTCCTGTATATCAAGTTTTGTCCAATTCTGAGACAGTTGATCGGATCGCTGTTTTGTGGGTCCTACGATCCGATTCAACGGACGATTTTGTGCACGGCCCTCCGGAATCCACAATTGGACATACCATTGGGTTCGTATCATCAAAACAAATTTATAGACATATAGTTTGATGACTTTAGAGACCATTGACTTTGGCACGCTTTTTGGTGCAAAATGGGTCCAACGGCGGATACCGTTTTGTCCAGAAATTACCGTTTTGCCCCTGTGTCCAGAATTGGACTTAAGGACAGACAATCCTTGCTAATTTGACTATTCTGAGAATATTGGTAATGTCTATTTCAGCTTTCGGAGACAGTTATGATGATTTGGACTTATCGGCTTACCAATTGACTATATTTTGTTGGATCTGTGTACAACCTCCAGGCAAGATACCTTGCCCCCCTCTACAGTTTAATTTCATATTTTTAGTGTATTATCATAGATACTATATTTGTTATAGATTTTACATGATTCATTAGCTTTCTTGTCTACTTGCTTTATCTAGTTTCTACATACCATGTTCACCAGTTTATGGTCATGCTTGACTTGACAGTGTAGTTATACTGGACTTGACTGAGTCGTACCTTGTCTTACCAGTACCTTGCTTGAGTCGTGACATAGAACGAGTACGTGTAATTGAACTGCTAAATCCTTGTTATCGTTTTTCCTCAACCAGAGAGTCCACACTCGGGACGAGGGTGTTTGCCTTGATCTGTTTACATCCGTGAGTCCACACTCGGGACGAGGATGTCGATTATTTGCACCAAAGAGTCCACACTCGGGACGAAGGTGTTGACTTGACTTGTACCAGAGAGTCCACTCGGGACGAGGGTGTTTACATCAGAGAGTCCACACTCGGGACGAGGATGTTATACTTGCACCAGAGAGTCCACATTCGGGACGAAGGTGCCTTGCCGTGAACTAACCAGAGAGTCCATACTCAGGATGAGGGTTAGTACTAACCAGAGAGTCCACACTCGGTACGAGGGTTAGTGATTAGTTCAAACCTGCGAGTCCACTCGGGGCGAGGGTTTGGTATTCCATTGATTTCGTGTTCATTTGATTCATCCAGCAGTTCAGTTACGTGTAGTTGTTTTTGTATTCCAGTTCATAGTCCCCTGTCAGTAGCCATGTGTCGTTAGTCACTTGTTAGCAGTGTGGTCGTAGTCTCTTGCCATGTTAAAGGTCGTTCCTTGTTATATCATGTTTATATTATCATGCATGATTAAACTTCTAGATAGGCATGTTTATATGTATCTTGCTATGTCCTCTGAGGACCTGATGATCTCTTCAGGTTAACGATTGCATGGAGTTAGTTAGCAGAGAGGGATGGTAGATGATTGTGATGCATAATCCAGGTATTTGTCAGTGATATTATATTATTATCCCTTCGTGCTTTACATTCCTTATCATGAGATATCATGTTTATTGATTTACTTTAGAGACTCTTGTTATATCATTTGGAGTCTTATCGGACATATATGCTAGTGGGCTGCAGATCACGACCCATAGTGTTCATTCATGTTTCGCACACTTATTGTGGATTTGAGATATAGATTAAATTGTCATGATTTGGCAGTATACCATAGCCTTGACAGCGTTTACGTATTCGAGTCGGGCTGGAGTTCGCTTGATGCGTAGCTGGCTTGCTCACGTGCTTGCATCCGAAAAGCGGGTGCGGATCGTGACACATAAGATGGATGTGAAAATGGCTTTCCTAAATGGCGAGCTGACCTAAGAGATTTACATACAACAGCCAGAAGAATTTGTCGTCAAGAGGGTCTTGAAGACAAAGTCTGCAAGTTGGTAAAATTCTTATACGGTCTTACACAGACTCCCAAGATGTGGCATAAGAAATTTGACAAGGTTATAAGGTCAAATGGCTACATGGTCAGCGAGACGGATAAGTGTGTTTATACAAAGATCGCTGATGGAAGAGGTGTGATCGTTTGTCTGTACGTGGACGACATATTGATCCTAGGTACAGATATGGGCTGTATCACGGAGACAAAGAAGTTTATCTCGAGTAAGTTCAGTATGAAGGACTTGGGGGAAGCTGATGTAATCTTAGGGATCAAGATCAACCGGACAGACACTGGACTAGCGATGTCACATTCTCATTATATTGAGAAAATAATCACACGCTATGGGTATCGAGATCTTCCAGGGATCGATACGCCTTACAGGTGTGATCTGAAGCTGACGCCTAATTTAGGAAAAAGTGTCAGGCAGCTGGAATACGCAAGCGTTATCAGAAGTTTGATATATGCTACTACTGCCACAAGGCCTGACATAGCTTTCGCCGTGGGAATGCTGAGTCGTTTCACGAGCAACCCAAGCATTGAGCACTGGAAAGATGTGAAACGGGTTATGAGATATCTCAAGAAGACTCAAACATATATACTGCACTACAGCGAAGATCCGCCGGTAGTGGAAGGCTTCAGTGATGCTAGCTGGTGCTCAGAGGTAGAGAGCGAGAGGTCCACAGGTGGATTTATTTTCACAATTGGTGGAGCTGCTATATCGTGAAAGTCGAAGAAGCAGACTATGTTTTCGCGGTCATCCATAGAATCTGAGTTCTTTGCACTTGATACCGCAGTGGAGGAAGCAGAATGGCTTCGAAAGCTCATGTATGATCTTCCAGTGGTTGGGGCACAAATACCGGCGATACGGATATACTGCGACAATCAGGCGACGGCGGCAGTGGCATCAAATGACCTCTTCAACGGAAAGAAGAGGACTGTGCTGTTGAAGCACAAGGCGGTTTACGATATTATCAAGAGAGATGTAATTGCAGTGATTGATTTTCGGAGTCAGAAAAATCTGGTGGATCCGTTTACCAAGGGCCTCAAGCACCAGCTGGTCGATGACACAGCAAGTAAAATGGGCTTGAAGGCATTCTGATATTGTGTTATTGTATTCCTACTATAAAGTTTTATGCTATTAGTTCAAAGAGAAATCTACTAGGCATCTAGCTTTTGGTTCAAGGGAGGACCATTAACCGGAAGAATATCAAGAACGGTGGGTACACGTCCTATAGGGAATGGAGAGGTTACGGACTTACAACCACTGTTGTCTACTATTGTTTCCTGCGAAAAATGGTTCCCGTGGGAAGTTGGCTTAAACGCCTTAATGAGTTCTCAGACAGAGTGAATGCCTGGTGTGCTTTACAGGAAGTACGGTAGCACAGTACTATAAGGAGTGAAACTCTATGCTATTGTGGGGTGACTCCACCATGAGGTTCCCGAAAGGGGTAATGCCTCGGCTTTGCGAGCCAAGTCACAGCGGCGTAGCACTGCAAATAGGCAGGTAACCTAATAATGTATGTTGAAATTAAAGAGGAATGTAGTCAGCACTACAAAGGGGAGGAGTTTCTCATTGCACGACACCACAATGAGGTACCCGGATAGGGGTAAAGCCTCAGCCTTGCAAGCCATGTTGTTGCTGCGTAACACCGCAAGGGAGCCTAAGGCTTCATGCTGGGTAGTATGGCACTACAAAAAGGCGGTGACCCCATGCTACAGTAGTATGACACTACGATGAGATTTTCGGTAGGGGTAATGCCTCGATTTTAGGCCATGTCATAGAGGCGTAGCACCGCAGGGAAGCGCAAAGCACTTCATGCCATGTCTCTTTAACAAAAAAACTCACCTATAGTGTATGGAAAGAGATATCAGGCCATATCTTGAGGGTAAATTAGTATACGCCTAAAATTATACACTGAAACTAGGCTGGCATAGGACCTTTAATGTACAGCCAGAAGTACATGTAACTATATTATGTGAGTGGGAAGAATTTTAGCTATGGTGCAAAATTCAAGGTTTAGTCCATTCTTGTATTATAGTCAGTTGTTTGACCCATGCAGGAAGATTCAAGTCGTCAGCGACATCTCTCCTAATACATGATGGACTGTTACTATGGGGAACACTCAAACCCATATATAGAGATATGTGAAAGATTGTTGAGATTTTTGCCTTTGCATTGGAAAACTTTAGTCCCACATCGGCTAGGTCAAAAGAAATGTATCTCTATATATAAGCTATGCTTGCTAGAGATGCACAAGTGGTGTAGAGGTGCACATGGGTGTGCCATGTGGGGGTATTTTTTTAGTGAAAAAAAGGCCAAATCAACAATGAAACATTCATGCTTTTTGCTCTTAGGAATTAATTTCTAATAGAGCTAAGTCCTTTAGGGGCTTAGAGACTCGAACTCGGACTCGGGCTCATGGGCTCATGAGGTGTAATGTGGCATTTTGTTGGCACACTTTGCACTTAGCACGTCAGCATCGTCGCTAGGCACATAGTGTGCTTAAGTTGCTTTCGTTGTGCGAGCCACTTACGCAGCCGATCGTGCTGCCAGATGATGCGGCCAATTGGCGCTGACCAATTGGCAAGGCCAAGTGGCGTGCCCAGTTGCACGGCCCAGAGGCACGCCTAGTTGCACGGCCCAGTGGCGCGCCTGTAGGCGCTTCCTGTTGGCACGCGGTTGGCGCAGGTTGCGCAGGTGGCACAAGTGGCGCTGTGCGCACGGTATGCAAGGTACGCGTGCTGCACGTGGTGTGTAAGTTGCACGGGGGGCGCAAGTGGCGCACGTTGTGCCCCAGTTGACTCAGATCGTGCTTGTGCATGATCTGAGCGGTTACAGCACGTTCGGAGCGGTTTTTCCTACGTCCCGAATGTTCTGCTAACTGGACAGTTATAACGCGAGCCTATATAAGGTCTTTTCTCTCTCACAGTGTATATAGATAAGAACAAGACAAGTGTTCAGAATTCCTTATGAATTCTACAGACTTTGAGAGAAAAGAAAAGCGTTGCACCAGCGTTACTTTACATAGGAGTCCGCTGCCATCCGAGGAGTCAGAAGAGCGGAGTGTTCCAAAGTTCTCCGTCGAACTTGCTGGTTCCTGAAAGCTGTTCGTGTGGGGCGAATTAAGCTTTGAGCAACGATGATCATTCATCCCAGCAGATTGTTCTTCCATCCATCGCCTGTCATTGCTGCTGCTGCTAACAATTCGATTGGATACTTCCTTTTAGAAGTACTACTCTCGTTTGCTGCTATAACAAAATCTTTTTAGATTTTCGTTATCCAGAATCCTCCAAGGATCTCTGTCAAGCACCTTCTTTGAAGTGTTGCTAGAAATATTGTTTTTACAATCGTTTCATTTTTTCAGTTTTCCATCGAAAATTGTGCTCCGAGACTAACATACCTTCCCTGCAATATGGGGTGTGATCGACAGATCGTGTGCTAGCTTAACCATTAAGCCAATTAGTCAGCGTCTAGTATGAAAGAATTACTATTGAATCCTAAAGCAATAAGTTCATGCGTGCTTGGTTGCATAAGCATTTCAATATATTATAGTTAAGAGAGAGATTACACCAAAATAGATGGCAAGCGAGCAACAAGCTGCACCGTCAACCCTTTTTGGATGGCAAAACCAATCCTCTTAAACACTACATCCATAAACCTGGAAGACATAATATTACTGTGCATAACTTTTTGGATAGCCTCCGCTCCCTAAGCCCACTAGTGGGGAAACTCCTACGTGCTTCATCTTGACAATTAATTGATTTTTGTGTTTCCTATTATCATTTGATCAAATATTTTTTTTGAACTTTCTTCATGTAATCCAGATCCTCCGGATAGCCCACTTTTGATTATGCGGATGTGGAACTTGTCATATTTGGAGCACCGAATTCAGAACTATCCTAATGGATACGGGATCTTGGTAACTATGATCCAGATACCATAAATTGGATATTATAATGAAAATGTTGTGCATAAATCAGCTTTTGTGACATGAGAGTTTCTTATATTATTGTTGGATCCACGAAATTTTTGATTGCGGATTGCGTTCATGGATTTAAGGATCATGGCATTCAAATATTTTTTTTAATTTCTTTGTGTTCGTAGACGACATTCTAATTTACTCCAAGGGCCCGGAAGAACGAAAACATGAAAACCATTAAAGGGCTATTGTTGCAAATGTTTAGAGATAAGTACACGCCATATGTAAATTTGGATCGAAAAATTATCACTTTGGACCACCTAAGGTTCAGTAAAATAAAAATATACAGTACATGGAGGAAGGCTTAACTAATATGTTATATGCTAAGGGGTCCTACATCTATTATGTTGATGTAATATTAATTCGGTTGGAAATTTTGAGGGTATCCCATGGCCACCCTGGTTATAGTACTCTACATCCGCCTATGCTTCCATTCGGTTGTGACAGGGGCTATGCCTCCATAAGAAAGTCAATTTTAGACTTCTTATAACTAGGTCCGACAGAAGGGTTAGGTTGTCCTAGCCAGAGCTAATTCTGGTTGCCCCTTGATTCTTATTGATGTAAATATAGGTTTAAGTTGAGTTTGGATTGGATCGGCTCTAAGAAAAAAAAAATGACAAAAGGGATTGTCCCATGAAGGAGATTTCTCAAGTCTGAAATCTTGTCAGGCTTACTCCTGGACATGTCATGCTTATAGGTCATCAAAGAAGAATGTTCTTAGTGCGCATAAGTGCGTGTTTGTGTGTGTGGGGCGGGAGAGGGGGGGTGTTTGGTTAGTTGCAATTGAACTATGATGCAACTGTTTGAAATGGTGTTGCAATTATTTCAACTGCAACTATGAGTAGAATATTTTATGCAACTTTTGTGACAATAAATACCCCCTTTATAGCAATACCACTTCCAGCCAAACAGTGGTGTAAAACTACTATTTTGTATTTCCTCTTCCCTCTCATTGCTCTTCTTATGTCTACTATGAAGTTAAGAAAATCTATGGACCTAGCCCTATCAAATCCGAACTGGGCCGGCCCGGTAAAAGCACCTAATTTTAGCAAATGAGGCTTCTAACCTTGAAACTCTCTAGCAAAAAGAATTATAATTTTTAATTATTATTACTATCTTACCAAATGAATGCACCCACACAGGCCGGTCCGGGTCCGGGTCCAACACTTTGACATGAACCTCTTCGGAACTCTATTTTCTAGTATACTCTTGAGAAGATTACATGAAGCTAATAAGATTCATTAATCTCGACAACCCCATAATCTCATTATCTATCGTCATAGGTTCAAAAGAAATCAACCAAAGAAAGAAAATAGTGAATATTTATGAACCCATGAATTATTATCTACCCATGAAACTCTCATGCTTTGAGGATTGGACCTTTCTATCCAAAAAAAAACACTAGCTCTTGGTACCAAATGCAGTGCGACATTAGCTCAGGTCAGCCAGGATGACCGTCCAGGACCCACGAATTACGGGAGCCCAAAAAGTTAGTTAAAATATAAATATGTTAATAATTTTATATATAAAATAGAACTAGTACGTACCATGGGCCCTCTTTGACACAGATATTTTGGTGTAGTAGTTAGTACTTAGACTTGTATATGAAAGGTCATTAGTTCAATTCTTGGGGGGTGACTATTTTTTTTTTAGTTTTTTAATACTTTTTACATTACGTATAGGGACGCTATTTTGAAAGTTCGTTCCGGACCTCCATGAAACCAAATGTAGGGGATATGACAATTTTGTGCATTCGTAGCTTCCAAATATAGTATGGTCAAAAAATCTAGAAAAATAGGAAGTTAGTTGAAAGCATAATAGGGGTGTGTATTCGGTTATTTCGGTTACAACCAAACCGAAATATGGAAAACCGAATAAACCGATTTCATTTTTAATCAAACCAAAACCGAATTGAACATACAAATATCCGATATAAACCTAACCAATTTTTTTTTCGATCTTGTCGGTTTATCCGGCTTAGCTCGGTTGGGCCCTCTTTTGTTACTGGACCAGTTTTTTGTTACTGGGTCAATTTTTTTAACTGGACACTTTTCGTAACTGTACCAATTTTCACAAGTGGGCTTTTTTTTTCCTAGTCATTTGTAACAAATAATATACAACAAACAGTAAACTATATGCTGGAAAATATTTGGACATTTTCCACAATTCTGAAGAATAACAAAAGAACACAATAATAAATACAAAGAATTACAAAAAAAGAAAAATAGTAATAGTATACAAAATACAGAAATCAATCACTTCATGACAATCAAACTACTAGAATTACAAGATTGACAATAAAACTAGTAGAATTACATTATTACAAAATTTAATAAGTATCACATGATCATCCAGACTTCTCTCTACCACTATACATACAAGATAAACTAGGAGAATTTAAAAAATTACAAAATTTGATAGAAACATGTGTCCAGCCATCCCCAAGCAAGCGTCTGTCTTGCTGCAAGACCCCACACAAAATTGGACAATTATCACATTGCTTTTGAAGAGCAGAAAGAAGTTACCACATTGCTTTTTAGGATCGATCGAATCGATCGAACGGGAACGGTTGAATTAAGATCCATACCCCGTTATGGAATGGCTTCTTCGGAACCAAGTCCCATATTCAGCGGGCTGCGCCTCAAGGATTGACTCTGCGGCTGAGTCGGGAGAGACCTCCCGTTGCTCTGCTTTTCACGCCGCTTGCGTTGGTTTTGGCTTTGTTTTCTGAATGCGTTTTCGTGAATGTTTTCGGTGGTTTTCATGGCTTACGTTTCGAACTTCGCATTCATATCGAATTTCCTTGAATAATACAGTGTTCTAGTCGGTTGCTTGTGTGATTTCAGGTGATCGCGTAGGCAACGTCTAGTACAACCAACCAGTTTCTCGCCTCAAGTAAATACTAAGGTGAGTGGCTGACCTCCTTCATCTCGACCCTCTATTTCAAAAATGAGAACTTGGGTAACGGTAATGAAATGGAATGATTCGCTTGGAAAACACAAGTCCTATATTTGAGTAGAGAAAAGATAAATTGTGTAGAAAAGAGATAGAATTATTTTAGGCCTGCAAAACAACTAAATGAATCGATTACATAACAAGCCCCAACGGTACCCCAAATATACCTTGTTAACCTATCAAGGTCATGGACAACTTGTCGACAAGGGCGATGGTTTCTTCGAGCGGCAACCCGGGGCCACGGGACCGACTCGGCCTAGGAAAAAACAGGTTATAGCCGAGCTGGGTATGAAGCAACCGGTAAGACGGGGACTTGCATCGGAGCTTGCTACTTGCGTTGCAAGGGTCCCGTATTACCAGGCTATGTCCAGGATGGCTGGTTAATGCCAGTGACCTCCACCTCAAATACTTGATATAAATTGTTATTCAACTAACAGGGAAGGTGATGGTAAGTTTTATGTTGCACGGCGCGCTCTGCCGAGGGAAATTCTGGTGTAACTTACTTGGGTTATGTTTCGTTAAATGCTTCGTATGAAATTACCTAGGATTGTTAGAAAGATCACGAAAAGCAAGTTGTGTAAATGTTTATCTAAACTCTTGAACCAAATGAGAGCCTAGAAACTAATTAGCCACTCGCCAGTACATGTTGATTGTACTGATCCTCGCTCTCTCTACAGGTGCGATAAATCAGGAGGAGCGTGCCGCGTGAAGGGAGGCTACGCTCGTGTGTTTTGAAGCTTCGTCCTTGCGGTCGAAGTTTGGATCCAACATCTTTTGAAGACTCCGCTGTCGAAGGCCAAGAAGACAGATGGAGCGACTTCTCGTCATCCCAGGTGGTTTTGTAATGCTGGTTGTAATCAAGGGATGAAATATATGGAATGGCTATCTCGTCGACGTTCATTTTGTAATGGAGTCAGTTTGTAAAAAGCCCGCGCGGCGCCTTTGTATCGAGTCTGTAAAATGATGTTCATTATCAATAAAGCTTAAATTTCCTTCTCTATAATGTGTGTTCAATTTACTCTGCGCATTCTCTTGTTGTTGTGTTTCGGATAACCTTATGACTATGCCTTGTGCGAGCGCAACTTAGGCTTGCACGGCATCACGCCGGGGGACGACTATCGATTCTACGGAATCGGGACGTGACATAATGGTATCAGAGCACGGCTTTACGTCATTGGCCTCTAGTGTCGAGTTTCTAGTCTCAAATCGTTAGTCTCGTGTCGATGAGATATGTCATTCCATACGAGGGAGTCTGTAATAAGTTTTGTGACTAATGTATTTTTACCTTTAAAATCCTAGAAGGTGCGGCGGTGAACGTGGCATTGAACGAAGAAAGTACTTCGAGCGGCTCGAGTAGCTCGAGGCCCGGACCCTCTAACGATGCTATGGAACGGATGTTGCGCATGCTGGAAGCGCAACAACAACAAGCTCAGGAGAATCAACGCCTGAATGAGCAACATCGACGAGAGACGGAGGCACATCGACGGGAGGTAGAGGCACGCCAGACCCAGTTCGAGGCCCGATTCGATGCACAATTCAAGTTACAGCAGAAGCAGCTTGATACTCTTCAGCAGATTGTACAGACAGTGGTGGCCAACAACAACAACTCCGCGACAACTCCTGCCGTGACCGAGCCTGCGGCCAGACAAAGTGAAGTCGAACCGGAGGTACCGAGCTTATGCCTGCAGCACCGAGAAGTTCCAACTTTGACGTGTCAAAATTCACAAAGAGCTTACGTACTTCCTTCTGCGGTACTGAAAACCCTTCGTTGGCGATCGATTGGCTGGAGGAGTTGGAAGACCGGTTCGAGCTTCTGGGTGTCGATGAGTCTAAGAAAGTCACATGCGCTCAACTTCTACTCCGATTGAACGCGCATGACTGGTTCGAAGTGGGCCACCTTTTAAGAGGCGTTCGAGATCGAGTACCTTCCCGAAGCTATTCGACAAGAGAAGGAGAATGAATTTATGTAGCTAAGGTAAGAGAACATGACGGTACGGCAGTATGCAGCAGAGTTCAACAAGTTAGCCAAGTTTGTTGAAGAATTCTTGCCCTTCCTGGCAAGTCGTGCATGACGGTTCGAAGTGGGCCTACGACCATCTATCTACGCACATGTGTCTGTTCCCAAATACCAAACGATGGGGGAGTCCCTCAACCACGCCCTCCGCCTTGAAAGCCAATACCCTCCAGGTGCTGTCGACGCTGTACATACATACAATCACAAACGCCCTAGCCACGTGGAAGGAAACAATGTGACCAAGCGTCCAAACAATAGGCAACAAGGCGGGTATCAAGGGCGTAATCCATGGCCTTACTGCATCCGTTGTCGCCGGCCCGGTCACACTATCGTCGACTGCAAGATACCAGAGGATGGATGCTGGAACTGTGGCAAGAAGGGCCACAATCATGCTGAATGTCCGACCAGGCCAAACCCAACGGCGCCCCAACAGCACCATCCAATGGCGCCCCAACAGCACCGTCCAGGGAATCAAGTCCCAGCGCCTCGAGCCCATCAACCTGCGCCACAAAATGGCCAAGACCGTCGCCCCAATGCCTAGGGCCGCGTCTACGCCATGACTCGCGATGAAGTGCTTGCGTCAGATACGGTCGTGACAGGTATACTTAGTTTCAATAATGTGCCTGCTCGTATACTATTTGATTCAGGTACTTCGCATAGTTTTATATCGGCGGACTTTGCCGCCGAGCACAAATTTCTGATGATATCATTAGATCTCGACCTTAGCGTAAGCACACCTTCGGGCACACCAATACTCACTAATTTAGCTTGCGCCGACGGGATTATCTGTATCGGCGGTCAAAAGATCGGTCTTGACGTGATAGTCCTAGACATGAAGGACTTCGATATTATTCTGGGAATGGATTGGCTCGGGCCGTGCAACGCAACCATAGACTGCGCTAGAAATACGGTCACCTTCCGTATTCCAGAAGTACCTGAATTCTGCTTTTCGTGTGGTGAGGCGTCATCGACCTGCATGCTGATTTCGGCAATTTCTGCTCGGAGGATGCTGCATTCTGGGTGCGAAGGCTATTTGGCGTCCGTCCGAGACATGCGACAGGATGGTTCAAACGCGGGTCAGACCGACGTTGTGGCAGAATTCCCCGATGTGTTCTCGGATGAGCTACCCGGCATGCCCCCCGATCGAGAAATCGATTTCAGCATCGATATATTTCCTGATACTCGACCGATTTCCAAGGCCCCGTACAGAATGGCTCCCGCCGAGTTGAAGGAACTCAAGGTCCAGCTACAAGAGTTACTCGATAAAGGGTTTATTCGGCCTAGCGTGTCACCGTGGGGAGCGCCTGTATTGTTCGTGAAGAAGAAGGATGGGTCCATGCGTCTGTGCGTCGATTACCGAGAGCTGAACAAGGCCACCATCGGAAACAAGTACCCATTGTCCCGCATAGACGACTTATTCGATCAACTGCAAGGCGCCTCGGTATTTTCGAAGATTGATCTCCGCTCTGGCTATCATCAACTCAAGATCAAGTCAGACGACGTACAAAAGTTCGCCTTTCGCACTCGATACGGTCACTACGAGTTCCTGATAATGCCATTCGGCCTGACGAACGCTCCTGCCGCCTTCATGGATCTGATGAACCGGGTATTTTGACCCTTCCTTGATAAGTTTGTGGTAGTCTTTATTGATGATATTCTCGTCTACTCGAAGGACAGGGCGCATCATGCAGAACATCTACGGGCCGTGCTCCAGACACTTCGAGAACATGAGTTATATGCAAAGCGGAGTAAGTGCAAATTTTGGCTAAGCAGCGTATCCTTTCTCGGTCACATCATTTCGTCCGAAGGCATTGCAGTCGATCCGAAGAAAGTTGAAGCCGTTGCTGATTGGAAGCGGCCTGCGTCTGCTAGTGAGATTCGAAGTTTTCTTGGTTTGGCGGGATACTATCGACGCTTTGTGAAGGACTTCGCGAAGATAGCATCGCCTCTGACTCGCCTCACTCAAAAGGGAGTCGCGTATGAGTGGTCGGATGACTGTGAGGCTTCCTTCCAAGAGCTGAAACAACGGCTAATTTCGGCACCTATACTCGCGCTTCCGGATGGGCCAGAGGGTTTTTAGATATTCAGCGATGCTTCAAGCCAGGGCTTGGGATGTGTGCTCATACAGCGAAACAAGGTGATCTCCTTCGCCTCCAGACAGTTAAAGCCGCACGAGAAGAACTATCCTACGCACGACTTGGAGTTAGCGGCGATTGTGTTCGCGTTGAAATTGTGGCGTCACTATCTATATGGCGTGGCGTGCACAATCTATACCGACCACAAGAGCCTCAAGTATCTCTTCACCCAGAAGGAATTGAACCTGCGACAGAGGCGCTGGCTCGAACTGATCAAAGACTATGACTTGACGATCGACTACACTCCAGACAAGGAAAATATGGTGGCGGACGCTCTTAGTCGAAAATACCTTGCATTGCTGTCCATCAACCGCAGACTACTACAAGATCTAGAAGAAATGGGCATCGATCTTCGGGTTCGATTCAGGAATATACGGTTGGCGCAACTTCAGTTAGAGCCGAGTTTGCTGGAAAAGATCATGGCCGCTCAGAAGGATGATCCGTACTTGAAGAAAATGCGCGAGCGAATTTCGACAGGTAGTGCGACCGACTTTACGGAAGATAAGACCGACGTGCTGAGAATGAATGGCCGACTATGTGTTCCGGATGATTCAGAACTACGAAAGGAGATAATGTCGGAGGCGCATTGTGCGAAATATACCTTGCATCCAGCCAGTACCAAGATGTATAAGGACCTCCGTACGACCTTCTGGTGGCACGGGATGAAGAGAGATATGGCGCTCTTCGTGTCGCAATGCATGGCCTGTCAGCAGGTGAAAGCTGAGCATCAGCGACCGGGCGGGGAGATGCAGAACCTCGCTATTCCCGAGTGGAAGTGGGATCACGTCACTATGGATTTTATTGTTGGCCTGCCGAAGACACCACGGGGAAATGACGCCATCTGGGTCATCGTCGATCGATTAACCAAGTCAGCGCACTTTATCGCCATCAAAGTTACTTGGAGCGTTGATCGCCTGGCACAGATTTATCTTGACGAGATAGTACGGCTGCACGGAGTTCTAGTATCCATCGTCTCTGATCGGGATTCACGATTCATGTCGCGATTCTGGAGTAGCCTTCAGTCGGCGTTAGGTACCAAGTTGCAGTTCAGCTCAGCTTACCATCCTCAGACCGACGGCCAAACGGAGCGCGTTAATCAAATTCTCGAAGACATGCTACGGCTCTGCGCAATTGACTTCAAATCAAGCTGGGATGTCCACCTACCGCTGGCAGAATTTGTATACAATAATAGCTACAAATCTAGCATCCAAATGGCACCGTATGAAGCTTTGTACGGCCGGAAGTGCAGATCGCCCATTTGCTGGGATGAAGTCGGGGAACGGCAGATACTCGACCCGGAGCTGGTGGAACAGACTGTGGAAAAGGTCAAGCTAATTCGGGAAAGACTGAAGATTGCACAAAGTCGGCAAAAGAGCTACGCCGACACCCATCGAAGACCGCTTGAGTTCCAGGTGGGCGATCACGTGTTCCTGAAGGTGTCGCCTATGCGAGGAGTTACTCGGTTCGGCGCGAAGGGAAAGCTGAGTCCGAGATTTGTTGGGCCGCTCGAAATACTCGAGCGAGTCTCCCCAGTAGCCTATAAAATTGCCCTACCGCCGGCGCTTGAAGGTGTGCACAATGTCTTCCACGTCTCCCAGCTGCGGAAGTACGTGCACGACCCTAACCACGTGGTGGATTTTGTCCAGCTGGAGCTAAAGTCCGACTTATCCTACGTTGAAGAGCCAGTTCAAATCTTAGAACGCAAGGATAAGCTGCTGCGAAATCGGGCGATCCCTCTCGTTCGCGTACTCTGGAGGAACCATGCGGCAGAAGAGTTGACATGGGAACTCGAGTCAGAGATGAAGGAAAAGTTTTTTTTATTGTTTTCATAGAGGTAGGTTCTGTTCTTAAGTTTCGAGGACGAAACTTTTTCTTAGTTGGTTATGGTGTAGTGCCCCGTCCCTACATCGTGCCCCGTTGTTCGTCCACGGGGTGCGCAAGAAAGGAACACTGTCGCTATCGACTCGGTCGGGACCGATAGGTCGAGATCGATCGAATCGATCGAACGGGAACGGTTGAATTAAGATCCATTCTCCGTTATGGAATGGCTTCTTCGGAACCAAGTCCCATATTCAGCGGGCTGCACCTCAAGGATTGACTCTGCGGCTGAGTCGGGAGAGACCTCCCGTTGCTCTGCTTTTCACGCCGCTTGCGTTGGTTTTGGCTTTGTTTTCTGAATGCGTTTTCGTGAATGTTTTCGATGGTTTTCATGGCTTACGTTTCGAACTTCGCATTCATATCGAATTTCCTTGAATAACACAGGGTTCTAATCGGTTGCTTGTGCGATTTCAAGTGATCGCGTAGGCAACGTCTAGTGCAACCAACCAGTTTCTTACCTCAAGTAAATACTAAGGTGAGTGGCTGACCTCCTTCATCTCGACCCTCTATTTCAAAAATGAGAACTTGGGTAACGGTAATGAAATGGAATGATTCGCTGGAAAACACAAGTCCTATATTTGAGTAGAGAAAAGATAAATTGTGTAGAAAAGAGATAGAATTATTTTAGGCCTGCAAAACAACTAAATGAATCGATTACATAACAAGCTCCAACGGTACCCCAAATATACCTTGTTAACCTATCAAGGTCATGGACAACTTGTCGACAAGGGCGATGGTTTCTTCGAGCGGCAACCCGGGGCCACGGGACCGACTCGGCCTAGGAAGAAACAGGTTATAGCCGAGCTGGGTATGAAGCAACCGGTAAGACGGGGACTTGCATCGGAGCTTGCTACTTGCGTTGCAAGGGTCCCGTATTACCAGGCTATATCCAGGATGGCTGGTTAATGCCAGTGACCTCCACCTCAGATACTTGATATAAATTGTTATTCAACTAACAGGGAAGGTGATGGTAAGTTTTATGTTGCACGGCGCGCTCTGCCGAGGGAGATTCTGGTGTAACTTACTTGGGTTATGTTTCGTTAAATGCTTCGTATGAAATTACCTAGGATGGTTAGAAAGATCACGAAAAACAAGTTGTGTAAATGTTTATCTAAACTCTTGAACCAAATGAGAGCCTAGAAACTAATTAGCCACTCGCCAGTACATGTTGATTGTACTGATCCTCGCTCTCTCTACAGGTACGATAAATCAGGAGGAGCGTGCCGTGTGAAGGGAGGCTACGCTCGTGTGTTTTGAAGCTTCGTCCTTGCGGTCGAAGTTTGGATCCAACATCTTTTGAAGACTCCGCTGTCGAAGGCCAAGAAGACTGATGGAGCGACTTCCCGTCATCCCAGGTGGTTTTGTAATGCTGGTTGTAATCAAGGGATGAAATGTATGGAATGGCTATCTCGTCGACGTTCATTTTGTAATGGAGTCAGTTTGTAAAAAGCCCGCCCGGCGCCTTTGTATCGAGTCTGTAAAATGATGTTCATTATCAATAAAGCTTAAATTTCCTTCTCTATAATGTGTGTTCAATTTACTCTGCGCATTCTCTTGTTGTTGTGTTTTGGATAACCTTATGACTATGCCTTGTGCGAGCGCAACTTAGGCTTGCACGACATCACGCCGTGGGACGACTATCGATTCTACGGAATCGGGGCGTGACATAATCTCTTCAAAAAAACTTGTTAGAAGTGACATACAAAGAACCCGACACACGTAAAGTGAATTCATAGAAATATTCCAAAAACGTACACAACCTTCTCACAATCAGCTAATCCTCTTCGTTTGGAACCATATTCTCATCCTCAAGTTCTCTCTTGAATAAAAAAATCTTCGTTTTAGAATCCCTCAAAGGTCATTTGAAAATTTTGAGCCGTATCCACCATCAAATATGTTGAATTTCAACGGATGCTCACATCTAGACACAATAGTTTTTTGCTTTCTATTATATATGTGTTATTTTCACCAAGGGTATTTTTGTAACTTTACTAACCCTAATCGATTTTTGGATTTAGACCGAAATCGAACTCCTAAACCAAATTCGAAACCGATAACCGAAGAATGGGAGATATAAAACCAAACCTAACCTAATATATTTGGACCCGAACCGGTTCGGTTCGAGTCAGTTTCCTTATTCGATTCAGATGGATTTTTCGTCCGAAACCCTTTAATGCTCACCCCTAAAGCGTAGAAGTCAATTGATACTTAATTCTGTTTGTTTTTTGAAAAATAGAAAGAAAAACAAAAATTTTCATATAGAGTAAAGATTTTTAATGAAATTGTAAAAAAAAGTATCAAGTTTGGGGAAATTTTATTTTGGATAACGAAACGACAAGTGTCATGGCGCGTAGGGAAAGAAACGATAGGATGCGCCATCTACAATGGCGCGCAGGCAGGGGATGGCCTTCTGTCTGAGACGCGCCATCACTGATGGCTCATCCCAGCTTTAAATATTGAGACGCGCCATCACTGATGGCTCATCCCAGCTTTAAATATTGAGACGCACCATCACTGATGGCTCATCCCAGCTTTAATCAATCACATCAGTGATTAAAGCTGGAATATATATTGAGACACGCCATCACTGATGGCTTTTCCCAGCTTTAAATATTGAGACGCGTCATCACTGATGGCTCATCCCAGCTTTAAATATTGAGACGCGCCATCACTGATGGCTCATCCCAGCTTTAATCAATCACATCAGTGATTAAAGCTGGAATATATATTGAGACGCGCCATCACTGATGGCTTATCCCAGCTTTAAATATTGAGACGCGCCATCACTGATGGCTCATCCCAGCTTTAATCAATCACATCAGTGATTAAAGCTGGAATATATATTGAGACGTGCCATCACTGATGGCTCATCCCAGCTTTAATACATTGATAAAAGCTGGGATGAGCCATCAATGATGGCGCGTCTCAATATATGCCAGTTGCAATTAATAAGAACGGTGGAATTGATTGATTAAAGCTGGGATGAGCCATCAGTGATGGCGCATCTCGGACAGAAGGCCATCATTGATGGCGCGTTGGGGTCTTCGAGAAAGGTGACCTGGGCTATCAGTGATGGCGCGCCATGATTAATGGAGTCCCTTGCCTGCGCGCCATTATAGATGGCACGTCCTATTGTTTCTTCCTCTACGCGCCATGACACTTGTCGTTTCGTTACTCAAAATGAAATCTTCTCAAACTTGTTACTTTTTTACAATTTTATTAAATTCTTTACTCTATATAAAAATTTCTGAAAGAAAAACTAAATAAAAACTCTTAATTTGTAAAAAAAAAAACAAAACAAAGAAATAAATAAACAGTATAATTAAGGGTCCGACTATTGACACCCCATCTATTTCTAAGTTGACCCCAATTTCTAAGTACACCCCACCTAAAAATAAATTAACTTATAAAAATACTAAGTACACCCCAAATGTTGACAAAAATACCCTTATGACTTAAACCATAGTGTACAACCCCCACATCCCAATTTCTAAGTACACCCCATTCCTCTCTATACACAAAATTCTACATTCACCCCACTCTCCTCTCTCCCTACATACACCTCCACTCTACTCTCTTCCCCATCAAACCCTAACCCTAACCCTAACTACTCTCTTCCTCCACACTACTCTCTTCCCCATCTCTGTTGGACTTCTCTCCAACACCAGATTTGAGTCGGAGAAGTCCCCCATTGTTCACCCCACTCCGAGAAGTCTCTTCACCATGGATCGAGGTGAGTATCAAACTTTTCAATCCAAACTACATTCTCTCCCATTGTTTTGTTGAGCATTTAGGGTTAGAACCCCATTGTTTTGTCGACCATTTAGGGTTAGAACGAAAGAACAGATCGAATTTTTCCCCAAAATTTACGGATCTGTTCGACTCTGGTCGGTCGGACACACAGCAATGTGTTCGACTCACGATAGTCGAACACCTTGCTTACTGTTCGACCTGTTTCGGTCGAACAGTACAGATTTGTTCGACCTGTTATGGTCGAACAGTGTGGGTTAGTTCGACTCTTCGAGACCGAACAATACAATTTAAAAAATATTTCTTTAAGCCATGTTATTTTGGTGGAACTTGTAGGAAAGCAAACTAGTAGGAGGGAAACGACTCATGCTTCAGCTAGGAGACGTCGGGCTGAAGAGCAGGAACTTGCACGTCTTCAACAACAAGCACTTGTTGCTTCGACTCAAACGGCCGACCAAGAGCAGGAGCAAGAACGCCACACTGATGAAGAGCGCCACACTGATGAAGAGCGCCAAACTGATCAAGAAGAGGATGAGGATGCTGACATTTTGACAGGGCCTTGTCCCGGTGAACCCGAAGATCCACAACTTATTCCAAGTTTCAAGACACATGTGGCGTACGAGATTTGGAATGGCATTGAGAGGGACGTGTTAAGGTGTTGGTGCCACACAACGAAGCTGTACGCATGGAAGTTGGAAGGAACCTGAATCTTCAACGAGGGCGACTGGTAGACGTAGGCGACGTAGATCGTAGATATCTTGTTATGTTTTGTGATATACTCGAATGTGTCATCGACGCTAGATATCTTGTTATGTTTTGTGATATTTTGTGATATACTCGAATGCGTCATCGACGCTAGATATCATGTTATGTTTTGTGATATTTTGTGATATACTCGAATGCGTCATCGACGCTAGATATCTTGTTATGTTTTGTGATATTTTGTGATATACTCGAATGCGTCATCGACGCTAGATATCATGTTATGTTTTGTGATATTTTGTGATATACTCGAATGCGTCATCGACGCTAGATATCTTGTTATGTTTTGTGAAGCCGCGACTTGTACGGGAACAGTTGCACGATACTTCTGCAACCGATGAAATGATTATTGTTAACAAAAGCCATGCAGATTAGCCGAGGGTTCGTCGGAACTTCTGTCACCATAGGAAGAAACGTAGCGCTCTCCAGCTCATGAATGTGGACAAACGCCATGTTGTACGCCGATGCCGCCAACAAATAATTATCGGGATATCTCCACCAGTAGTTACTGTCCATAACCGGAGCTGAGAAGTAATTCAAAGATTCAAGTAATTGTGCGGGAGAGCCCTTACTCAAGTAACACTGATAGCATTCATAAGTGCAATCTCACGATCAGTGACAATGACATTGGATAAGCTTGATTGAGCAAATAGATCTTTAATCGTACTAAGCGTCCATATATAATTGTCCTCCCGTTCCGCCTCCAAATATATACACGCCACAGAAAATGTAATATCCGTGGAAGTTACTCCAACTACTTCCAACTACTTCCAATAGTGGCATATTGTACCTATTAGTCTTGTAGGTACAATCCATCAATAAAACGTTGGGAAAAGCACGCAACAAGTCCACACTTGTCGGGTGGGCATAAAAAAGATCCTTCACTCTATCTGTTTGCTCACATCTCCTCACCAGATAATAATACTTTTCCGACTCCAACTTTCCCAACAAGTATTGCATTTGGGATAGCCCTCCATGCTCGGCAACTCTATGCTTATGACGAGCATTATAAATTGTCTTCAATGTCGATTCATTCTCCCCAAAGGATTCCTTCAACGTGCTCAATATATCTTTTGGCCTTGTATTATTTTTCGTCAAATCTTTGACGAGTTGGTCTTCGGCTGCTGTTAGTCGACCAACATAGGAGTGCCCAACCAAATTTTGACCCACTGGGTGATTATGTGTGCCGCACATAACCTTAAGTGACCATTGCCCAACATCATTGCATTGTACTCCTTTCAACTGAAACGGACAATCACATTTTTTCGTGCCCGTAAGCCGTTCAGGTCTTCGCTTCTTCGCAATATTAGCCAAATTTGCTTCATCAACTTTTACCTTCCGTCGCACATATTTACCCCCTCGCTCGCAACCCAGGATTACTCGAGCTCGTCTTCCTTCTCCTTTATCCGACCGTTTAACCAAAACTACTATATTATGAAGGTTTCCTATCGATCGTACCCAATTCACCAATGACTCTCGACTAACAAATAATTGATCAGTTTGAAATTCTTCAGAGAAATCAAGTTGTTGTTCGTACATCGGGTGCGTGACAATACTCATCTCAGTGTTAACCCCAATGTCATCTGAAGTGTTTTCCTATGAAGATAAATACAAATATCGGATTAGGTTGGAAAATAAAATTTTTAAATTTAACTCAAAAAAAGTACTGTTCGACCGACATAATCCGGAGAAATCCACACTGTTCGACCAGTACAGGTCGGACAGTTCAAAAAACGTTCGACCTCCCCTCGTCGAACAGTGTAGATTTGTCCGACTTGTTATGGTCGAACAGTCCGCGAATTTTGTTTTCTTCTCAAAATCGAAACAGCCGAATCAATACTTGAAAAAAAACATTGGTAGGACTTACATTGGGTACGGGAGATCTTCTATCATTACTTTGGCCCTCCATTGTAATTTCTTCAAGCTTCAAATAATGTCTTCTAAGGTTTTTGGATTAGTTATTGAAGGGGTGGGGTTAGTGAAGGGGTGGGGTCCTATGGCTGTTTGGGTTTGGGTAGAATTAGAAATAGGAAAAGGATAAAACAGTCATTTCATAATACAACTTAAGTTATGAAAAGAAATTGGGGTCAACTTAGAAATAGATGGGGTATCAATAGTCGAACCCTATAATTAAAGGCAAATGTTAAAGGCCACCCCCAAATTACTAAGGGCCACCAACCTACTAAGGGCAACCATCATACACTTATATTTTTACTAAGGGCAACCTAAAATGAATCATTTTACTAAGGGCTACCAAAAAAAAAAAAAAAACAAAAAAAAAAAACAAAACCCAACCCAACAGCCCCCCTTCTCCCCTCATGGTCATTTCCCCTCCGATCGCCAAAAACATTCCCCCCACCTCCTCGAAGTCTCCTCCCCCTCCGATAGCCCCCCCTTCCCCCCTCCTCCACGAAGTCCCCTCCTCCACTCCCGTCCTCCTCCTCCACGAAGTCCCCTCCTCCTCCGATCAATGTCTGCTCTCTTTCAACTTAGGACTGCAGGCTAGGCCTGCATTCCTCAATGTATTTAGGACTGCAGGCTAGGCCTGCATTCCTCAATGTACTTAGGACTGCAGGCTTGGCCTGCAGTCACTGTAGCCATCAATTTTTTTTCAAATTCCCTCCTCCCTGAGCTTCTGTCAATTGGGGACTGTAGGCCTAGCCTGCAGTCCTCAATATACTTGGGACTGCAGGCTTGTCCTGCAGTCACTGTAGCCATCCTTGGAATTAATTCAAGTTCTACTTGTTCATTCAATATAGTTACTTGAACCTCTTATAGTTGTGTCTCCTCTGGAATTAATTCAAGTAGGTTTAGTTACTTGAACCTCTTATAGTTGTGTCTCCTCTTATAGTTGTGTCTCCTCTGGAATTGATTTCCTGAGATTCATGTTCTACTTGTTCATTCATTAACATATGCCAAGTTGAGAACTAAGAAAGAAAACATTAGCCATACCTATCTCAGAAAATAGGTTTAGATTCTTAGACACTTTACTATCTCCTCTGATCACATTATATACACAGTGCTTCAAATTATTGACACTCAGAACCTAGCCGAAACAATGTGTCTATCTATATCCCACAAACCAGAAATTCACAAATATTTCATGTTACACAACAAAGAGGTGGGGACAACAACAATGGAGGAGGGGGGACCAATGGTGGAGGTGGGGACAACTATGGAGGAGGTGGGGACAACAATGGAGGTGGGGATTGAGAGAAGTGGTTTAGGGATTGAGAAAAGAGGAAGAAGACAAAGGAAGAAGACAAAGGAAGAAGATGGTGGCCCTTAGTGTTTTGAAAATGGCAAACTTGTAATTTTTTAAATTTTTTTAAGTTGGTGGCCCTTAGTAATTTGGGGGTGGCCTTTAACATTTGCCTAATTAAAGCACAACAACAATAAATAATTCCAATCAATGGTAATTGGCAGCAGCAAGCCAGCAGCTTCAGCTTCCCTCCTTCTTCTTCTCTCTCCTCCTCCTTTCTTCACTCGAAGAAAACCCTCCTTTTTCTCTCCCCTTCCTCCTCCCTCCGTCGCCGGCGTCGGACCCTCCTCCGGCCAATCGCCGTAGCCTCTCCGGCGGCCCCGACGCCGATCTCCGACGAGGTCGAGGAGCCGGAAGCCCTAACCCTAGAATCGGAGTCTCCTTCTTCCTCCTCCTCCTCGGACTCGTTCTCGTGGAGGGATCATTGGTACCCGGTCTCCCTGGTGGAGGACCTCGATCCTCGGGTTCCGACCCCGTTCCAGCTGCTGAACCGGGACATCGTGCTCTGGAAGGACCCCAACTCCGGCGAGTGGGTCGCCTTGGATGACCGGTGCCCCCACCGTCTCGCTCCCCTCTCCGTAACCTTCTCCTCCTCCTCGAGAGAGAAAAAAAAAACAAAGTTCTCTCTCTCTTTTGTGGGATTATGGTTTTTTTTAGTGGCTCTGTGCACGAAAGTTTCGATCTTTGCGATGTGTTATAGCTATTTGTCGCAACATGACTTGGACGCAACATCAAAATCTTCATTTCCTTCAAAAAGCTCTTCTTCTTTTTTCTGGTTTGAAACTCCTCTATATAATTTTGTTAAAGTTTCAAACTTTGGGACGTGGTGTAATTTTTGGTTGAGAATTGCACTGGGCACAGAGAGGCAACATGACACGATACAGACACGGGAACACGGACAATCCATTGATTTTAAATAGTACATGTTTTACATGCACGGACTTTTTGGGTCTAATTTTGGAGTGTTCGTGCTTCCTGGGTTCAACTAAAGAAAATGAAGGTAGTATATGTGGTTTGTAAAATTTAAATAATGAAATTCTGTAGATTTTAATGGAAGTAGAAATGACGTGGGATGTGATCCGCACTGGAATGAAGAGCTGTAGTGACATCCATATCGGAGCAAAGGAAGTCAAGTCCTCCCTTCAGTCGCCTCACGACCTAATCTACTAACTAATGGGCTAATAGAGGGTGTTTTATGCAGATTTTGATCTTCTTTCCATAGTAGTTATGTGCATTTGTTCTTGTATCACGTTTGTTGCATGATCATGACAGAACACTACGGACCGTGTGACACGCAACCTATTTTGGCATAGGTTAGTGTATATTATAGTGTGCATGTATTGTATGATAACATGTCTCCGACATTACACGGACAAACTCTAATCCTTGTAGTGTATGATGTGCTTCCTAGACAAGGTTCATGTCTTCATGATACCGGATGTAGGTCCTATACTGGTTGGGGTTTGCCATACCGGATACCAGATACAGGACATATCGGGAGATATGACTACATATGAGATAATAATTAGCTTCATATATGCATTTATGATAAGAAATAAAGCATTAATATAAAAGTAACAAGTATCCTTATATGTCTAATAGTTAAACAACTCAAAACTATTCTCACCAATAATTATACAAGTGTTTCAACATGAAGTCCCAAGAATGATAAATAAAAGCATCTCAAAACAAAATTTAAAACTAAGCTAGTAAGATACTAGTAAAAGGCACCATTCGTCATCTCTAAGTTAACTTGATCGTATTTTGAAGCAACTTCAATATATGAAGTATGGACTTCGAAGATGTATCATAAAGTTTTTTTTTTTTTTTCTTCAAGTAACCCTTTCTAAAAATTTTATAGTAAAACAAACTTGGGGAAACAAAGTTCTATTTTTTTTTTTAACAAAGAAGCAATTCTTCAAGCAAATTGCCAAGAAAAGAAATTATAAATTAAACTAAACAAAGAAGTTACTGGTATGTCAAAACAGATTACCGGTATGACCGGTCAAATTACACAAACTACTGGCTGATATTATGCTTATATTGGCAGATATTTATATGGACCAATTTTTTTATAGTTGGGTAGCCATACCGTATCGTTGTCCAATAAAAACATTACATTATACTGGACATTATATCGCCCATACCGACTGATATCCTTAACATTGTTCCTAGGGTAGCACCGTAGCACCCTTTCTTCATGCAAATTTATATAACTAGGTGACAGCTCAGGTCGCTTTCTTGATCTTTGGTCCAATTTTGGAGTGTAGGTGCTTATTAGGCTGCAAGGAAAGAAAATGAAAATACTATCTGTGGTTTGTAACTTTTAAATAGTGCAATTTGTAAGTTTTAATTAAGGTAGAAAAAAGGAAGAGGGATATCATTTTCTTAATCAAATAACCAATGGGCTAATAGAGAGTTGTATGCAAAATTTGATCTTTTTCCACAATTTATGTGCATTTTTTGGTGTCTGATAGAACCTTCGTTGCACGAACACTCAACACGACTGCAAGCTTGTGACACGGAACCTATTTTGGCATATCCGTGTATATTGCAGTTGTTCACGTTGTGTGCAACGATGTGTCCGATAAGACTCTGCACCAACACAGCTCCAATTTTTGCAGTGTCCATGCTTCCTAGGGTAGCATCCTCTCTTCATGCAAATTTATGTTCTAGTTGACAGCTAGCTTTCTTGGTTTTGCAATATAAGTAGGTGATTGTTGAGTGTCTTAATGATTAGATTTTTCTTTCACCATTTATTTAACTATTATGGAGGGATCATTTTATAGTTATGCTGATGAAGAGTGGTAAGCACAATCTAAGCTAAATTGGAGGGGTGATATATAGAAAAGAGACTAATTATTGTATGAATCTTTTGACAGGAAGGAAGGATTGATGAGGATGGATGCTTGCAATGCTCTTACCATGGGTGGGCCTTCGGATGGATTGGGTTCCTGCACCAGAATCCCACAGGCATCATCGGAAGGCCCTGAGGCAAAAGCCATCCGATCGCCAAGGGCCAGCATGACAAAGCTCCCAACGTTGGTCTCCCAGGGGCTGCTCTTTGTGTGGCCGGATGAGAACGGTTGGGAGAAAGCTGCCAACTCTGAGCCTCCAATGTATATATTTGTTTTGGAGTTTCTTTAGTTTTAATATCCACCATTGAGAATCTGTATTGAGTTTGATTTGTCGAACTATTTGTCTTTAGGTTGCCTGATGACTTTAATGATCCTGGGTTCTCGACTGTGATGATACAGAGAGATAATTTCTATGGCTATGATACACTAATGGAGAATGTTTCAGATCCATCACATATTGAATTTGCACAACACAGGGTATGTTTACCTAAGAAACCTAATGTCCTGCTTGAAAATGAAATAGGCACCATGTTAGTCGTCCTGCTGCAGCTTATCTATCTATTATGGATCATTTTGTAGCTAGTTAGCTACTAAGAATATAAATATGGCCAAATTGTTGAAAATATTCATAGTTGTTGTAAATCATAAAATTGTATGTCTCATAGGTGTAGAGTTTAATACTACCATCTACTGGTATAGCTGAAATCTGTGTTTATTTCTTCAAAATTTAAGCTTTTGCTGGTACTGGTTCATAAAGCCATCTGTATTTTGGATGTGTATTAAACAAAATACTGCAAATGTCTTGAGCAGAAAGTTCCTAAGTTTGTTTATTACAGTTTTGTAACTATTATTACTTATTTGACATTTATGATGCACATTACATTCTATTTTTTATTCTTCATATAGAAAAGTATACTTTTAGCAGAGAACAGTGTTGTAAAAATCCTCCTAGTTGGCCGACTAGGCGGCGCCTAGTCGGCAGTCGGCCACGCGGACTCGACTAGGGCCCTAGTCGGCCAGGAAATTGGTGGAAGCATAGATCAGGCCTAGTCGGCCGACTAGGCGGCTAGGCGGGGCCTAGCCGGCCGACTGACAGCAAAAAAAGAAGACCCGACCCGACTCGATCTGCTACCCAAACCCCAATTAAATGCAAACCTAAAAACAGAAAGAAGAGCAGCATCAGCAGCGGAAGAGCAGCAACAGAAGAAGAGCAGCAACAACATATCTGATCCCTGCTGTTGATGCAATTGACCCCGCCGACGCCGCTGTCTGGAGACCGGAGTTACCTTTTTTTTCCTTCTATTTTTGCTGTTTTGTGTTGTTTTTTGCTGCTTTTGTATTATTTTTTTCGGTTTTCTTGCTGATTCTTGCTGTTTTCTTCCCTTTCTTGCTGATTTAACCTGCTAAAATAGGTTTTAATGATATATGTAATGTAACATATATATGTATTTCAAAATGACGATAATATGATCCATTTGATAAGCTAGAATGTAAAATATATATGTATTTCAAAATTTCACATTTGATAATCTAGTTTTGTTGTTATTGCTGTTTTAGCAACGTAAAATTATTTATTACTTTATTAGTTTTGCTGTTATTGTTGTTTTTATAGTTTTGTTTTATTTATATGCTACTAATATGATCAAGTGGTTTTATTTATAGGATATTAAGATATGACTACTTCATCGGCTGCTTCAAATTCTAAAGTTGGTGAATCTGCCAGTGATTGAACAATGAAAATGCTTTGAAACACGCATCCAGTGACGTGCATCCAGTATAACACACACACACACACACTCTATATATATATATATATTTGGAACCAGGTAAATTGTTTCTGGAATCGCTCCCACTGGGATTCGAACTCCTGACCACTCGGGCCGCATGCATCTCTCTTAACCACTAGGCTAGAGGTCATCTGCCACACACTATATATATATTTTTTTTTGGAATAAGGGTGAATTTATTCCTCGCATATAGCGGAAAAGGTATTAGAGTACAACATCACAACTTTCCATGCCCCAAAAAACTATTATGGGGCCATTACAGATACATCGAATTCTATATTATGTAGAATTCCAATAGAGGGGGTAGTCAAGCCCTCAAAGATACGTCTGTTCCGCTCCTTCCAGATGTGCCAAACAGACGCAGCAAGACGGACTCTGGCTCTTCTAGCCCACCTGGGATCCCGTCCTCTGTGATCTCGGATCCAGCTGAGGATGCTCCGAATATCTCGATCCATCCCCACTCCTCCTCTCAGCTGTGCACATTGCTCAGTCCAAATGTGCCAGGTCACCGGGCAACCAAAGAAGAGATGCCCCATAGATTCATCTGCATCAATACATAGCACACATTTGGCATCCGGGATCTGCATCCCAAACCGGAGGAGTCTGTCTCTCGTCATCAATCTACCCCGGAGGAGGCGATAAGCACATAGTTGCATTTTTCGTGCAACTCCCTTGCCCCAAATGAAGTCCACCTCCTCAGCCTGGTCGTGGTGGGTCCGAACCAAATCATAGCAGCTACGAAAGCAGAATAGACCTGAACCTCCCCCCGTACCTGGGCCGGCCCAGCTCCATGAATCCTCCGTCTGGTCAGCGTCTATGGGAATGAGGTGAATCTCGGCTGCAAGCTGGCCAGTAAATGGGTAACCCTCTGGCCTCCAAACTCCGTCCCTAATGATCCGGCTGCATGTGAGCCCCCTTCTCGCTTCCCTGTCCAGCTGTCCTCCCAATATCTCGAGCAGGGATCTGGAACCCAACCAAGGGTCTAGCCAAAGGTCGGTAGTCGTCCCATCCTTCATGCGCCTGCAGATAGCTGTCTGGAGTACCGGTCTACATCTCAGGATGGCCTTGAATGTGACCGAGAAATTGTTGTCTATCCTGCAGGTCCAGAAGTTGGTCCTCCGTAAGTATCTGCTAGCCATCCAGTCCGCCCAGAGCGACCCTCCCTTGATGAATTTCCAGGCCATCTTCACACAAGCTGCCTTCCGAACCGCATGAAGAGGCCTCAACCCAACTCCTCCTTCCTCCCGAGGCCGACATAACTGATCCCAAGATATCGCATGTATCCCTCCCCTCCAGATGAAGTTAGCGCAAATAGCCTCCACCTTCCGAATAGTAGCTGTAGGGATCTGGATCGACTGGAGCCAGAACATAGTGATGCCCGCAATGACCGACCGCACCAACTCAATCCGTCCCCCAAATGAAAGTCCCGCCGCTTGCCAGCCCTCCACTCTCTTCTGAGCAAAGTCCACCAAGCTATGACAATCCTGCTCGCGGGCATAGTTGACCGTGAGCGGGACCCCCAGGTATTTCACTGGAAGCTCGCCTCTGTCCACACCTAAGGCGAAAGCTCTCTCCTCCTGTAGTGTACACCGGGAGCTGAAGTAGACTCTGCTCTTCTCCCGGTTTAACTGGAGCCCTGATAGCCGTCCGAACTCCTCCATAATGTCAGAGAGCGCTCTCATACCCCTCATGGAAGGCTGGAGTAACACCAATAAATCATCAGCATAAATCAAATGAGAGACAACAGGACTCACCAACCGGAAGAGGGGAACAATCCTCCCGCTATGCACTGCTATATCCATCATACTCGTGAAGTACTCCATCACCAAGGTAAAGAGATACGGGGAGAGGGGGTCACCCTGCCTCAACCCCCTGTTGCTACTAAAATAACCATGTGGCGTGCCCTGGATGAGGACAGAAAAGGTAGGGGAGCAGATGCACTCCCTCACCCTCGCAATCCATCTCTCGTCAAACCCCATGGCAAGCATCAAGTGGCACAGGAAGTCCCGATTGACCGTGTCATACGCTTTCCGAAGGTCAAGCTTCACACAAGCCTTCATCCCCCCCGGTTTGCTGAACTCCCGCACCATCTCGTGAGCAAGCAGACTGTGCTCCGCTATCGACCGACCCTTGATGAACGCTGCTTGGTTCTGGGACACTAGACCCTGCATAATCCCCTCCATACGCCTGCACATAAGATGAGTGATAATCTTGTAAAGGAAGTTACAGCAAGCTATGGGTCTAAAGTCTGCAAGTGAGGTCGCTCCTTCCTTCTTAGGGACCAGAGTCAGGAACGTGTGGTTCATCTCCTTCAGCAGCCGGCCCTCAACAAAGAACTCCTGGACAGCTGCCAGAACAGGTGCCTTAAGCACACCCCAGTGCCGCTTAAAGAACCCCGCAGAGAAGCCATCAGGCCTAGGAGCTTTGTTGGGATTAGCCTTCTTTACAATATCTTCCACCTCCTCCATCCTCACCGGAGCCAAAAGCAGACTGTTCCCATGTCGGGACACCAGTCTCTTCGTAACCAGGGCCGGGAACATGCTGGAGTAGTCCGTCTGCTGATATAAGTCAGTGTAGAATCTGACGGCCTCCTCCTGGATCTCCACCGGGTCTCCTACAAGACGTTCCGCAGCATTCAGAAGTCTGGGGATGCTGTTCCGATGCTGACGGGTGCGGATCACATCATAAAAGAATTTGGTGCATCGGTCTCCATCTTTGAGCCAGGTGCATTTAGCCCTCTGTGCCGCACTGATTTCCTCCTGAAGTCTCATGATGCTCACCTCCTCAATCAGGGCCTTCTCCTTAGCCGCCAGTTCCCCATTCATAATGTCAGATTGGAGGGCCACCTGAGTGACCCGCAGCTCTTCTTCCTTCTCAGTCAGGGTAGTCCGCGGTCTCGTCTTCACCCACCCCCTGATAACCCTCTTGAGTTGTTTGAGCTTGTGAATTATGCGAAATTGGGCCGTGCCATCCCGAAAGTGCTGCATCTCTCTCATAACTACCTCCTCATAACCTGGTGAAAGGTACCAGCTGTTGTTGTACCGGAACGGCCTCGCCCGCAGAGCGGGTCTCTCACATAGGCCCACCCGGATAGGAGAATGATCGCTAGTACCCGCAGCCAGACCTTCCGCCACCGAGTTCGGGAAACACCTGAACCACTCGCTGTTGTCCAAGGCCCGATCCAGCTGACAAGCAATACGATTCTGAGTAGCCTTGTTGTGCCAGGTCCAGATATGTCCAGTCCAGCCCCCGCATGCCAGACATAAGAAGGCACCTCTGGAAGTCATATAAAATCGGATCCGGAACAGGCCGGCCCCCAACCTTCTCTTGACGAAGCAACATAGCATTGAAGTCCCCCATGAAGAGTAGGGGAAGATGCATGTTGTCCGCCATCCGACCCATAAGCACAATATCCTCCCACAGAGCCTCCCGGAGTCTCCGGTCGTTGTGCCCATAAACAGCACCCAGAATGAATCTGAATCCACCTTTATTCTCAAAAGTAACACCGATGAGTTGCTCAGACTTGTGAATCTGGGCCCCCACCCAACCACCTGTGTTCCACCTAACCCAGATCCTTGCCATACCGCAAAGATCTAAGTTATGGATGTGATCCCAGGTTGTCGGAGTCCGACGTGAGAGCATATCGGCCCCTCGAATCTTCGTCTCCAGCAGAATAGCAATATCACATGCCTCTCTCCTCAGCACCCCTCTGATCTCCCTCCATCGGCCAATGGAACACCCCCCCTAATGTTCCATGCTAGGACCGACATCTAAATAAAAGATGTTGGGTCCCCCTGTAACTCCTCTGGATCAACACTCGAGGGAAGTGTCTCATCCGTCTGCTCCAGAACTGCATCTACCATAGAGGAAGGGGCAAGATGAGCCTGAATCCGGCTAAGAGTAAGTGTCCAGTCGGGATTGGGCTCGGTCTGATCATCCATCTCCCTCATCTGAGGAATATCCTCCAGAGTGGCAGGGGCGTGTCTCTTCCTGCTGGTGTAAACCATCAGTGCCGTGGAGGCCTCCGCCCCCCTCTGACTACTCTCCGCCGCACTCATCCCCCTAGTCATCATAGTCCTCTGAGGCCTGAACGGGACCAGCGCACCCTGCATGCTCTCCTGTCTCGATGTCAATCCTGTCTCCAGTCTCCTATCAATCTCCATAACCGTGTCTTCCTCCATGTGTCTCACTGGCGCCGTCTCCTCAGGCGAGTGACTAGGGGCCGCCTCCCTCTCTGGTGCCTCCGTCTGAACCGACTCCGGCCGGGATGTCTCTGTCTGGCCCGCCTGTGGCCTGGCGGACTCTTTCCCCTTATAGTTGCACACACTGGTAATGTGTCCAAAGCACTCGCAATTCGAACACATGGGTGGGACCCAATCATACTCCACAGCCTGCGTCAGAACCTCTCCAGATGGAACCTGATACTCGAGCATGCTCGGGAGCTCCGAACCTGCCTTGATCTCCACAAAGACTCTGGCGTACATTATTCTAGTTCGGAAAGTAGTGGCCTCATCTGCCTTGATCGGCTTCCCCACGAGGCTGGCGAGTCTCATGAGAAGCGGGATGCTCCAATATTGGACAGGGAATTCAGGGAACCGGATCCAGACGGGGATGGCATTCAACACTTCCTTCTCACACCTCAGCTCCGGTGTCCATTCTTTCAGAATAATGAGTCTCCCATCGAACGACCATGGCCCTCCCTGAACAATCCTGGTCACATCCTCCGCCAGCCCAAACTTGACATAGTAGAATCCATTCTCCCGGGAGAAGAATTCCATGCTGCCCTTAGGCCTCCAGACTCTCTTCGCGTAACCCCTGATTTGTCCAAAGAACGGCTTATTCCCTAACACATATAGCACTAATGTGTTCTTCCAGAAATCGGCGACCTTTGCTATTTCCTCTGCGGGGAAGTAAGCCCTGTGTCCTCCACCAACCGCCATAGGGGTAACATATTCCATAGACATCGGACTCTGTGACTCCACTGGGGTGCAGACCTCCTTCCAAGACCTAGGCCTCTGCACCGCAGAGGGGGTCCTGGTTGGAGGAGTAGCAGTAGCCGGGGCTTGTCTACCAGCATCAACTACAACACCCTTTCCCTTCTCCGCCGCCGTCGCCTTTGGCCGCCAACCAGACACTGTGCGAGCCATATTCCCCCCTCGGCGATGCGGATCAGCAGTACCTCTCATGGGTCGACTCCCAGAAGTCCCTAGGTTCTGAACCCCCCGTCGTCCTCCGGCCCGACGTCTCACCACCGTCTGCCAGCCTGCCTCTCCAGTCCCGTCCGCCCCCATAGGAGGCCCCGACCCGAATTCGAACGTCGGTGTCGGACCTGTACTCACTCCGATAAATCCAACCGACCCTCTCCCACCGTGGAGCGCCCCGCCGCCGCCGCCCGACCCCCCCCCCCTCCGCCTGGGGGGGTCTCCCTGCTACCGCCGCCATTAGGGCGGGCCGCCCCCTCCCTGCCGGTGTCGCCCGACCCCCCCCCTCCGCCTGGGGGGGTCTCCCCGCAGCCGCCGCCTCCTGGGAGGTCCGCCCCCTCCCCGCTGGGTTCGCCCGACCCCCCTCCTCCGCCGGGGGGGGGGGGGGGTTGCTTTGCCGCCGCCACCGCCTTGGGGGGTGGCACCCCCCCTTCTAGGGTCGCCCGACCCCCCTCCACCGCCTGGGGGGGTCGCCCCCCCTCCGTCGCCCTTCTGCAGGAGCCGCCCGCCCCCCCCCCCCTTCCCACCTTTCCGTCGGCCATCAAGGGGGTCGGGGGGCGGGGGGAGGAGCCGTCGCCGCCGTCGCGAGCAGGTACTTGGATGCCCTAGCAGAGCTAGGGTCGGGATCTCGATCGGGAGCCATTATATATATATATATATATATATATATATATATATATATAGCGATGGCGACCACCAGACTCGGGCTGGGGTTCCCCCCCCCCCCCCCCCCCCCCCCCCCCCCCGCGGCCACCGGACCCTCTCGCCGTCGGGGGGAGGAAGATCGGAAAGAAAGGGGGGGGGGCGGGTAACCCCCCCAGGCCAACGGCGGCGCCCCCCCCCAGGCCACAGGGGAGGGGCGGGTTCTGCAGCGGGAGGGTCGGGCGGACCCCCCCGGCCGGCTGACGTCATCGGTGCCACCCCAGGCGGTGGGGGGAGGGGGGGCGGGATCATCTGTGGGGGGGTCAGGCGGACCCCCCGGTCCGGTTGCCGGCGGCAACGCCCCCGTAGGCGGCGGTGGGGGCTGGATTGGGTGCGGGGGAGTCGGGCGGACCCCCAAGATCCGTGGTAGGCTGTGGCGCATCCCCCGACGGTGAGGGGGGGGGGAACGGGAGAGACGTGTTCGTTGACGGCAGCCCCGACGAGGGGATTAGATGGGGATCGGATCTTGCGGGGTGGTCCCAACGCCCCGACTTTCGAATTTGGAGCATGATCTGATTCTCAGGGGGTCCAGATGGAGGGAGGAGGATGGACTACGGTTACACGTCGTCGGGTGGCAAAGGCCGGCGGAAAGGTTGGAGGAGAACAGGGCCATATTAGGGATCGCCACCCGGCTAATAGACGTCAGGGAGGTTCAGGGGTGCGGTCATCGGCTCGTGGCCCTGTGGCGTCTGTCGGGAGATCAGTAGGCTGGCGGCCCAAGGCGACCGCGGCGGATAAGGGGAAGAGTAAGGCGGTGGATCTCGACGGTCAGGGGTCTGGGGCTTCCCCTCCGGAGGGTGTTCCCAGGCCACAGGGGGCGTTTTCTCGCTCGGCGGGACGGTCTTGGGCAGACATCTGCAAACCTGTGGGGCCGAAAACTCCTATTTCGATAGAGTATGTGCCGCCAATCAAGGTAGAGAGGGGTTTCCGGACCTCGTTCCCTGCGGAGGAGATAGAGAAGGTGACAACATACTGGGAGAACACTTTGGTCTTGTACGTCCTAGGCAACAAGCCGTTCTACGGACAGATCCGGGGTTATGCAGCGCGGGTCTGGCAGCCTAAGGGGAGTATGGAGTTCTTTGCCCGCGAGAACGGCTTCTATTATGTGAAGTTCGGGCTTGCGGAGGATGTCGCTAGGATCCTCCAGGGTGGCCTCTGGACGTTCGACGGCAGACTTATCATTCTAAAGGAATGGACCCTGGAACTTCGATGTGAGAGGGAAGTTCTGAATGCCATACCAGTATGGATTCGCTTTCCTGAGTTCCCTGTCCGGTTCTGGAGTATACTATTGCTGATGCGTCTGGCGAGCTTGGTGGGCGCCCCGATCAAGGCGGATGAAGCTACAGCCTTCCGGTCGAGGTTGATGTACGCCAGGATTTTTGTGGAGATTCGGGCTGGGGGGGAGCTACCGAAGGTGGTAGAATATGAGATTCCTTCTGGAGAGGTACTTACACAGAAGGTGGAATACGAATGGGTCTCACCTACCTGTTCACGCTGTTCCTGCTTCGGGCATCTGGCCAGTGCTTGTACGGCGGAAGGTCCTCAGGTGGAGCCTACTACTGCCCTGAGTGAGGCTCCAGACTCACACAGTGACATGGATTACCGAGTTGACAGTGGAGAGGCGGTCTTGGCGGGAGAGGATACCCGTCCAGCGAGTGATGGTGGGATGAGCCTCATTGTCTCTACCCAGCTTGCTTTCACGAGTAGGACGTTGACCACTTGCCCGGGGCAGAGTAGTATAGTTACCAGAGGCATGGTGGCGTCCGGGATCGAGGAGCGAGGGGGTGACGGATCGGCTGAGGGGCAGGTTTACTGTAGGAAGAGACGTGCTGTAGGGCCGCTGAGTGATGTCCCCTCCAGGGAGGTTGGGCATCCTACTGACAGAGAGGAGGCGGTGTGTGTGGACAATCCTGCCTGGGCTTTGGTGCTCTCTCAGACTGTTCCCCAGCAGGCCATCCCGACTGGGATAAGGAGGAATGTGACATCTCTGTTCTATTAGAAACCAAGATCAAAGGTGATAAGACTCTTGCTCGGCGGACCCCATCCCATTGGGCCCAACTGCACAACCTGGCTATATGTGACATGGCCAGAATCTGGGTTAGGTGGAACTCGAAGAGCTGGGATGGAGATTTGATCTTGATGACGGAGCAGTTGATTGTCATCTCCTTCTCGAACAAGGGTGGATTTCGGTTCCTACTGGGGACGGTCTACGGCCACAACGACAGACGGAGAAGGGAGTCCCTGTGGAGCGACATCTCCCGTGTCGCAGCTGCCGCAGATTCGTCGGCTCTTCCTCTTCTTATGATCGGGGACTTCAATGTCCTTCTGCACCGAGGGGAGAAGGTGGGCGGTCGGCCAGTTCCAGACTCTATCTTTTATGATTTTCAGAGATGCCTCCTCCAGGCGGGGCTCCAGGGATTGTCTCGCTCTGGCTTCATCTGGACTTGGCATAACAAAGCAATCCGGAACAGGGTTGCGTGTCAGCTTGATCGAGCTCTGGGCAATGGAGAATGGTTCCGGCATTTCCCCAACACTTCGACGGAGGGCCTGGCTGCTGGGACGAGCGATCATTCCCCCATCCGGGTTGGTTTCACATCTCGGCCTCATGGGAAGTCCCGCCCTTTCAGGTACAACAACAGTTGGTATCTCTCGGAGGACTATCTGGAGGCGGTCTCAGAGGGGCTTACTAGCGGTCAGGAGGGGACGGCTCAGTTCCGCTTGGTTTGTCGTCTCAAGGCCACGAAGCAGGTTCTTCGGAGTTGGGTGAAGTGGTTGCCTAAGACTTCCTTAGAAGAGAAGGAGGTGGAGTTGCGGGCTATCCAGCAAGACATGCAAGCTGACATGCTCAATGGGGACCTGGCGGCTAGAGAGAAGGAGCTGATCGAAGAAGTCAACATCTTGCGGCTGCAGCAGGAGATTAGCACGGCTCAGCGGGCCAAATGCTCCTGGCTCAAGGACGGCGACCGGTGCTCCAAGTTCTTCTATGATGTCATCCGGACCAGACAGCATAGGAATCACATCCACTAGCTGCTGGATGTGGATGGCAAACTTGTGGGGGAGCCGGCTGCGATCCAGGGCGAGGCGGTCAGGTACTACTCTGAGTTATATTTCCAGACTGACTACATGTCTGTGTTCCTAAAGATAGTTACGAAGAGATTAGTGACTCCGTATGGGAATAGCATTCTTCTTGCCCCTGTTACATTGGAGGAGGTGGAAGCTATTGTCAAGCAGGCGGATCCCAACAAGGCTCCCGGACCGGATGGTTTTAGCAGTGGGTTCTACAAACGCCACTGGGACACTCTGAAGCATCAGGTCTTGGAGGTAGTACAGAAATTCTTCTTCAAAGGGAAGCTGCTGAAAGAGCTGAACCACACCTTTCTGACCTTGGTGCCTAAGAATGAGGGAGCGACAGCGCTGACGGACTTCAGACCTATTGCGTGCTGTAATTATCTTTACAAAATAATTATGCACCTTATGTGCTGGCGGATGGTGGCGGATGGAGGGGATCATGCAGAACTTGGTATCTTCGAACCAGGCTGCCTTTATCAAGGGAAGGTCGATTGATGAGCACAGTCTCCTAGCTCATGAGATGGTGAGGGGCTTTAGCAAACCTGGAGGGAAGAAGGCATGCGTGAAACTGGATCTGAGGAAGGCGTATGACATGGTCAATCGCGACTTCCTCTGCAATCTGATGTCCGCCATGGGTTTTGGGGACCACTGGGTTGCTCTGATCCGGGAGTGCATCACGTCCCCCACTTTTTCTGTCCTTATCCAGGGCATCCCCTATGGGTACTTCCAGAGCAATCGTGGACTGAGGCAAGATGACCCCCTGTTTCCTTACCTGTTCACGCTTGTGATGGAATACTTCACATGCCTGATGGACTTAGCAGTGCACCGAGGGAGGCTGGTCCCATTGTTCCGGAGGGTGGATCCCCCAGTCACCCACCTCATATATGCCGATGATCTCTTGGTGTTTATCCAGCCTTCGACGGAGGGTATGCAGACGCTTGCAGAGATTATGGGAGAGTTGCATTCCCTCTCGGGCCTTCAGTTGAACAGGGAGAAGAGTCGGGTGTACTTCAGCTCCTTATGTCCCCAGAAGGAGGAGCGGGCTGACATGCTGGGTATCGAGAGGAGTGATCTTCCGGTGCGCTACCTAGGCGTACCTCTCACGGTCAACTATGCGCGGGATCAGGACTGTCAAAGTTTGGTGGACTACGTCCAGCGGAGAGTGGAAGGGTGGCAAGCCTCGGGATTGTCTTTTGGAGGGCGCATCGAGCTGGTTAGATCGGTGATTACGGCTGTTGCTCATTTCTGGCTGCAATCGACCCTCCTTCCTACTGTCACTGTGAGGAAAGTGGATCGGATATGTGCATACTTCATTTGGCCGGGGGGGGGGGGGGTATACATGCGATATCTTGGGAACAGATCTGTCGTCCCAGGAAGGAGGGTGGAGTGAGGATTAGGCCGTTGCTGGAGATTAGGAAGGCCTCCGCGCTTAAGCTGGCATGAAAATTCATCAATGGGGGGTCACTCTGGGCTGCCTGGATGCATAGCAGATACGTGAAGCAGGACAACTTTTGGACGTGTGCTACTGACAACAATCATTCCGTCACGTTCAAGACTGTCCTGCGTCATAGGGGGATTCTTAAATCTGCTATCAGGAAAGTCATGAAGGATGGGTCTGGAACGGAACTCTGGCGGGATCCTTGGATTGATCGACGCTCGTTATTGGACATCAGGGGGGCCCAGACACATCAGGAGGACAGACGGGGCCTGAAGTGTAGCCGGATCATTCGCGCCGGGGTGTGGAGGCCGGAGTCTTATAGATTTACTGTGGAGCTAGGTGGGATCATTAGTACTATTGCCATCGATCTAGACTTGTCTGTTGATCGGTGGATTTAGGAGCCGGAGCATCTCCGGAAACTGGGGAGTTCCAATTCCGGAGTTGCTACAATCTCATCCGGCGCGCTTATCCTCAGAGCCCTGACTACGAGTTCGTATGGTGGAAGGGTCTGGCCAGGAATATGCAGCTTTGTATCTACAAGCTCCTACTGGGTCGCCTTTTGACTAGGGATCGGTTGAGTTCTTTTGGAGTGCCGGTCCCAGATCCCAAGTGTGTGTTGTGCAGTCTGGAGCAAGAATCTATTAGACACATCTTCTTCGAGTGTGACCTGGCTTGGCAGATCTGGAAGGCGCAGAGTAGAGAGATGGGAGGATGTGACTCCGAAAAGAGTATGGGGGACATCATCACGGTGATCCGGGATAGTAGAGGTCGAGGGGAGGACTGGTTCCGGACCGCCAGAGTTCGTCTGGCTGTTTCAGTTTGGCACGTCTGGCGGGAACGTAACCATCGGATATTTGAGGGACTGGTCACACCTCTGGTGGGCATGCTTCATAACATCGAATTTGATGTAAAAGTTATGGGGATTTGATGAGTGGGAGTCCCACTTTGATTGTATGTTGTACGATTATAACTTTGCTTTGGAATAAAATTTACCCTTTTTCCAAAAAAAAATAAAAATAATATATATATATATATATATATATATATATATATATATATATATATATAAACTCAAAATGATTAATTCGATTAGTCCCCGATTAATCCCTAGTCTCCGCGAACCGACTAGCGATTTTTACAACCTTGGCAGAGAAGGAAGGATTCAAATTAATGTTCATATAGATACATGCTCGTAGGACTTGCTTCTATATAAAGAAGTGACACACGGTAAGCTATTGTATGAGAGGACTAATGTGAAAAAGAGCCAAGTCCTATGGGCTATGTAGTTCTTCGTGCTCATCATATGTGAACAATACTTCAACTATCCAATTCATACAAGTTTATAAAATTTGACGCTTATCAGATGTAAACTAAATATTGTAATGAAGCTATCACAGAGAAAAGTTTGTTATTCATGCAATCCAAAAAATGTTATTAATTGGATTGATAGAGTTATAGTCATGATATTCAAACCTGCCTTGTTGTATCCTGCATTTTTAGACTTTACTTTGTCCTTGTGTTGCGTCCGTGCGTGCATGTTGGAAACTTTGTATATTCCATCCACCGCTGCTTCATTTGCTCAACACTTGCTAGTATTGTATACTTCATTAGTTCAACATTTCTTATACATAAAAAGTATTTATATTGAATTCTTAATTATATAGCTTCTGTAACATGATTACTCGCAACAGGTGATAGGAAGAAGAGATAGAGCCAAGCCTTTGCCATTTAAGTTGGAGTCTAGTGGTGCTTGGGGTTGTTCTGGATCAAATGCTGGGAATCCTTGTATCGGTGCTAAATTCTTTGCCCCATCTTATGTCATAAACAAGTGAGTTTCCCCTTGTTGCCTACATTACTTCTGAACGTTATATTTTCAGTTCCTGTCTTTTTTTAGTATACTTCCCGTGTCGTTCTTTGTGGCGTCACATCATAATTCTTTTGCTACTATAGCATTCATGTGGTCCTCTTTTACTACCGGCTCTTCTTTTTCATGCAGTCTTACATCTCTATCTATTGATGAACTATGTCGGGCGATATTCAGCATCGACTTCAGTGATTCGTGAAGCTTTGTTAGGATGAGAATCAATGATGAACCACCTGATCATACATGTAGAAGACAAAATAGTATGCAACAACTGTTCAACTTTATTATATCATATATCAAATGGTGAATCTTCACTGTAAAGACAAGATCTTTGATAGTGGAGAGTCCTGTGGACCATGGAAGTTGAATGACAATTTACTCAATCTGTAATTAGTATGGTCTTCAACTCTATATGAAGTTTGAGTTTATTAGTTTGTAATCATGATTCAATAGGCTATATGTTTAGTCTTAAGATGTAGCTCATTTTCATCTTTGCCGGTCTTCTTTTTGTTCCTGCAGCTCTTTCAGGAACATATCAGTTATGAATAAATGATGAGACAATGTTGGTGTCAAATTCACAGCTGTGGCAGCTGTGGAAAAGAGAGGATCTTGTGATAGAACATTTTGATCATTTATGGTTGAAAACTATCTATGTTCATGTAACTACTAACTAGGAAAGTAGGAAGCACGACACTCCAAAAATGGTGCAGTGCCCATGCTGCTTCCTGTCAGAGGCATATTGAACACGGCATAGATACTCCAAAATGCATTAGGACATGTCAAAATAGGTGTTGTGTATGAAACGCCGTGCCAATATCATGCCGTGTTTGTGTCCATGCAGCATTGCTGAAAAGCAAGCCTTGAAAATTCTCCTGGAATGGAAAACAGTGTATAAAGGAGGAAGATTATAAGAGTTGTTCGTTGCTACAAAAAAAAAAACTGCAAAGACTTTTTAGGCAGAATATAAGACTTGGGGCCATTACAGAGTACATGACCCTTAACAGAGGTGGAAGAAGAGGATTCAAACAACCGACCCCAAAATATGGGATGAATTGTTGTTGTTGTTAATGTAAGAGTTGGGGCTATATCGAAATTTGATACACATCTATTTTGTGATCTTACAAAGTGGATCCATGCCGTTTAACACAAATCATATTGGAAGTACTTGTGCATTTGGTTTTTACTACCCGTGCATGTTATCAAACTTTGATGTGCGTAAGTAATGGCTAGTAGATATTAGTGTTCTAAAAATCGGCCTAGGCGCTAGGCGTCCGCCCACCGCACCGAAAACCCCCTAGGCGGTGGGCTAGGCGGGCCCTCGGCGCCCCTAGGCGGCGGGTTTTTTGAATTTTTTGAATTTTGTTTATTCTTGGTCGTATTTTGAATATTTGTTTGGGTTTTAAGATAGTATTTGGAGTTTAGAACATTGAAATTTCAATTTTCAATTTTCAAATTTTCAAAATTTTCAAAAAAAAAAAAAAGATCTAGGCGGCCGTCTAGGCGGGCTAGGCGGACCTCCGCCGCACCGAGTTCGCCTAGCGATTTTTAGAACACTTTGCAGTCTGTTCAGATAATGGTCAGTAAACTGCTTACCTATATGGTCTATATTGACTGGATATAAGAGGAATATTTAAATGATAATAGAGGCAACTTTTGAGTGCTGCCTTTGGTCATAGGGTTTGATGATTTTGCAATTGAAGTTTCCTTTCTAGGTGCACCTATTCACATACTGATGTATTTTAGAAGGTATTCTATACTACAAGACAAGTGAATGTGGGTATTATCTTCTAAGAGAAGTATAATGTATGGCTTTATAAGAAGAGTTACTCCCTGATCTTTGTCGAAGAAAAAATCATGCCAGTTTGTTGTTACAACTATCAAATATTGATTAGAATAGAGGATTAAGGAGAACCATATTAAAAAAATCAGCATAGAGTAGGAAGGGGCAGAATATCAATGCGAAATAAGGCGTGTCTACCCGTAAGCCTTGGAGTTTTAGAATGCTCATAAAAGATGAAACTCTTTTAGTTCCATTGAATTGATGGCTAGTTTAACGTGTCTCATCCATTTATTGGTCATTACTTGCATGAGGTATCTTTAGTGATTATCTTATATAACCTTCAGTATTGCCTGTTTGTATGATTTGCAACTTGAAAGTTTCTTTACTTAATGATTAAGTTCTACAAGCTTGTTTCTTTGAATTTTTTAGTGTTTTATTGTTGGTACTAGTCAGTGACAGTGATTACGAGTTCTGGATTATGGCAAGAGATTGTTGGTACTAGTCAGTGACAGTGATTATGAGTTCTGGATTATGGCAAGAGATTGACACTTAAAGAGAATATAGCATGCATGTTATGTGGTTCTTATATTCTTCTGATGCTTTATCTCCAGTTTATTCTTGATTCCGCTGCAAGTTCTGTAAACTGGTTCCGTTGTTACGTTTCTTACTTTGAATGTGTTGTTTCAGTATAGAGATAGATACAAAGGTACCATTTTTGGGAGACCAGAAGTGGGTGATATGGATCTGTTCTTTCAATATACCTATGGCCCCTGGCAAAACTCATTCCATTGTTTGTAGTGCACGGAACTTTTTCCAGTTCACGATGCCAGGGTCTGCATGGTGGCAGGTATAAAGTAGACTCCTTTCTTTTTTGGATAACCTACCACGTGTAATATAGAGAACTTATTTGTGACTATAACTTGTGATGGAGGAGTAGCTTTCAGCTTGAATATAGTTTTATTTTTAGTGCAGCCAAGTAGACATAATATTGTCAGAAATCTTATGGTGAGGCGACATATCAGACATGAGACTTCTAGGATCTTCGACACTTCAATACTTATGTTCGATATACATATAACTTTGACCTTTTTCATGCAAAATTATGCTTTAGTTGAAAATTTCACAACAATGTTGATTAAAAAGTATAATAAACATAGCATGTTGAGTTAAATGGAGGATGAAGGTTAACAGCCAATGCATGTTGCCTATATAAAGTTATCATCGTCCAAGCCTTCTCCCATCAAAATAGGGTTGACTATGGAGCATAACAAAGCTCCATAAAAGATTTGACGAAGTTTTTATGACACGCCGTCAACCTTCTATGTTGGTGCCAAATTCCTAGCCTAGCCAAGCCAAGGTAACTGCGTGCATGAGAGGGTCATATCGTAGAACCTAGGTGGCCACTTGGCAGGTGGGTTGACCTTCCTTTTGCATGTGCAGTTTAAGATCATGCAACCAAGGAGCACCCTCCAAGTTCCCCTAGACTCTTTGTCGAAGAGGTAAGATATACGATTTGCTATTGGGATTTGCATTCATCTTTATGACATATTAAGCCAAAGAGTGAATGAATGACAATCCCAAAATATTCATGATCAACATATTTCACGATATATACTCACACATCTCATGTTTGTTATATAACGTATAAGGCAACAAAATATATGATTTAAAGGAAGTGTTCTTGCCTTATCATGTCCATTTTTGGATTTTCTGTGTTGGCATGTTTCCAAGTTAATTCATATTATTATGTCATGTATTTTGATTTTCTGGTGTAATGATACTTTCTATAAATCCGCATGCATTGTAATATGGATATGCGAACTTGTAAAGTCAGTGTTGTCAAGCTTATTCAAGTTTATTGTCATGTTGACGTACTAGACATCTACTTTCCTTTTTATTACTCAGGCGTCTGAAGATATACAATCTGTTAATTTTTCATGGATTTTTTAAAAGAAGTAGATCCATTCTATTCAATATTGAAAACTTTATGCGCACTCCACTGTATTGCTGTAAGGTACTAATAAACACAATACACAGAAAGTGAGGATTTTCTTTCAAAACATTTCTGTCTATGGGAAGTTTCACATCCATCAGCTGGGTAAAAATTCTGGCAGTTAACATATTAAAGAACTTAAAACATTAATTGCATGTTTCATATTTCATTTCAAAAGCTGCAGTTATTGGCTTCAGTCTAATTCTTCTCCTGATATGTGTTTGTCAGCAGCTGGTTCCACGCTGGTATGAGAATTGTACCTCAAATAAGGTTTAAGACGGTGACATGATTGGTTCTTCAAGGCCAATAAAAGGTTTGTCTTTCCAAATCAATGGAGGCCTCAGCTGACGTCAACCAGCAGTACACAAAAATCATATTTACTCCAACACAGGCAGACCGGTTGGTTTTGGCATTCCGGAATTCGTTGAGGAGATACGGCAACAGCCAACCTGACTGGTTTGGCTTCGCCAACCAACAAGCCTTTCCTTCTACAGTCCTATCCAAGCGTCAGGTGTTGACACAACCGTAATTTCTTTTTGCATTGTTGAGCATTGATGTCTTCTCTCCACTAGAAGCTGCATATTCTTTAAACTTTAAAGCTTAAAATCTTAGCCTACGTACTTTTTTTCCTGTTATGCGGCTTATGCCCCATTTTGAGACAACACCCTGTAGGCATAGGTTAAATCTAGTAACGAGAAACTTACGCCATGGCCAGATATCAGGACCTGTAAGGTGCTAGACAGCCAGTACAAATTACAAAACTGATGTGTTATCTAAGGAAGCTAGATTAATTATGAATCTGATCGCTTCAAGTTTATAGATAGTTGTTTTTCATAATCAAGCCATACTATTAAAGCTTATACTGCTAAATGTCATAATGGAAGGAAAGGACTCGTATTTGTTTTAAGATGATCTTTGATGTAACTAAAAATTACTATTGGCCTATGTAGATGTAATAATTCAAATTGACGGCTAGGAATAACTGTACTTGCTTTACAAGTCACTGGAGTAGGGATTACTCCAGATTTTTTTTTTTTTTTGGAGAAGGTAAATTTTATTCATTTGTGCAACTTTGTTACACGTGCCCGACATATATGCGCGGGACTTCATACAACTCACATTCAATCTCATCTCACCACACCGCAGCCTGCACACTCGCATATGCCTCTCATCACACTACATTGCACATTGCATTGCACTGCAACGCACACGACTCACACCGCATGCCCATCGCAGTTGTGCACTGCACATCGTATCTCAAGTCTCAACAACGCCGCTTCGCATCACACACTGCATCATACTCCGCACAACACCCACACATTGCATTGCTCACTGCACCCACATGCCGCCCACCCACAGACTGGAGTCTGGCTCTCACACAGTCCTCCTAGCCATGGTAGAAATACCTTGGTTAAATCCTCCGAGCAACGCTTTCAGGAAGATTCGAACCTCCACCCATTAGACCTGGGTGTTTATGCCATAGTTTGCAGTATCGGCCGATACCGATACTGTTTTTTGGCATGTGCGATCCGATACTGGCTGACATCTGATATTGACCGATACCGACATAGAGGGTCTCTTTTCCAGTCAATTCGACAAAGAAAATTGAACGAAAAAGATCAATCAACAAGGTGTAAAAGCATAGTAAGGTTGTAAAAACATGTAAAAGAAAACTTATTTATCGCATGTAAACCAATCGGCAAGGGTGACTACTATTTTATTCAATTTCAAAACTGCTGAAAAACAACCGTGAAAATACTTAAAATTATGCATAAATGTATAAAATACATATTCTAAAATGTTAAATTATTTGATTTTCGATATCAAAAAGTCCGATACTCCGATTCGAAACTCCCAATATCGCCGATGCTGATACTCATAGGAATGGTCTGATACTGATACTATGAACCACCTCTCTCTCTCTCTCTATCTCTCTCTCTCTCTCTCTCTCTCTCTCTCTCTCCCTCTCTCTCTCTCTCTCTCTATCTATATATATATATATATATATATATATATATATATATATATTCGCAAATGACCTCTAGCCTAGTGGTTAAGAGAGATGCATGCGGCCCTAGTGGTCAGGAGATCGATTCCCGGTGGGAGCGTTCGCCACATTTACCTCTTTCAAAAAAAAAATATATATATATATTCGAAGAAGATAAATAAACCGAGAACACTCCCACTGGGATTCGAACTCTGCCTAAGAGGTTATATATATATATATATATATATATATATATATATATATATATATATATATTCTGAAATTTATTGTTTCTTGGGTTCAAGGAGGCTATCAGGGCCTAACATGCTTCCTATTTTCCGACTCAATTATAGTAGTTAGTGGTAAAATGGTTTGTTTGGATTTCTATCTGATAAATCCTGGTTCTTGATATCTCATTTTCTTTGGCGTACCTAATTGTAGTCGTACTGAAGTTTATTACTACTTTGCAGATGTTAGACAGATTTGAGCAGCACACACTCAAATGCTCGTCATGCAAAGGTGCGTGCCTACGAAGCTTTTCAGACGCTGCGGAAATTTCTGATGGGCGCCACTGTTCTATGTGCGAGTGCCGGTATCCCCTCTGAGGTCAAGCTTCGGTTTCTCCTGGCAGGGGCTGCTCTTGTGACCGCCGAGGCGCAAAATAATTTCGTCTTCGTGGATTACGTGCATGCGGATATCGACTGATAGCTTGACCTGGGATGGATATAACCTTTATATGGCAAACCAGATACATAATGTATGAAATTTACATAACCAAGGGCATTATTAGTTTGTTACTTGTATAGTCATATGATAGCTAAGGATCTATTCCTCGCAATTCAACCTGTACAGGAAGATTGAACAAGACCAGTTTGTGTGTAAATTTTTGCACAGCATGAATACTACTTGAATAAAATCAGTACTTCCCGGTCATTGAATCTTTAAATTGCAGTTACATACATGCTTAGCATGAGTAGTTACATATATGATATTGCTGCCAGTATATATATACTCAAAGAACCGCTGTTTATTTGTCAAATTTAGAAACTTAATGACCAGATATGTAGATTTGCACTACTACATCATATATTCTCACTTCTGCAGCAACCAAATCTTCCACCGTATCTGCAAGTTCATCCATCAAGACCTTCTCATTCTGCGGTAGGAGTCGAACACAAGCAAGACACAATACAGACACGTCCGCGCACCACGACAGCTGTTTTGAGCTGCCTGCGTCGTGTTTAATGACACGGACACGGCACCAGTTAGGATGAGGATTGAACTCTGAAGCTAATCCTCAGGTTCACATTTCGTGCTTCGGTGGGCCAAGTGCCAAGTGTCTGCTTGTCTTTAGGGAAACACCAAGCCAAGATTCACCGTACATGGGCAAAGGTCAACGAACGAGTACATAAAATTCCCTCACAATCTTCCTGTGCACCCCTTCTACAATCTCCAGATGTCTCCTTCCACTCCTATATATAACCCTTACGTGCTCTCTCTTCTTCATCCTCACCACCTCCACCTCTCTCTCTCTCTCTCTCTCTCTCTCTCTCTCTCTCTCTCTCATCATGTCGATGGTCTGGTCTCCGGCCGAGAACAAGGCGTTCGAGATGGCCCTCGCGGAGCTCGACATCGCCTCGCCCGACCTCTTCGCGAGGCTGGCCGCGAGGTTCCCGACGAGGACCCAAGATCAGCTGAGGGGCCAGTACGTGCAGCTCCTCGCGGACATCGATTGCATCGAGCAGGACGAAGCCGAGCCGCCCTCCGGGGAGGTGGACGACGCGGCGGAGGAGGAGGAGAATTCAAGGGTGAAGAAGGGCCAGCCATGGACTGAAGAAGAGCACAAGTAATTAACCTAATAATATCTTTGCATGCATGTTATATATGTTGGATGTGGCCTTGAATATCTTGATGGATTAATAATGAGCAGATGTTATGTGATCTTGACTACATTGTGAACTTCTTCTTCTTCAATTTTTCTTGTTTTTTTTTCCTTCTTATTTAATATTGTAGGTTATTCCTGATGGGGCTCAATGTACATGGGAGGGGATCATGGAAGAACATAGCCAGCAACTTCGTGCACACGAGGTCGGCGGCGCAGGTGGCCAGCCACGCGCAGAAGTTCTTCCGGCGGCACTCGGACAGCCGGAAGAAGCAGCGGCGCAGCATCCTGGACATCACGACCGTGGGGCGGATCGCGAAGCCCCGCAGGGTGAGCATGTACGACCTGTTCGGCCTGGCTGCGCCTGCCGGGGATCACGCCGGCGGCCAGATGCGTGCCAACGGCGGCGCCAACCAGCTGATCGGGCCCCCGGCGGCGTCCGCGGCGGCGGCGTCGATGATGCACGTGCAGATGCAGCCGGCCGGTCCCGGCTCCGGTGCGCCGACGGACTATCCGATGATGTTCTGATCATGAAGACTGTTAGCAGAACTTTGGCAGTGCGTGCGCATCTTAATAACCATATATATACATATATATACTACTTGCTTGAATAATTGTACCTCTCCCTCTCTCTCTCTCTCACTCTCTCCCCCCCTCCCCACCCACCCCCCTTCCCCCCCCCCCCCCCCCCCCCCCCCCCCCCCGGCCTTTTCCCCTATATGTATGTATATACTTGTTGTAGTTGTTTGTGCTTGAATAACAAGTATAATTAATGAGTTCTCCCAAAAAAAAAGTTGTCATAAAAGAACTCCACAAAAGATTAGTAGAAAAACTTGTGGAACTTGAGTATTCCTTGTGGTTAGGCTATAAAGAAAAAAATATATAATATTTTAATTGGATGGCTGAAGATCAGTGGATCGTGTCACGGATCGTATTGTTTCTTCAATTTATAAAAAAGTAAAAATTTGAGACAAATACATCGTGCACAAAGTCTCACAGAAAAAATTATGCTAAATTGAATAGACCGGATCAAGAGAAATTGTAATCCTAGGAGACTATTTTCTATATAAAATATGCAAACAAAAGCAAATATAATAGATGGGTGGTTATGTATTACTAAAAGGTTAGATAAGTAGTACAAGAAAAAAAAATCATGATATAATGATTTTAAAATTATATATCTTTTTTTTCTCTTTTAGGTTAACCTAATAGTTAATGAATTGTTTGTAAGTGCTCTAAACATAGAATTTTCATATGCCCTTTTCTTTTTGCTATTTCTAAGGATCTATTATTTATTTATTTATTTATTTATTTATCATGTGCTTGAGCCCCTTTGGGTCCTTAACGGATTCGATAATGGTTGAATCCAAATATACCTTGAGAATTATATAGGTCAAAACCAGGGCCGATGTAGAACCCATTTCTAAAATGAGGATAATTTTAAACTTTTGTATTTTTTTAATTATTTAATAATATTATTTAAATCATGATATAATTTATGGTGATTTTTAATCAATTTAAAACTATTTAAAACCATGACTTGTGATTTTGATGTTTTGTTAGTGCAACCCTAGAGACTGCATGACCTAGAGACTAACCATGACGATGGGGACCTAACCATGTGATTAGGATGACTAATTGTGACTTTTTAGCCGAGGGGTATTTTGGTCATTTTAGACTTTTTAATGAAAATAAATTTTGATTGATTATTGTGGTGCAATTCTTTTTATTAGAGACTAACCTAGTTTGACCTAACCTAGATGTTAATGATGTTCATGGAAGCTTAGTTAGAATGTTAGAGACTTAATGACTAAGTTAGATTAATATCTAGATATTATGTTAGGAGATATTTTGGTTAGATATTATGTTAGAAACCTACTTTTGATGAGAGCCCTTGATTGAGCTAGAAATTGGTGGAGAAACCTTAGCCACTCATCTAAAACCCTAACCCTAAACATTTACCACAGCCATCAAGCCCATTCCCTCCCTATTAAATCACCCCTTCACAATTTCTTGCCTCTTTTTCATCTCTACAAAGAACCCTACTTGTGTTCTTCCCCAAACCTTCACCAATTCTCCATTTCTCCTCCAAATTGGACCAAAACAATTGTATTGGACTCCTCAACAGTAGAGGACATCATTGGTGACTAGCTAGCAAGGATTCAAGGGCTTGGGATCATTGCAAGTTGGAGGAAAACTCTCATTCCTAAGCCTATTCATTAAGGTTTCACCCTCAATAGGTAAAACCTATCAAACCCTAATAAATTCCTGATTTCTTTCCATAGATGCATTCATTTAGGGTTTTCCTATGTGTCACGACCCGCATCCGGATATACGGTGCGAATACGTGGGCCACGCCCAGCTTACGTCGCAGTATCGACGGTAGAGCGCTGTCAAGTACCCAATACTAACTACATCATCTAAAAATCCATAACTATAAAGGTACTCGTATCACATCACAAAAACTAATAAAGATGAGACAAGAATAATAACAATATCACTAGAATAACTAGAATCTACAAGGATCATATGAGACAAGAATAAAACAGAAGGAAACAATAACAAACTAAATGACTACCAGACCTAGAACTCCTGAGAGACAACTCACGATGAAGAATACCGAGAACCACCCCAGCTAGCAACATCCTGTAGTCCAAAACTGAGGGCACAACTACTCTTAAAACATTGTCAACATATCCAGTCAGGATGGAACGAGCACAAAACTCAAATAACAGATCTAGTTGGACGATATTGAAAATATTGTAGTAAATAGAGAGAATATACAAGGAATCATGAAATATACATGTGAGTATCATGGCAAGGTAAGCTGTAAATCTAGAGCTAGAATAAGGCAAGTAAAACTGATCATGGCATTTACAAGAATCAAGAATCATCTATCTAAGTGTGTGAGTACTAGCTACAACATGTGGCCGGCTTGGGTCTGCACAAGGTCATGAGCTAGCCAATCATACGTGTGGTGTAGGATTAGCATTCACAAGGTTTACAAGATATACAAGGCGGTAGGGGTGAGCGTCGGTATAATCGGTCGGTATTTGGTCGAACTTTTTGATTTTTTTTTAAATCGGTATTTAAAAAATCAATACCAATATCGTACCATTTAGAATCGATTTTTTCGGTTTCGGTTAAATCGGTATTCGGTCGGTTTTTGTTCGGTATCGGTATTTTACCAATTAACATTTGATCAATCAACACACTTAATATTATAGAACCTCTTAACATATAATATTTTTTAAAACTTTTTTGGAAGCATTAAATTTTAAAATTAATCCTCTACCAACCAAACAATTAATTAAAATTATTAAAATAATATGTAACAAGTTACAAACACCTAAAAATAAGCTTAAAATATCAAACACGATCACTAAGTTTAATCTTTAGTATAAGTTTAAGTAACCAAAATTCAATTCAAAATTCTATGAAAATAAAAAAATACCCTCAAAAGATCAAAAACTCAATTCTTAGCGTTCTTAACATAACTTCAACTCCACTAAAATCCATTCAAAGTTCTAAGAAACTGATTAAGATAAAGATAAAAATGAAAATAAGTAGTATAAAATTAATCACGAACAACATCAACATTCTAAAATAAAGTGTGTGTGTGTGTGTGTGTGTGTGTGTGTGTGTGTGTGTGTGTGTGTGTGTGTATATATATATATATATATATATATATATATATATATATATATATATATATATATATATATATGATCGGTTCGGTTTGGTATTTTCGGTATGGTACTAGTCTCAAATCGTTACCGTTACCATTATACCATATTTTAGTCGCTTCGGCAATTCGGTATCGGTACATAATTTCGGTTCGATTTTTTGGGATATTTTTAATCGATATTCGGTATCGGTCGGTATTTGCTCACCCCTACAAGGCGGGTATTGACCACACATCTACACTAATACTCCCCGTCCCCGACTAGTATAGTGGATCCAACCATGACACATCATGACACGCGATTCTCTGAGAGGGTAGCTAGCATTCGTAGGAATCGTGTCTATACAATGCACAAGGAACAAGAAAGACTTGCACAAGATATACCAAAGAATACAAGGAATAACATCTCATGACGGGATACAGAGAAATACCAATCCGTGTGAATAATGTGTCAAGAGAACAAGGATATCTACACTAAATACAAGAAACATAGACGATATCATAAAACAGAAATATTATCAGAGAATGTACTCGCCTGAGATCTGGTAGAATATGTCAACTGTGTAATCTGACTCAGAGTGAAATCACAGACCTACAGATGAGATATATATAAGCTAATTAGGGTTCAACAGTATTAGGCATGATTATATAGGTCTATCTCAGTCCACTAAGTCAAACTAGGTCACAGGAAGTTAAACTAAGTCAAACTAGGTCAAACTGGGACAATGGTTGACTTACAGTTGACTTTTAGTCAACTGGTCAACTCTTCAACGTTGGTCAACTCTAGTCAAACTTGACTAACGTTGACTTTGGGTCAACTCTAGGTCAAACTTGACTAACGTTGACTTTGGGTCAGCTGGTCAACCTCGGTCAAGTTTTAGTCAATTTTAGGCTACGGTTGACTTTCGGTTGACTTTTGGTCAAAATAGTCAACTGTGGTCAACCAAGGTCAAAACTAGTATAACCTAGGTCAAATGTTGACTCTACTTCGACGTTCAGTCATAGTAGTCAACCATGGTCAAACGGGGTCAAAGCTAGTCTCTATAAACATCTACAGGGTCAACACATTCAATTTCAGTGGTTGTGAAATCATTGGAATCGATGGATCTCAAATACCACAAAAGGAGAAAGATTATAATAATAGGGTAAAAACCTACATATGTTGTCGGATGGTGAAACAACCATTACCAACGTGTTCAGAATGGTCAAAATAGCTAGAACAGCCTGCCCATAAGTCCAATTTGGACACAGGGGCAAAAAAGTAATTTCAAGTCAAAACGGTGTCCGACCGTATCGGACCCGTTTTGTATCGAAAAATGTGCCGAAATAAAAGTGCACTAAACCTAACAAATTGTATGTCCACGAATCCATAATGACGATATGAACCCAACGGTATATCCAGAATTGGATTCCGTTGACCCGATCTCAAATTGGTCCGTTGACCCGGATATTGGAATCCGATTTGCACGAAAAAACGTGTCGGAGCCAATATCCTCAAAACTCAGCAAATTATATGTCACGAATCCAGAATGATGATACGAACCCAACGGTATATCCAGAATTGGATTCCGATGAGCCGGCGTCAAAAAATCCTGTTGACCCGAACTGTGGGGCCCGCTTTGCACCGAAATACGTGCCAGGGATCACGTCCTCCAAACAAAGCAAATTATATATGAAAACGTGCCAGAATGATGCCACGAGTCTACTGGTGGTGTCAGAAATAGAATTCAGAATCCCGGGTTCAAAAATAGAATTTTACAACTTGGAAATTTCGAATTTGGACGACAACTTTGGCGTCGAATTCAACCAATCAAATATGCTCACAATGAAACAAAACTTAAGGGATAGGAAGAGGGTTATACCAGCTTTGCATAGGAACCAGTAGCACGCCAGACGGAGCTGCGATGGAAGAGATACGAATCGACAAAGTTGGCTCCACAAAATTGTCCAAAAATAACACAATTTAAAGCGTCAACTTGGTGGCCGGTTTTGATGTATCAAAGACAAAATTAACAGACGAAACTTGAGAGGGATGAAGAGGTATATACCGAGATTGTGACCGAGCAAAGTGTTTGCCGATCCAACGGTCAGATTTTTCGAAAAATGTGCACAAAGTTGCTGTTCTGAAACGTAAAATTTGAGTTCGATCCCGCGCGCGTCACGACGGGATCTCGTACGAAACGCACGGATCGACTGTGTATCACGCAGGGGAGGAGGGATCTGCCCGGGGGGGGGTTCATCGGGGTCACGTGCGGCTGAGGGAGGTGGCCGGTGGCCGTGCGGTGGCCGCCGGCGCGCGGTGGTAGCGCGACGGCGCGGCCATACGCGGCTGCTGGTACTGCCGTTGCGCGCTGCTGTTATCGCAGCTGCTGCTGCTGCATGGCACGGCGGCAGGCCAGGTGGGGGCACGGCGGCGGCACGATGACGGCGGCGGAGGCCGTTGCGGCGTGTCGCGGTGGTGGTTCGTGGAGGGAGGAGGTGGTGATCGTGATGGTGGTGGTGGTGGTGTTTGTGGAGGTGAGGGTGATGGTGTGGTGGTGGTGATGGTGTTTGTGGTGGTGGTGGTGTTGTGATTAATGAAGAAGAAAGAAGAATGGGGGTGGGGAGTATGATGAAGAAGAAGGAAAAATGAGGGGGGTCGGCTGATGGTGATGGGAGTGGTGGTATTGGGGTGTAATAAGGAGAGAGCGTTAATTTATGTGTGTGTAGATATTATATAAAGAGAGAGAGAGAGAGAGAGATTAAGAGAGAGAAAGAATAGAGAGATATTATAGGAAGAGAGAGAATGAGGTCGGCTATATAGGGGTGTTGTGCTGGTATGGGGAGAGAGTGAGGTGTGTATGTGTGAGGAGAGAGAGAGTTAGATATTTGATATATATATATATATATATATATATATATATATATATATATATATATATATATATATATATATATATATATATATATATATATATATATATAAAGTATAGAGAGAAAGAGATATTTAAAATAGAAAAAAAGAGAAATATTGTGGGGTGTTTGGGTAGTCATGAGAGGACAACATGGAGCTTGGGTTCGGGTTCGGTCGAGCCGGGTCGAGTCAAAATCGGACTTGGGTGAAATAAATAGATTAATTTAATCATTTATGGACACAGGTAAATAAGTAGCATGCGGGGTTCAATTAAATGAGACACAAGTATCATGTGGGTAGTAGGCTTCATGTGGGCCAGGTCCATACTTTGTGTTGACAGGTTGGATCGATGTCGGGCCCGAAAATTTAAATCAGGTTTTACGGTAGATAATTAATTGGCCTAAATTGACCCGAAAGTTGTGCGAAACAAATGAAGCAAAAAATGGAGTGTCTGAGTGGGACACGAAGATCATGGGTATAGAGCGTCTCGAGTAGGTCATGCATGAGAAGTTGGTTTGGAGGAAACGACTGGTCTTGTGCTCCCAAATTAAAAGTCACGGCAACGTCCAAACGATGATCAAAAATAAAAGTGGAAAATCAATTAATAATTATTTAATCGATCAAATGGTCTAAATTGACCCGAAGTTGCGTGATGCAAAAAGATCACAAGGGAATGAGTTTAAGTGGGACATGATATATCAAAATGAAGATAATCTTGTCTACTACAAACTTCAAGAAGAAAGTTTCCAGAGACTGGCATCCCTGATGCTCTAGAAATCCAAGTCACGGTAAAGAGCATTTAATGATCAAAATTAATTTAAATCAAAATGAATTATCGAAAATAATTCATTTAGAAAATTCAAAATAATTCCAAAAATTCAGGGGGCTTACATCCTACCCACCTTATAAAAATTTCGTCCTCGAAATTAAAAATCATCCAATAGGTCAAGCTAAAACATGCAACTGCTATGGCTACAGTACTCAATCTGCTACCTTTTTGATCGCCTATGTTGTTTCTCTCTACAATCATTTGGCTCAGGTTCAATATGCTTCTTCCATAAAAACTATGTCATTTTACCCCCTTAGAATCTTCATATCAATAAGAACCTTTACATATACTCTAAAATATAGGTCATCCCCGAGATACGTATATATATATATATATATATATATATATATATATATATATATATATATATATATATATCAACAATGATTGATCATCAACCAAAATTCCAATCTCAATATTAATTTGTTTGTTTCCTTATCCCGTCCTAAGTATCTTTATCCTATTAATCACAAGCTCCATGAAATTATACATTCAAAACCTATTATTGGCATTGAGCCTTCTCTCTTTTACTCAAGAACTCCTGAATATAAACCCTCAAATTCAAACTCTTAATTCATTTACCGAATTATTTATTACCTATGTACATATGTCCATATTTTGTTCCTGCTATCTTCCGATCTTGTACGCAATGTTTTCTCCTTCTATTTCATTCCATATATCGATATATCCTTCAATCATAAGTAAATGGTTTGTAGATAACCAATAATCACTTGGTCATCAAAGTCTTACAATGTTCAGCCCTCGAATCTAAGCACAAGATTATAGTCCTAAATCCGTATTCATAAAATATAATATTTATTACTCCTTCTTAGATGCCTTAAAATCAATCTATACTATCAAACTAATCATTCTTAATGGTTTCTAAGTCCACTATAATCAGTCACTTATATCTGTCCCACAAGCTCAACCCAATGAATCCCCAAGAAAAATATACTCATCACAATCACACATTAACATATTACAGTTACACTACATAATCTGTTAACAAGGTTTTGCTATTTCAGTCATCAATTAAATAGAAGGAAACAAAGGCCTAAGATTGGGTCGAGCAATCCATATCATTATTCAGACAAGGTAAGGGTCAAGCAAGACATGAAAGATTGTCGAAATATTTTCAAGAATAGTACGAGGCCAAACGAAATGCATATAACGTAGTCGAAGTAAAACTCAAGAACTATATACCTCCTTAATTACGTCACATGAAGTTACTATCGCGCTAGTGTGCATCTGGCTACGATTAACTTTCTTGTTCCATAATACGACGGATGGCTGCAGTGCACAGCTGCCACGCCAGATAATATAGATTTCTGAACTTAACTTGGCCAAATTCGTGAAATATTTTCAAATAATTTTTTGTAAAATAAAGGAAAATATGTTAGTCAAAATGCTTAGGGAGTGTTCCAAGTAGAATTCGAAAAACATATTTAACCATGATGCCGTTATTCGAAGTCATACCTCGCCAGTATTTCTCTGGATGCAAACTCCCGATTCCGTAATACAAGGATAAATTACTTTTCGAACTTTCCTTGAATCAATCCATGAGGCACTTTCAACAATTACCGGGAAGGACAAGAAGAATTACCCAAGAGGCTAGCGAAGAAGAGTTTAGTCAAATCATATAAAAGATGGAACACAAAATAATTATGTCGAGAAAATCCTAGTTAGGCCGTAGATAGACAGAGTTAACCAAGACGGGAAAGAATGATGATAAGAATTTGTTCTTACTCATCCGGTCATAACGAGTGATCCGATTTAAGATACAGTCTGATAACCATACACGTCTTTCTAAAATTATGTTGCTAAAATTTTTGCCACGCCAGTAAACATATCTGCAATAAACGATGGAGTCCATAACTTGGGTATACACCCTATAATTATGTCATCTAGATTCCTTACCACGCCAACCGATATGGCTGCAAGAAAATCTAAATTCCATAACTAGGATAGTATATCCAACATCAGGCTCCATGTTCTTGTCCTGCTAGCTAGTATGACTGCGACAAATTCTAAACTCCATAAATAAAGTAGACATTTATCGTTCTCATCGAATATGTTTATCAGAATATCTTAACTCAAATCATAAAAACTAATCTTAGATATAAAGTCAAAGTCAACAACGAACGAACATCAAGATTCAAAATTCAACGACGAATCAAGTATAAGTAAATGGAAACTAGCAAAAATAGATTCTGATGCAGGGTTTAGGAAAAGTTTTCAGGAGAAGTCCCAAAGGTACTATCTAGGTCAAGATTGAAAGTTCTGGAATATAATCTAAAATAATCTCAACCTTGATATAAGATTGGTAAATCATATTTGATTCTCAACCTAGAGGATATATAGGTTCAACTTATACCTTCCCTCTGGGTTCCACAACTCATCTCAAGAAAGAATAAAGTTTGATATGGACAATATTTCAAAAATCAAGACGAATAGAAATAAGTGGGAAAAGATTTGAAAAGCTTTCGAAATAAGATTCCCAGGGGTCATCCCTGGAATCTACCAAGAGTTCCTAATATGTGACTGAGTACCAAAATCCTAAAATATTCTATGACTCAACCTTAATCCTATGGCAGGCTCGTAGTAATGCAGATAAGCTCAAGCACTACCACGACTTCACATTAATTGCAAAGACAGACCTGCATGGGCCACCACAAAAATGTGTCATGACCCGCACCTGGATATACGGTACGAATACGTGGGCCACGCCTAGCCTACGCCACAGTATCGGCGGTAGAGCGCTGTCAAGTACCCAATACTAACTACATCATCTAAAAATCCATAACTATAAAGGTACTCGTATCACATCACAAAAACTAAGGAAGATGAGACAAGAATAATAACAGTATCACTAGAATAACTAGAATCTACAAGGATCATATGAGACAAGAATAAAATAGAAGAAAACAATGACAAACTAAATGACTACCAGACCTAAAACTCCTGAGAGACAACTCACGATGAAGAATACCGAGAACCACCCCAGCTAGCAACATCCTGTAGTCCAAAACTGAGGGCACAACTACTCCTAAAATATTGTCAACATATCCAGTCAGGATGGAACGAGCACAAAACTCAAATAATAGTTCTAGTTGGACGATATTGAAAATATAGCAGTAAATAGAGAGAATATACAAGGAATCACGAAATGTACATATGAGTATCATGGCAAGGTAAGCTGTAAATCTAGAGCTAGAACAAGGCAAGTAAAACTGATCATGGCATGTACAAGAATCAAGAATCATCTATCTAAGTGTGTGAGTACTAGCTACAACATGTGGCCGGCTTGGGTCTGCACAAGGTCATGAGCAAGCCAATCATACGTGTGGTGTAGGATTGGCATTCACAAGGTTTACAAGATATACAAGGCGAGTATTGACCACACATCTACACTAATACTCCCCGTCCCCGACTAGTATAGTGGATCTAACCATGATACATCATGACACGCAATTCTCTGAGAGGGTAGCTACCCTTCGCAAGAATTGTGTCTATATAATGCACAAGGAACAAGAAATACTTGCACAAGATATACCAAAGAATACAAGGAATAATATCTCATGACGGGATCCAGAGAAATACCAATCCGTGTGAGATATATATATTATCAAGAGAACAAGGATATCTACACTAAATACAAGAAACATAGACGATATCATAAAACAAAAATATTATCAGAGAATGTACTCGCCTGAGATATGGTGGAATATGTCAACTGTATAATCTGGCTCAGAGTGAAATCACAGACCTAAAGATGAGATATATATAAGCTAATTAGGGTTCAACAATGTTAGGCATGATTATATAGGTCAATCTCAGTCCACTAAGTCAAACAAGGTCACAGAAAGTTAAACCAAGTCAAACTAGGTCAAACTGGGTCAATGGTTGACTTACAATTGACTTTTAGTCAACTGGTCAACTCTAGTCAATGTTGGTCAACTCTAGGTTAAACTCTAGGTCAAACTTGACTAACGTTGACTAACAGTTGACTTTGGATCAACTGGTCAACTTCGGTCAAGTTCTAGTCAATTTTAGGCTACGGTTGACTTTCGGTTGACTTTTGGTCAAAATAGTCAACTGTGGTCAACCAGGTCAAAACTAGTATAACCTAGGTCAAATATTGACTCTACTTCGACATTCAGTCAAAGTAGTCAACCATGGTCAAACAGGGTCAAAGTTAGTCTCTATAAACATCTACAGGGTCAACACATTCAATTTCAGTGGTGATGAAATCACTGGAATCGATAGATCTCAAAATACCACAAAAGGAGAAAGATTATAATAATAGGATAAAAACCTATAGATATTGTCGGATGGTGAAACAACCATTATCAACGTGTCCAGAATGGTCGAAATAGCTAGAATAGCCTGCCATAAGTCCAATTTGGACACATGGGCAAAAAGGTAATTTCGAGTCAAAACGGTATCCGTGTCGGACCCGTTTTGTATCAAAAATGTGCCAAAATAAAAGTACACTAAACCTAACAAATTATATGTCCACGAATCCAGAATGACGATACGAACCCAACGATATATCCAGAATTGGATTCCGTTGACCCGATCTCAAATTGGTCCGTTGACCCGGATATTGGAATCCAATTTGCACGAAAAATTGTGTCGGAGCCAATATCCTCAAAACTTAGCAAATTATATGTCAACGAATCCAGAATGACGATACAAACCCAACGGTATATCCAGAATTGGATTCTGATGAGCCAGCATCAAAAAGTCCTGTTGACCCGGACTGTGGGGGCCCGCTTTGCACCGAAATGCGTGCCAGGACCCACGTCCTCCAAACTAAGCAAACTTTATATAAAAACGTGCCAAAACAATGCCACAAGTCTACTGGTGGTGTCAGAAATTAAATTCGAAATCCCGGGTTCAAAAATAGAATTTTACAACTTGGAAATTATGAATTTGGACAGTCAACTTTGGCGTCGAATACAACCAATCAAACGTGCTCACAATAAAACAAAACTTAAGAGGTAGGAAGAGGATTATACCAACTTCGTAAAGAAACCAATAGCATGCCAGACGGAGCTGCGATGGAAGAGATACGAATCGACGAAGTTGGCTCCACAAAACTGTCCAAAAATAACACAATTTAAAGCGTCAACTTGGTGGTCGGTTTTGATGTATCAAACGATGAAATTAACGGACAAAACTTGAGAGGGATGAAGGGGTATATACCAAGATTTTGAAGGAGCAAAAAGTTTACCGATCCAACGGTCGAATTTCCCGAAAAACTTGTGCGAAGTTGCTGTCCCGAAACGTAAATTTTGAGTTCGATCCCGCGCGCGTCACGACGATATCTCGTACGAAATGTGCAGATCGACTGTGTATCATGTCGGAGAGGAGTGCGCTGCCCGGGGGGGTTCGTCGGGGTCACGCACGACTGAAGGAGGTGGCCGGTGGCCGTGCGGTGGCCGTCGGCGCGGTCATACGCGGCTGCTGGTGCTGCCGTTGCGTGCTGCTGTTATCGCAGCTGCTGCTGCTACATGGCACAACGGCGGGACAGGCGGGGGTACGGTAGCGGCAAGACGACGGTGGCGGTGGCCGTGGCGGCGTGCCGCTGTGGTGGCTCGCGAAGGGAGGAGATGGTGATCGTGATGGTGGTGGTAGTAGTATTTGTGTAGGTGAGGGTGATGGTGTGGTGGTGGTGGTGATGGTGTTTGTGGTGGTGGTGGTGTTGTGATTAATGAAGAAGAAGGAAGAATGGGGGGTGGGGAGTGTGATAAAGAAGAAGGAGAAATGAGGGGGGGGTCGACTGATGGTGATGGGAGTGGTGGTGTTGGTGTGTAATAAGCAGAGAGAGAGAGTTAATTTGTGTGTGTGTGTATATATTATATAAAGAGAGAGAGAGAATAAGAGAGAAAGAATTGAGAGATATTATAGGAAGAGAGAGAATGAGGTCGGCTATAGGGGGTGTTGTGCTGGTATGGGGAGAGGGTGTGGTGTGTGTGTGTGAGGAGAAAGAGAGTTAGATATTTGAGAGGATATATATATATATATATATATATAAATAAATAAATAAATATATATATATATATATATATATATATATAAATAAATAAATATATATATATATATAAATTTTAAATAAATAAATAAATAAATATATTTTTTTTTATTTATTTATATATAAATAAATAAATAAATATATATATATATATATATATATATATATATATATATATATATATATATGTATAAATATATATATATATATATATATATATATATATATATATATATATATATATATATATATATATGTTATATATATATATATATATATATATATATATGTATAAATATATATATATATATATATATATATATATATATATATATATATATATATATATATATATATATATATATATAAGAGATAAAATGAGATATTTTTAAAGTATAGAGAGAAAGAGATATTTAAAATAGGGAAAAAGAGAAATATTGTGGGGTGTTTGGGTAGTCATGAGAGGACAACATGGAGCTTGGGTTTGGGTTCGGGTTCGGTCGAGCCGGGTCGGGTCAAAATTGGACTTGGGTGAAATAAATAGATTAATTTAATCATTTATGGACACGTGTAAATAAGTAGCATGCGGGGACTCAATTAAATGGGACACAAGTATCATGTGGGTTGTAGGCTTCATGTGGGCCAGGTCCATACTTTGGGTTGACATGTTAGATCGATGTCGGGCCCGAAAATTTAAATTGAAAGTTAAATCAGGTTTTACGGTAGATAATTAATTGACCTTAATTGACCCGAAAGTTGTACGAAGCAAATGAAGCACAAAATGGAGTGTCTGAGTGGGACACGAAGGTCATGGGTGTAGAGCGTCTCGATTAGGTCATGCATGAGAAGTTGGTTTGGAGGAAATGACTGGTCTTGTGCTCCCAAATCAAAAGTCACGACAACATGCAAACGATGATCAAAGATAAAAGTGAAAAATCAACTAATAATTATTTAATCGATCAAATGGTCTAAATTGACCCGAAGTTGCGCGATGCAAAAAGATCACAAGGGAACGAGTTTAAGTAGGACATGATATATCAAAACGAAAATAATCTTGTCTACTGCTAACTTCAAGAAGAAAGTTTCCAGAGACTGGCATCCCTGATGCTTTAGAAATCTAAGTCACGGTAAAGAGCATTTAATGATCAAAATTAATTTAAATCAAAATGAATTATCGAAAATAATTTATATAGAAAATTCAAAAATAATCCCGAAAATTAAGGGGGCTTACACTAGGTGTAGCCCAAGTTTGTTAGGAAACCGTGTCCATTTCGTGTCCGTATCGGACACGTGTCAGTGCTTGTGAACAAGTATTTGATGAAATGTCTAAGCTACTATTTTAATCACCATTTTCAAAACTAATTTCATATTTTATAGCCCTATATGTGTAGAACACAAAACCCTAACTCTGAGCACAAGTTCATATCATTTTTGTGTCAAAAATAGACACAGACACGCTACACAATACACTACGCATATGCCCTGCTGCTCGACACTGAGTTCTACCTACACAGGACACATAGATACGAGATATTTGAGGTAGATGTTGGGGCAATGTCTGACATTAACCACCTAAAGTTTCAGGACACCCCGTGTCGTGTCGGACACGAAAACCCGCCCGCACTGGTCTTACACTGCTGCACCTACACGAACAGGGCTCACTGACGGGCTTCGTGTCCTGTCGTGACATGACTTGGACACGAATCAGGGACTTAAAACCCTATCCCTACCCCTACTCTACGTGTGTGCATGAACTCGTGGGTGTTCGTGCCCTGTGTTGTGTGCAATCATGCGCGACACGGCTGCACGAGCACTACTAAAATAACCCATTTTAGCGACGTCAGGAGACGTCGCTAAATAAGGAAAATACGTCGCTAAAACCAATTTGCGACGTATTTAGCGACGAAAATCGGACGTCACTTATAGGCAAGTCGCAGATGTCACTTTCGTCACCGAACGTCGCTATTCGCGACGTGAAATTCATTGTCGCTAGACGTCGTAAAATTAGCGACATATAGCGACGTATCACTACGTCGCCAACATTGCGACATAAAGCGACCACTTGCGACGCTGTAAACTTTATATATGATGACATGGCATGGCAGCCACGTGGGCAACTTAGCGACGCCTACCGACAGATTTAGCGACGTAGTATTAGTAACGTCTAGCGACGTTACGTCGCTAGTTAGCGACGTATAGCGATGTCAAAGATCTGTCGTAATACGTCGCTATACGTCGCAGATATTATAAAAAATTTAAAAAAATATAATTGATATTTTTGTTATGCTGTGTGTCTGTGTTTACAGTGTGTGTGAAGTGCAGTGTTCGAACCATCGACAGTTTCGCTTACTGTTCTATGTTTTATCTTGGAGAGTGAGGGGGAAAGAAGACATCGGTGTGCCCTAAGTAAAATAACTTAGCGACGTCATGTGTTGGCGTCGCTAAACGTCGCAACCATGGCGACATATACTTATAATATGTCGCTGAACGTCGCTATTCAGCGATGTAGTATACTCCTGTGGCAGAACGTCGCTAGCCAGCGACGTTTTGTGCCGTGTTTATAAAGAAGTCGCTACTGGTGACGTAATTTCTAGCCGTCGCTACATTACGTCGCTATTTGATGATATTTTAGTAGTGGAGGCCTAGGCTACGCTGTTTCCTGATACATTAGTTTTTATCGTTTTGGACACTTTGTGTCCATTTGTTTGGACACGTAGCCCTCTCCTGACATGCACACATGTGGGGAACACTTCTATATGCCTGATTGTGGGTTTCGTATGACTATGGTATTGAATTGGATTTTTCGAAAAGGATTTGACTCTTCACTGATACTTAAGTTACAAGAGACTGTTATTTATGAACTGAGATGTCGGTTATACATTGGATTTGATTTTAAGTTTGGATATAGGTGATTGCTCATTGCTATTTGGGTTCAGATTTAAATGTACTGATACTTACTATTTTCGAAAACAGAGAATAAGAGGGGCTTTCGAAAACTGGAATTGGTTGGGTTTGAATGAGAAAAATTGTGATGAGAGTCGAGTCTACATATTCAATTTGAAACATGTATAATTAACCTGAAATTTAATGATTTAGACCTGGGACTTAATATGAATGTGTTAACCTGAGTTTGTTGCATAAACAGTGAACTGACTTGGGGGTTTTGAATGAGAAAACTGAATACATGAGTGTAACATGGGTTTGCGTATAGCTAAAACTGAGATTCTAAGGTTTAATTTAAAACTGGATGAAATGATTATAACTGGGTTTAGAAAACTGAGAATGTTATTGATGCACCGATTTCTGAGTTATAAGGAACCTGAAAATTGAAACTTAAGTTGAGTTGATTGATGATTATATGTTTAACTAAGTTATGATAACTTGTTTTCATTTGCTAATGTGAACCTGAAAACCAATAGTAATCTGTGAATGTTAACCAATTTCCATGTTAACATAGCCTTTACTTGCAGTCCATAGCCCACTAAGCATACCACTACAGTTGTATAACACACACACACACACTCACTCTCTTAACCCCTTCCTTATATATATATATATATATATATATATATATATATATATATATATATATATATAGCTTCCTATATATCCATGTATATGAATATGTGAATGCTGTGAGGATGTATCCATATGTATAGCTATAGCTATATTGATGTGGTTTATACATATGTAAATGTAATGTGGTAGATTTGAATGATATATGTGTGTATATATATATATATATATATATATATATATATATATATATATATATATATATATATATATATATATATATATATATATATATATATATATATATTTTAAGTAATATATATATAGGTTTTGTGCTATGTGTTAGCTTGTGATTATAGGCTAAGTGTTCTATAGGTGATACTTGCTTGCATAAACTATGGAGTTGACCTAAATTAGACTAGAGTTGAACAAGATTGGTAGATTGACCTAGTTTGACTAGAATTTGACCAAACCCTAAGCAGTTGTCCAAATTACCTTACAGTTGACCTAGTTTGACCTAGATAGTTGACCAAAGTTGACCAAGAGTTGACTTTGACCTAGTTTGACTTAGAATTATGTAGTTTGCATTGCAGATTTCCATTATTACAATTTGAGTACTTTATAACCTGTTTTACTCTAAATAGGATTCTGTGACACCAGTTCGAACGTCTATTCATATCAGTCATTCAGGGTGACAGGTGAGTATATTCTCTGATTATTTCATACTTGTTAGGACTTACATCTTGCTCTAGACTATTTTACTTGATGTTGTCACGTTGGAACATGGATTGGTACTATATGGATCTTTTCTTGAGATGTTATCCCTCTCGGGAGTATCGGGTACTTCATGTCATGTGTGTTTTACTTACATCATGCTTCTACTATCATGAATCTGCTTGTGACTCATGTACCCTCATGAATCACAGAGCCTTCACGAATCAAATTCATGAATCACTCATTATGAGTCAGTAGTGTAATCATGAATCTTAACATAACTTGAATGGATCCTTGTGTATTGATTTGGGGATGGGGGAGTAGAAATAGTCATGTGAATAATCCCAAGTAGCGTAATTATGAATCAATTCCATAGTGTAATCATAAATCATTCCCAGCCATTCACATGTCTATCTTGTACTCTGATTCAATAGTCACTTACAGTTCCTTACTTATAGTAGATATTTCCAATTACAACTCTCTCTCTTACTTCATGTACATTTCTTTACAGCATTTTATGTATCTTATTCTATTGTTAGATTTACATTTCTGTCATGATATGAACTGTTGAGATGTATTGTGCTCGCTCCTGTCCTGACTGGACCTGTTAAAATATTACAGATGATGATGATGACTGCCCTACCTTCTATGAGGCATTTGAGGGTGACATTCAGGAGCCTGAGGAGCATCTAGCTCAGTAGAGGGTGCCTACTTTAGTCTAGTACTTATAGCTTTCAGTTTGTATCGGATTGTTCCGATTATTAGTTGAGACTTAGTTATATTCAGGACTTGTATTTATTTGTGTTGAACATCTATTTTGTGTGGTGTGATAACTCTATTTATATTCAATTTTTCCTTTTTTATCTTATTCCATATCATACTCTATCTTTCCTAGACTTCTGATTGAGATATAGAGTTGAGATGTTATAATATTATACCTCCGTACGGAGATGATAGGTTTATATATCTTATTGTTAGATGTTATAGATAACCTATACAGCGTTCTACCGTCGACACTGCGGCGTAGGCTGGACGTACCCACGTTCTCGTGCCCCTAAACAGGGTGCGGATCGTGACACATTTTTAGTGGTAGCCCGTGCAGGTTGAGATTCGCATTTGTACGAAGTCGTAGTAGTACGACGAATTGTTGTACTGCTGTGCACCTGCGAGTAGAGTTAAGGAATAGACTTTAGTTGAGAGGATACTCAATCACTGTTAGGACTACTTGACAGATTCCTTGGATGACCCTTGAGAATCTCATTATGAATATCTCAAAATTCGATTCCAACAGCTTCTGTTTATCTTCCTTGTTTGTTGATGAATTTGATTCTTGGTAATCAAGGTTAATTTAAATATTCTACCAAGATGAATCGTATGGGCTAGGTCGACTCAGTTATGGAATCTATAATCTTCTACAGTCACATTAGCAAGCATGGTGAGGACATACAGTCTGATTTTGGATATATTTCTCGGGTGTGGTAATTCAAGATTTTCGCAGCCAAGCTAGCGGCTGAGCGAAAATTTGAAATACCATTATTCTAGAGGTATGTACCTTACTGTGGACTCTATGGTTATTGTAGCCCTGCTTACTAGTATGACGAAGATTCTGAGTATCATGATATTGGACAAACGCATATGATTATCAGATTTTATCTCAAGAAGATTTATAAAATATTATTCTACCTTTTTAATTCAGTCTTTTCAAAAAAAAAATTATTGTTTGTTCTTCTTCAATTAACTGAGGAGTAGGAGTAGTTTTAGTTGTTAGTATAATCCTTTGTGTAACTTCCTTTGATATAAATTTTTTCTAAATATAATGAATTGATGATTTGTGTTAGGACTTTTTGACTTAGAATTGATAGAGTACTTCTGACCTTAGAATGGTGACCATTGCAGCCAGTTTCCAATTTCATATAAGATGATACTCCTAACAGCCCTGATTGATTCGTTGTTTTCCTTATCTTCCCAGTCTGGCACTCATGACCAGAGTCTGTCCCACTCAACTTGTACTACTTTTGCATCACAACTTTCGGTTCAATTTAGTCTATTCGACCATTCCCACTTAAATTATGATTATCATATGCACATTACCGTGACTTTTAATTTAGGAGCACAAGACTAGTTGTTTTCTCAAAACCAATTTCGCATGCATGACCTAAACATGACACCCTACACCCATGACCTTTGTGTCCCACTCGGACACACCATTTTGTGCTTCATTTGCTCCATACGACTTTTGTGACACAAGATTCCATATTGATTTACCCCACGGAGTCGCTTTTATTTCCGACTCGAATTGGGGACACCTTTTCAACCTAAACCTGTCGAGCCAAATTTTGGATATGACCCATTTTAAGCCTACTACCTATATTTTATTTGTTGATCTTGTGTGCTGCTAGGAAGAGGCTTCAACCTTGATTGTTGGGGGTTTGACCTAGAAGGAGTACGACCATCTTAATTTCGAGGACGAAATTCTTCTAAGGTGGGTAAACTTGTAGCACCCAGTTTCTAAAATATGGTAATTTTGAACTTTTGTATTTTTTTAATTATTTAATAATGTTATTTAAATTATGATATAATTTATGGTGATTTTTAATCAATTTAAAACTATTTAAAACCATGACTTGTGATTTTGATGTTTTGTTAGTGCAACCTTGGAGACTGTATGACCTAGAGACTAACCATGAACATGGGGACCTAACTATGTGATTAGGATGACTAATTGTGACTTTTTAGCCTAGGGATATTTTGGTCATTTTGGACTTTTTAATGAAAATAAATTTTGATTGATTATTGTGGTGCAAATCTTTTTATTAGAGACTAACCTAGTTTTGACCTAACCTAGATGTTAATAATGTTCATGGAAGCTTAGTTAGAAGGTTAGAGACTTAATGACTAAGTTAGATTAATATCTAGATATTATTTTAGGAGATATTTTGGTTAGATATTATGTTAGAAACCTACTTTTGATGAGAGCCCTTGATTGAGCTAGAAATTGGTGGAGAAACCTTAGCCACTCATCTAAAACCCTAACCCTAATCATTTACCACAGCCATCAAGCCCATTCCCTCCCTATTAAATCACCCCTTCACAATTTCTTGCCTCTTTTTCATCTCTACAAAGAATGCTACTTGTGTTCTTCCCTAAACCTTCACCAATTCTCCATTTCTACTCCAAATTGGACCAAACCAATTGCATTAGACTCCTCAACAGTAGATGACATCATTGGTGACTAGCTAGCAAGGATTCAAGGGCTTGGGATCATTGCAAGTTGGAGGAAAGCTCTCATTCCTAAGCCTATTCATTAAGGTTTCACCCTCAATAGGTAAAACCCATCAAACCCTAATAAATTCTTGATTTATTTCCATAGATGCATTCATTTAGGGTTTCCCTAGGTGTAGCCCAAGTTTGGTAGGAAACCGTGTCCATTTCGTGTCCGTATCGGACACGTGTCAGTGCTTGTGAACAAATGTTTGATGAAATGTCTAAGCCACTATTTTAATCACCATTTTTAAAACTAATTTCATGTTTTTATAGCCCTATATGTGTAGAACATGAAACCCTAACTCTGAGCACAAGTTCATATCATTTTTGTGTCGAAAATAGACACGAACACGCTGCACGATACACTACGCATATGCCCTGCTGCTCGACACTGAGTTCTACCTACACATGACACGTGGATACGAGATTTTTGAGGTAGATGTTGGGGCAATGTCTGACATTAACCACCTAAAGTTTCATGACACCCCGTGTCGTGTCGGACACGAAAACCCACCCGCACTCGTCTTACACTGCTGCACCCACACGAACAGGGCTCACTGACACGGGCTTCGTGTCCTGTCCTGACATGACTTGGACACGAATCAGGGACTTGAAACCCTAGCCCTACCCCTACTCTACGTGTATGTATGAGCTCGTGGGTGTTCGTGCCCTGTGTTGTGTGCAATCATGCGCGACACGGCTGCACGAGGCCTAGGCTACACTATTTCCTGATACATTGGTTTTTATCGTTTTGGACACTTTGTGTCCATTTGTTTGGATACGTGGCCCTCTCCTGACATGCACACATGTGGGGAACACTTCTATATGCCTGGTTGTGGGTTTCGTACGACTATGGTATTGAATTGAATTTTTCGAAAAGGATTTGACTCTTCACTGATACTTAAGTTACAAGAGACTGTTATTTATGAACTGAGATGTAGGTTATACATTGGATTTGATTTTAAGTTTGGATATAGGTGATTGCTCATTGCTATTTGGGTTTAGATTTAAATGTACTGATACTTACTATTTTCGAAAACAAAGAATAAGAGGGGCTTTCAAAAACTGGAATTGGTTGGGTTTGAATGAGAAAAACTGTGATGAGAGTCTAGTCTACATATTCAATTTGAAACATGTATAATTAACCTGAAATTTAATGATTTAAACCTGGGACTTAATATGAATGTGTTAACCTGAGTTTGTTGCATAAACAGTGAACTGACTTGGGGGGTTTTGAATGAGAAAACTGAATACATGAGTGTAACCTGGGTTTGCGTATAGCTAAAACTGAGATTCTAAGGTTAAATTTAAAACTGGATGAAATAATTATAACTGGGTTTAGAAAACTGAGAATGTTATTGATGCACCGATTTCTGAGTTATAAGGAACCTGAAAATTGAAACTTAAGTTGAGTTGATTGATGATTATATGTTTAACTAAGTTATTATACCTTGTTTTCATTTGCTAATGTGAACCTGAAAACCAATAGTAACCTGTGAATGTTAACCAATTTCCATGTTAACATAGCCTTTACTTGCAGTCCATAGCCCACTAAGCATACCACTACAGTTGTATAACACACACACACTCACTCTCTTAACCCCTTCCTTATATATATATATATATATATATATATATATATATATATATATATATATATATATATATATATATAGCTTCCTATATATCTATGTATATGAATATGTGAATGCTATGAGGATGTATCCATATGTATAGTTATAGCTATATTGATGTGGTTTATACATATGTAAATTGTAATGTGGCAATATATATATATATATATATATATATATATATATATATATATATATATATATATATATATATATATATATAAAGTAATATATATATAGGTTTTGTGCTATGTGTTAGCTTGTGATTATAGGCTAAGTGTTCTATTGGTGATACTTGCTTGCATAAACTATGGAGTTGACCTAGATTAGACTAGAGTTGACCTAGATTGGTAGATTGACCTAGTTTGACTAGTGTAGTTTGACTAGAATTTGACCAAATCCTAAGCAGTTGTCCAAGTTATCTTACAGTTGACCTAGTTTGACCTAGACAGTTGACTAAAGTTGACCAAGAGTTGACTTTGACCTAGTTTGACTTAGAATCATGTAGTTTGTATTGCAGATTTTCATTATTACAATTTGAGTACTTTATAACCTGTTTTACTCTAAATAGGACTCTGTGACACCAGTTCGGACATCTATTCATATCAGTCATTCAGGGTGACAGGCGAGTACATTATCTGATTATTTTATACTTGTTAGGACTTATATCTTGCTCTAGACTACTTTACTTGATGCTGTCACGTTGGTAACACGGATTGGTACTATATGGATCTTTTCATGAAATGTTATTCCTCTCAGAAGCATCGGGTACTTCATGTCATGTGTGTTTCACTTACATCATGCTTCTACTATCATGAATCTGCTTGTGACTCATGTATCCTTATGAATCACAGAGCCTTCACGAATCAAATTCATGAATCACTCATTATGAGTCAGTAGTGTAATCATGAATCTTAACATAACTTGAAATGGATCCTTGTGTACTGATTTAGGAATGGGGGAGTAGAAATAGTCATGTGAATAATCCCAAGTAGCGTAATCATGAATCAATTCCGTAGTGTAATCCTGAATCATTCCCAGCCATTCACATGTCTATCTTGTACTCTGATTCACTAGTCACTTATAGTTCCTTACTTATAGTAGATATTTCCAGTTACAACTCTCTCTCTTACTTTATGTATATTTTTTTACAGTGTTTCATGTATCTTATTCTATTGTTAGATTTACATTCTTGTCATGATATGAACTGTTGAAATGTATTGTGCTCGCTCCTGTCCTAACTGGATATATTAAAAATATTACAGATGATGATGATGATTGTCCTACCTTCTATGGAGCATTTGAGGGTGACATTCAGGAGCCTGAGGAGCATCTAGCTCAGTAGAGGGTGCCTAGTTTAGTCTAGTACTTATAGCTTTCAGTTTGTATCGGATTGTTCCGATTATTCGTTGAGACTTAGTTATATTCAGGACTTGTATTTATTTGTGTTGAACATCTATTTTGTGTGGTGTGATAACTCTATTTATATTCAGTTTTTCCTTTTTTATCTTATTCCATATCGTGCTCTATCTTCCCTAGACTTGTGATTGAGATATAGAGTTGAGATGTTTTATTATATCTCCGTACGGAGATGACAGGCTTATATATCTTGTTGTTAGATGTTAGATGTTATAGATAACCTATACAATATTCTACCACCGATACTGTAGCGTAGGCTGGACGTACCCACGTTCTCGTGCCCCTAAACAAGGTATGGGTCATGACAGCCGACTCTGAGCTGTTGGGCGTCCGAGGCAAAACTTCCAAAATAGGTCCCCCATACATAATGTAAAACAAATATAAATAAAATAAAATTTTGTTGTAGTCAAGATTTGAACCAAGGATCTCTTAAATATAAGTCTATCATTATAACAACTACACAATAATATTTTTTTGTTAAAAATGGCATAAGATACATACTAGTTCTATTATAGACAGTTTCATGTTGGTGCCCCCTTTCATCGGGGGCCCTGGGTCGTTGCCTGGCCTGCCCTGGGCCAGGACCGCCCCTAGTCAAAACTTTTAACTAGGTCTAGTCACGTCAAAAATGATATATGACGGATGGTAAGTCTACAAAAGAATTTCAAGGGAAGACAGAGATTAGGATGATTGGGACAAGAAGAATTTTTTTTAATAAAAACATATTTACCACTATGCAGATTTCGAGGATTAAGTACATATGCTAATTTGATCCTAAAAAAAGAGGATCTATGTTACACGTGAGCAAAGATACGATACCATACATTTAACATCTATTTTAGTGCATCCTAGCGTACTATGGAATGTCGTTAGGACATTCGATACTATGACACATACATGACTTGAATTTTTGAAATATCCATATTTCATACATTGTGGTGAACCAAATAATTTATTTTGTATTATGATAAATAAGTAGTATTAAAATATAATATGTTAAGAAAATATATTAATTGCCATAGGTTATATATATATCTCTTTTTTCTAAGAAAAACTTTTATATAATTTTACTAAAAGAATTAAATGGGCTTGTATGGCCCAATAGGCCCTTTGAGCACAAATATCCTCCTCCTCCTTTAAAAATCCTAATTCTTCTTCCTCCCGCGTTTTCCCCTCCTTCTCCAACACAAAGCCCTAATTTTATTTTCCCCAAACTCAATTCACATTTCTCCATAATTCCTTCACATTGGTCCATATAAAAATGACTTCTTGGCGAAGTCGATGGAGTGGTGCGACTACTGTGAGTAGTTGGTTCATCTTCCCAAAAATTTTCTCCTTTTGTCCACAAACCCTAATTCTACTTATTTATTAAATTTGTGACTAGTTGCTGTATTTCTTGAGGAAAGATCATCTATTTCGATTGCTTCACCAACTAGACCACCTTCGAGAAAACCAACAGCGGCCATGTGAGGAGACTCTTTGTTGATTTCGCATGTTTCTGCAAATTCTTTAGAAATTTATATGGATTCTTTTTTGCAGACGCGAGTAGCTGGCACAATTTTCAGAGGCGAAAGTGTGTTGGGAATTTTGGCTAAAGTTGGTATCTTGGTCCATCTATTGTTGTGTTTGCTACTAATTTGTTATTAGTTCGGAAAAAGTAGGCATATTTTGAAGGGTTTCTTAATATTCATGTTTTTTTGAAGTGTCCTTTTCTCCGGCTTGGCAAGTGCCAAGGGGGACTTAGTATTCATGTTCAAAGTCCAATTCTCTTAATATAATTAGGGTTCAAATCATGGAAATCGTCTTGTCAAATGGCTACGAGTATACAACCTATGTTGCACATGAACAAACATGGGGCATGTATACGGTATCTATTTCAGTATTTTGGCTTGCCCGAGTGTGTTTTGGAGTCCTATAGTCTTCAGTATGTGACGACACGACATGGACACGCTACCGTTTGTTGGAGTTACCGTGCTCCAGACGGGTCTTTAACATGGTATTAGAGCAACTCATCTTCAAATCTCATATGGTGCTATTTTTTAGCGGGATATAAAAAGAATTTATAGCAATGCACGAATCAAGCACCTGAACCACAAATGGATATCTGATATGCGGGGGAGTTTTAGAATGATATAAATATAGTAACCCTCAATCCTCGTATACATTAACTCTAGACTTTTGGTGCAATGACGTGGAGTTTGAAAGTTTTAGGTCTTCCATTTGATTTTGGTTTCAAAATCTATAATATGCTCGAGGACGAGGATGTACTTGCAGTGTGATTGATATTTTTTTTCTAGCTTGACCTTATGAATTTGGATCACAGAGCAATGGATAACATAAATGGACTGAGTTATGTTTCTGGCATTCCTAATATTGTTTCAATTGGATGTGCTAGTAATGGGGTTTGCTAACTCTACTCGGACATATTAGGAAACAAAGTATCTTATACGTGCCAGGCTCCTTCATGTTCTGATGCATCTCCTTGAGTTTTGAACCCTTAATGCAGTAATGGGACTTAGGTTTATCCTTGAACTTGAATGGGCCAAGCATAGAGGCCTATGCATGTAAAGCGTGCTACATGACACTGTATCTGTAATAAGCCATTCATTTTTAGAAGATACTTTTGGTATTTCTTTCTATGTACTTCTGCAATTCCTTCCTACCTATACAACTTTTTTCATGATTTTGTTCCTCTCTGAAGATGGGAAGAAGGAAATTTACAGTTAGTTATAGAGAGTATTGGTAGAGAGGGAAATTACTCAACCTTACTGGTATACGTTATTTCCATTAGGAACAACAAAAGTCAATCAGTTGATTTTTACCAGAAAAAGTGTCTCACTTTAGATTTCTTTGTTTATTAGTTTGGAATCTGATCTTCCTTTTAGCTATTCAATAGATGATAGAAACTAAAGGTCTGATTATATATTTTTCATACCATGCTTCATAATTTGTGACAAACCAAATATGGGGGATAAGGATTTTGTATTTATGTTTAATATCTGCCTTTTCCATTCTCGTATGAAATATGTTGACAAGCAATCGTGTAATTCTAATTTGCATATATTTTCTTGGAAATAGAGAAATCTCGTATATGCTTGATGTAGGATCTTACATTAAAAATAATTTATTTCCGAAATTAAATAGATAGTTTACGTGCTTTTAAACCTTTTTGTATATGAGATCACATAGGAGCTGGTATTGAAATATAAAGACTAATTCCTTTCATATATCAATGTTTTGGTTTCTATTTCTAAGGGAGAGACGAGATCGAGAGCATTGTGATTGCTCTATAAATTAGTGTTGGAAGTTCGATAATCAACAAGGCTCGTCACTTTTATCAAGTGCGACATATTATTATTTTGGTTATTGGTCCAGCCACGTGCATGCTTATTGCATGGTTCAAACATTGCCTCATGTTTTCAAGGTTGCAGTTGATAAGAGTTTCACCAAAGAACGTACAACATCTCATGTTGCTACCACTTGCATCTACCTTTCTTGCTGGTAAGAATTACTTCAGACTGCATTAATTGTTGTTGATTAATTGGTTTGATTTTGGTGCCTTCCTACGCTCATGAAGTTTACCTTGTAACATGTTGAGATGACTTAACCACACAAAATTACAATCGTTCGGTTTTTTCATATACACCTTTCTACGTCCTTCACCTAACTGTCACATACAAAGCACCTGATCTTGAGACATTTTTCCCCTAAACAATTTAGAATTATTTCGATCAAATATTATTCATACAAAATTTAGAAAAGAAGTATAAAATAAACGAAGTAAAACATTATCTTCTTCCCCCTTTATTAATCTAGCCCATTCCTAACCTAATCCCTTTCCCAAGCAGGCCGCCCAGGGGGAACCCAGAGCTTAATTCAGAGGGGGATTCTTTTAGTCTTGATATGGCAATGTGAAAAGATCAAATATATTAAGAGTATAATTCTAGCATTAATATTAAGTAGTCCAATGGCTAAAAGTTTGCTATTTTATTAAATAGATACATGGTTCAAATCTATAAATGGACTAATTATTTTCAAAAATTTAATACAAACTATAATGATTTTTCTCCGAATTTGGGGGGTGGGGTGAGGTTGACCCCATTCGAAGTAGCTCGAAATGATACCTAACGTTGTTGCCGTTGCTCTAATTTTGAGCAGTTCTGGAATGCAGTACGGCTGCAGTTTTGAAATAGAGCACGGAAGAAGCCGCAGGAAGTGGGGAGGGAGATCCGGCGATGGCTGGATGGAGGTAGCAATGCGCGGGCATGCGGGGTGGGGTGAAGGGGTCGGATTAGAGGGGGGAGATGATGATGATGATTAATTGATTATAATTTAAAAGGTTTAATTAAAATTTGGGATAATTAATCAATTAGTTAAGGTTGGTGTTAGGATTGGGGCATTATGGTCTTTTTTGTGATTACAAAAGAGTGAGTGATAGTTCAGTTATTAAAGTGAAAAATATCTGGTTGGCAAGCTTTCATTATTGTGACCTAAAAAATAAGTTTTAGCGCTAGTATATGATACTCAACTTGGAAACATAAGTATTCCAACAAATTCGTGAATCATGAACATGGACTACCTATAGGCGCCAAACCATTGAAATGCTTGCTTCATGCTGAAGACATTTATTGCAGTTAACTATACTTTTATCTAATGCTACATTGAAAAGCTGTCTTATGCATCAAACGTTGTTATTGATGCTCTACTGAATACATGACTTTGAAATATAAAATTTTGGTTAGTTTAAAATGGCAACATTAGTATAACTTTTATATTAAAAACGGTTTTCTAAGACTTAAATTTAAAATTTTCAGCTACATATTGAAACTCGGATCACAATTGCCTGTTCATGGTTATATATCAGAATAGACAAAATAAGTTTTGTTGGGTCATCCTTGATACTGTCTAACCCTAGTTACCCTATCTACTATGTTGTGAAGAGGAGACTTGTAGCCAAAACTACTTTGCTAGGTTTATGAGGGATATTTACATTTGTTTATCTGTATTTAATTGGATTTCTTTGAACTTTTCATATCCCTCATGTATAACTATATATGTTGTGCTGGCTTGTTTGATTGGAGAGCCTGTAATGTCTCGCTTCGAACGGAGGTGTTGTGTTGGTTGGTTAGTTTGAATGTTGATTGCATTTGAGTTGTACGGAAAATCGCGGGATTTGAGTGATGATACAGACTTGCTTGGTTGGATTGAATGGTTCATGGGGCATACTTGTTTGTATGATTAATACCAATTAAGAACATTATGCATCACATCAAATCATCTCTTTGAGAAATTATTAGGTATATACTTGATCGAGGTAGAAATATTTCATCATGTTGGGTGGTTTTGATCGTTCTAAACTCCTTAATTACCTTCCCACTTAACAAAATAACTCTTATTAATCTTTGTTTCTATTTGCATGAAATTGTTTATGCTAGGTTAAATAACAAGAGAAAAAGAGTGTAAAATGATCATAGTTAACTTGCTTTATATAGACATGAAATATTGTTATGTTGTTACAGAAGTATAGAATATTTTACTGTTATTGACATATTATAAATACATGGAATATTGTATATTGTAAATGCTAAGAATTTGATCAGCGAACTGTAAACTATTAAGTATATCTATGCACGATATTTATATAGTAGGTATGAATGTGGTTTGGTACCGCGGAATGGTCAGATGTGATTTGGTACCATGGAATGATCGAATGTGTTTTAAAATGGGTTGGAACCGATGGTCGCCAATCGAGGATACACTGAATAGAGAATGTGTATTGTGAAAATAAAATATTGAACAAGTAGAGATCTACATTGCTTTATTTTAGTTTGTATCATGTATATGTTTTATAGTTAAACTGTTCACGCATTTGCGTGATTATGAACAACTTGTGCACACGATTCGACTTTCCTCGAATGGGATATGGGGTACCGGGACTGATTCGGTCTATGGAAAAATTTTGTGGAACACATGAGGTATTATAAGACCTTCAATAGGACTAGCTATCCGGGCTGACATGGTATGTCACAATACCACATATAGTCCAAAATGATGTGTCACTAGTGATCGTCATATAGTTAGGTTGCATGTTAATGCTAATATGTTTGCAGGCCTATCAAAGTTGTTTGCAGGGACGAACTTATGACGCATTGTATATTATGAATGTTAAATTATTATCTTGTAGAATGATGGTAGTCTTGGGTAAAATTTATCGTGTAAAATGACACATTTCTATTCAGATATACATGTTTATGGATTGTTAATAGAGAAAATAGAAAGACCACTTAATACTTTTAATTGTTCTCACATGATATTATCGTGTTGGTTTAGGTGAATCGAGTTAAGATTGTTCACCACTATATTCCCCAATGTGCTGACCTCCCTCCTCCATAGGTGCGAGGAGTCGTTTTGACGTTCTGAGACGTTTGGAGTTCGTTTGGGAAACTTGAAGCTGTTCTTCGGGAAGATCTTATTTTCTTTTGTTGTAAAGAGCGTAATGTATATATGGAACATTGTTGATTGTCTAGTTTTATGAGTTGTAAGCCTTGTATCATTAATCTTTGTAGTGAGATCCATTATTTATAAGTCAGGTTATTCTTTTGTTCATTCGTTGCAATTCTACTACAAATTATCAATAAAATAATTATTTTTATATATCTTGTGTCTATCAATTTGTTAATTTATTTTTCGTTGTAATGACTTTGTCTCTGAGGTATTTTATCGAACATGTTTATTTTTGTCTTATACTAAGTACAATGTAGACTTATTCGAGATTTGGGACCAAGGCAAGATGTACAAGTGTAGGATAGTTTTTATTTTGGAGTCCAAAATCAAAATGTCAACGAAGATACAAAGGTGTACCCTGACTAACTAGGAATCAATCTGTAAAATGGACCTTTGTAGTATGGCACATGTATGCAAAATGTGGGACACAAGGTGCTCTTTCAGACCAACCATTGTTATTAAGTTCACTAATAGGGGAGGTTTGAACGATAGAATGCATCATTTTAGATTATGGCAAGAGATTAAAATGCCTGCTGAATCGAGAGAGGAACCATGCGCATCATATCATGCTGACAATGAGGTATCCCATTGAGTCAATGTGGAACCGTCACGTCAGTAATTTCTGATGCATGCAGTTTTCTTACTCGATTCGGCAAACAACATTGTTGATGTAGCACGTTTATACGGGATGGCTTCCCATTGACTATGGTTGGGGACTTTAATGCTCTTTTGTATAGGCATGCGAAATAAGGGGGTAGGACGTTACCGGATGCCATATTGTAAGAGTTCCCCAGGTCCGTACTTAGGCCAGGCCTTCGTACATGCAATACCAGAATTTGGCATATCTTGACCTGGAATAACCGTGCCACTCAACAACATTTTATGCCAACTTGACCATGCACTTTGTCATACTGAGAGCATCTCCAACGCTATTATGGCTTTTGAAAAAATGGTTGCCACATAGGAATCACAAGATTTCATTACAAAAATTCTTCTCCAATGCAAATGTAGAAGAAGATGAAAAGTTGAGGTGGCAGTGACATGACAAGCATAATGTGAAGTCTGTTGTCTAGATCTAGACAACAGACTTCACAATGTTCTATTGCCACATCATCACAGCCCAAGCTCTCATACTCCACCCGTCGAAGGACGACCTCGTCGTCGTCGTCGATTCCTTCCGCCGTCATCGTCGCCGTCTCCTTCCGTCGTCGTCGTCGTCTTCCGAAATTTTTTGCCGTCACCGTCGTGTTGGTGTTTTTGCCTTTAGACTAGAAAAGATAGTCCCACATCGGCTACACCAAATGGTGAGTATCTCAATATAATGCATTGCTTGTGTTGAGGTATGCACATGAGGTGTAGTAGAGCACAAGTTTGTGCCATGTGGGAGTATTTTCCTAGAAGGAAAAAGGACTAAATCCAACAAGGATGCAAGTTGATTTTTGTTGTGCGGACTCGGACTCGGACACGGACTTCAAGATGTCTCGTGCATGCACGGAAGGGTTCGGGGGGGTAGGCGTGGACTGGCACACTTCTACGCTGATTGTGGGATGATCTAAAATATCAAACTCTATTTTTGAGTATTTGTATTTTAGTCCCACATCGGATAGGAGAAGAGGTGAAGTCTCAACTCCACTCTATAAATAGAGCCCCTTGGCCTCCTTTGAAAGATGCACCAAGAAGAGAGTTGAGGAGTCTGTTAAGTCCAGGAAGCTCGTTCAAGTCTCAAATATTGACTTACGAGCGTTCCAGAAGTTCTTCGTGAATTTGCTGGTTCCTGGAAGATGTTCGTGCTCGTGTGGGGCGAATAAAGCTTTGAGCAACGGTGGTTCATTCACCCCAGCAACTCATTCTCACCTGTCATCGCTGCTGTTGCCTTTTGCAGTAACTTCTTTTTAGAAGCTCTACTGCCGATAGTTGCTTGCACAAAGTCTCTTTAAATTTTTGTGTATTACGTAGAATCTTTTTAGATCCTCGTAATTCAGAATCCTCCAGGATCTCTGTTGCACATCTTCTTTAAGATGCTGTATTTGAAACGTTGTGTGTACAATTGTTTCAGTTTCATAATTTTCCATCGAAAAATTGTGCCCCGGCACTAACAATCTCAAAGCTTTATTGAGAAGATGGATAATTCTCGTACTTCGCTCATCGATACCGGCTTTAACAAGTTGGAGAAATTCGATGGCGAACACTTCCAGATATGGAGACGAAATGTCACTTTAAATCTTCAACTCGTAAATGTTGATCACGTGCTGACAGAAAAAGAATCGATCGTTCCAACCACTGGATCTGCTGCGGCTGTGGCCGCTGCTACGACCAAGCAAGCGAAGTGGAAGAGAGAAAACAGTATATGCAAACTACTGATACTCAATTCCATGGAAGACTCTCTGGCAGAGTCCTACTCCAAGAAGACATCTGCCAAAGAGATATGGGACTCCTTGGAAAAGCTCTATGAAGATGACGAGAACCGGTCCAAGATCTTCATGGTAGAAAAATACCATAAGTGGACCTTCGAAGACGAGAAGGCGATGCTGCCCCAAGTGAAGGAGTTTCTGAAGTTGCGTCAGAAACTAGAAGACGAGAATATGCCCCTCGTCGACATGTTTGTCGTTGGAGGGATCGTCGCAAAACTTCCTACAGAATGGAGCAACTTCTATGCAAGGATGCATCGAAAGAAGATGGAAATTAGCTTGAAAGATTTCTTGCAAGAGATCCATGTTGAGGACGAGATGCGCTCTCAACAGAAGATGGATACTCTGTCCAAACAACTGGCGAAGGCAAATCTGGTCCAAACCAGAGAGTACCAGGGGAAGCAGGCTGCTTCTCATCGCAAAAAGAAGGACTTCACGAATCTGAAAGTGAAGGGTCCTGCTTTCAAGCAGCAGAAGTCCAAGTCCCATGTGACTTGCTTCAATTGTGGCAAGAATGGCCACTACAAATCCGAATGCAAGTCCAAGCCCAAAGAATAAGGTGAGCCTAGTAAGGTTTCTATGATTACTAATCTAGTTGCCATGATAGCACAGGTTACAACTGTGGGGGCTGACTTGGACTGGTGGATAGACACTGGTGCTACATGCCATGTCTGTTCAGACAAAGACTGGTTCGTCTCTTATGAGCCAACTTCAGAGAAGATCATGATGGCAAACCAGGCACAAGCTGAAGTACTGGGGATCGGGACGGTGGAGCTGAAACTCACATCGGGGAACACTCTGACGCTTCAAGGTGTGAAGCATGTTCCAGTAATTGCTAAGAACATGATCTCTGGAAGTCTGCTCTGCAACGCAGGCTTGAGGATGGACATCAATGCTGGCCAGTTGGTGATGTCTAAGAAGGGTACATTCTTCGGGAAATCTTTCCAAACTGAAGGAATGTACAAGATTCAGCTTGTTGTAACCCAGCATGATAATATAAATGCAATCACTTTTTCTGATTATTCTCTTGAGTTGTGGCATAATAGGCTAGGACATGTTCATTGTAAAAGGATTAACAGAATGTCTAGTCTAGGACTTATCTCCAAGTGTGGGGGTAAGGTAGAGAAATGCGAAGTATGTGCTCAGACGAAGATCATAAGGAAACCCTTTCACAGGGTCCATCGAAGCACAGATCTTCTGGAGTTGGTTCACTCAGATATCTGTGACTTCAAACAATTCTCTACAAAGGTCGGAATAAAGTATTTCATTACTTTCATCGATGACTTCTCAAAGTATGCTTTCGTCTACTTGCTCAAGTCTAAAGACGAAGCATTCGAGAAGTTCAAGGAGTTCAGGGCCGAGGCTGAGCGGCAAACTAGACAACAACTCAAGAGGTTAAGGAGTGATCGAGGCGGGAAGTATCGGTCTCATGAATTCTTATCATTCTGCAAAGAACATGGAATTATCAATGAGACAACGGCTCCGTACTCTCCTCAGTCCAACGGAGTAGTAGAAAGGAAGAACAGAACGTTGACAGAGATGATGAACTCCATGCTGTTGACTGCGGGTCTTCCAAAGTGTTACTGAGGAGAAGCTGCACTAACGGCAACGTTCATTCTGAACAGAGTGCCATATGCAACTTCCGACATAACTCCTCATGAACTCTGGTTCAAAGTCAGACCTAACTTGAATATCATTCGAGTGTGGGGGTGTCTGGCTTATGTGAAGCTCCCGGATCTGAAGATTCAGAAGCTGGGGACAAGGACTACTAAGGCGATCTTCTTGGGGTATGCCGAGAAGAGTGATGCTCGGAGATTCCTTGATATCGAGTCAAACCATATCATCGAATCTCGCAATGCTGAATACTTTGAAGACAAGTTTGCAAAACACAAGAATATTGTTCTCGCGGATCTTCCGAAGAATGATGAGGGTACAAAGCAGACAGAAGTCTTTAATGAACCAGTAGTCCAAGATGAAGCTGTCGTCAAGGAGACACCAGCTGAACCAGAACTCGCTGAGCCGTCAACTAAGCAAATGAGGAGGCCGAAAGATTTTGGAGATGACTTCGTCACCTATCATGTGGAAGCAGATCCGCTTACCTATGATGAGGCGATGAAGACCAGAGATGTTGTATTCTGGAAGGAGGCGATAGACAACGAGATTGACTCAATCACCTCCAACAACACATGGGTATTGGTTGACCTGCCAGAAGGAGCAAGACACATCGGATGCAAATGGATCTTCAAGAAGAAGATGAAAGCAGATGGAACCATTGACAAGTTCAAGGCCAGGCTAGTGGCCAAGGGGTTTGCTCAGAAGCAGGGGATCGACTACTTTGACACTTATGCTCCAGTAGCTAGGATGACAACCATCAGATTGTTAATTGCTCTAGCAGCAATACACAAGCTGGTGATACATCAGATGGATGTGAAAACGACATTCCTCAATGGTGAGTTGACCGAAGAGATCTACATGCAACAACCAGAAGGTTTTGACGTCAGAGGTCTGGAAGACAAAGTCTGCAAGTTGATGAAGTCTCTGTATGGTTTGAAACAAGCTCCCAAAATGTGGCATGAGAAGTTTGACAAGGTGATAAGGTCAAATGGCTACAAGGTCAGTGAAACAGACAAGTGTGTCTATACGAAGTTTGCTGACGGAAGAGGAGTAATCGTATGTCTTTACGTGGACGACATGCTAATCTTAGGTACGGATTTAAGCTGCGTCACAGAGACAAAGAAATTCCTCTCAACCAAGTTCAGTATGAAGGACTTGGAGGATGCCGACGTAATCTTGGGGCTCAAGATCATCCGGACAGACACTGGAATAGCGCTGTCACAATCTCATTATATTGAGAAGATGCTCACTCACTACGGGTATCAAGATCTTCCTTTTATTGATACACCCTACCGGAGTGATCAGAAGCTGGAGCCAAATTCGAGGGAAAGTGTCAGGCAGTTGGAGTACGCTAGCGTCATCGGAAGCTTGATGTACGCTACTACTGCCATAAGGCCTGACATAGCTTTTGTAGTGGGAATGCTGAGTCAGTTCACTAGCAATCCAGGCGTTGAGCACTGGAAAGCTGTGGAGCGTGTTATGAGATATCTCAAAAAAACTCAGACATATGCACTTTTCTACAGCGGAGATCCGTCAGTAGTGGAAGGCTTCAGTGATGTTAGCTGGTGTTCAGATATGGAGAGCGAGTATTCCACAGGTGGATTCGTATTCGCCATGGGCGGAGCTGCTATATCGTGGAAATCGAAGAAGCAGACTATGTTATCTCGCTCCTTCATGGAATCTGAATTCTTTACATTGGATGCTGCTACAGATGAAGCAGAGTGGCTTCGGAAGCTCATGTATGATCTTCCGATGGTTGGGGCTCAGATACCGGCAATACCGATATACTGTGACAACCAGGCGGCAGCAGCAGTGGCATCAAATGAACTCTTCAACGGGAAGAAGAGAACGGTGCGGTTGAAGCACAGAGCAGTACACGATCTTATCAAGAGAGGTGTTATTGCAGTGATTGATGTTCGGAGTCAGGAGAACCTGGCAGATCCGTTCACAAAGGGCCTCAAGCGCCAGTTGGTCGATGACACAGCTTGTAAAATGGGCTTGAAGGTATTCTGATAGTGTGTCTTTGTAATCCTACCATAAAGTTTTATGCTATTAGTTCAAAGAGAAATCTACTAGGCATCTAACTTTTGGTTCAAAGGAGGATCACTGACTGGGAAACTATTAGGTAACAGTGGGTACTTGTTCTCTGGAACATGGAAGGGATACGGACCCATAACCACTATTGTCTACTATGTATTTTCTGTGGAAAAAACAGATCCTGTGGAAGGTTGGCTTAAACGCCTTAATGAGTTCTCAGGCAGAGTGAATGCCTGGTGTGCTTTACAGGAAGCACGGTAGAGCAGCACTACAAGGAGTAAAACTCCATTCTACAGTGGGGTAACTCCACCATGAGGTTCCCATGTAGGGGTAATGCCTCGGCTTTACCAGCCAAGTCATAGCGGCGTAGCACCGCAAATAGGCAGGTAGCGTAATGCTGTATGACGTAATTAAAGAGTTGTAGATAGCACTACAAAGGGGAGGATGGCTCCATGTTACAGTAGCATGACACCACGATGAGGTACCCAGGTAGGGGTAAAGCCTTGGCATTGCAAGCCATGTCGTTGCGGCGTAACACCGCAAGGAAGCCTTAGGCTTCATGCTGAGTAGATTGGCACTACAAAGAGGCTGAGACCTCATGCTATAGTAGTATGACACTACGATGAGGTTCCCAGGTAGGGGTAATGCCTCGGCTTCAGGCCATGTCATAGCGGCGTAGCACCGCAAGGAAGCGCAAGGCTTCATGCCATATCTCTTTAATAAAGAACTCACCTATAGTGTATGGAAAGAGATATCAGGCCGTCTCTTGAAGGTAAGCTTGTAGACGTCCAAAATTATACACTGAAACCAGGCTGGCATAAGGCCTTCAATGTGCAGCCAGAAGCACAGTTGATGTCATTATGTGAGTAGGAAGAATTACAGTTATGGTGCAGAATTCAAGGCTTAGTCCATTCTTGTATCATGCTGTTATTTAACCTATACGGGAAGATTCAAGTCGCAGCGACATCTCTCCTAATGCATGATGGGCAGTCACTGTGGGGAACGCTCAACCCATATATTGAGATATGTGGGGGATTGTTGGTGTTTTTGCCTTTGGACTAGAAAAGATAGTCCCACATCGGCTACACCAAATGGTGAGTATCTTAATATAATGCATTGCTTGTGTTGAGGTGTGCACATGAGGTGTAGTAGAGCACAAGTTTGTGCCATGTGGGAGTATTTTCCTAGAAGAAAAAAGGACTAAATCCAACAAGGATGCAAGTTAATTTTTGTTGTGCGGACTCGGACTCGGACGCGGACTTCAAGATGTCTCGTGCATGCACGGGAGGGTTCGGGGGGTAGGCGTGGACTGGCACACTTCTATGCTGATTGTGGGATGATCTAAAATATCAAACTCTATTTTTGAGTATTGGTATTTTAGTCCCACATCGGATAGGAGAAGAGGTGAAGTCTCAACTCCACTCTATAAATAGAGCCCCTTGGCCTCCTTTGAAAGATGCACCAAGAAGAGAGTTGAGGGAGTCTGTTAAGTCCAGGAAGCCCGTTCAAGTCTCAAATATTGACTTACGAGCGTTCCAGAAGTTCTTCGTGAACTTGCTGGTTCCTGGAAGCTGTTCGTGCTCGTGTGGGACGAATAAAGCTTTGAGCAACGATGGTTCATTCACCCCAGCAACTCATTCTCACCTGTCATCGCTGCTGTTGCCTTTTGCAGTAACTTCTTTTTAGAAGCTCTACTGCCGATAGTTGCTTGCACAAAGTCTCTTTAGATTTTTGTGTATTACGTAGAATCTTTTTAGATCCTCGTAATTCAGAATCCTCCAGGATCTCTGTTGCACATCTTCTTTAAGGTGCTGCATTTGAAACGTTGTGTGTACAATTGTTTCAGTTTCAGAATTTTCCATCGAAAAATTGTGCCCCGGCACTAACACGTCGTGGTCGCCACCGTCTCCTTCCGCTTTCTCGTTCAGGACGGCCGCCTCCTTCCGTCATCGTCATCGCCGTCTACTTCAGCCTTGTCCAACTCGAGTGTGGTTCCCGACTTCAGCCTCGTCATGCTCGAACGATTCGCGACCGCGGGGCTCGTGTCCTGCTTGGAGGACGATGACAATGGCGAGGTGAATGTGAGATTTTGCTTCTCCAGTGGCTGCTTCGTCGACGCCATTAATGGCGGAAAGGAAATAGGGAGCACCAGAAGAGAGGGAGAGGGGGAGAGAGAGAGTGTTCAACTGATATGAAATAAAAAGAAGAAGATGGAACAAGGCTCACGTCATGTGCATTGGAGAAGGTGAATAAAAGACATTGTTTTTTGGAAATCTTGAGAAGCCACCTAGACAAAACATTGTCTTGTTGCACATGCCATGTAGGCATCACGAGATGCAACAAGACATTAGCGTTGGAGATGCTCTAAGTGGGTGCTCTTCACTGGCAGAAGGTATGACGGTGAGCGACTACTCTCCTATTCTTATTAGTCTATTGGAGGCAGAGGGCCCACGGGTAGGGGTGAGCATTATTCAGTTTTGGACCGAAAATCGAACCTAACCGGACCTACTAAGATATTCGGTTTTTTTTTAAAAAAAAATCGGTTTGCAAATACCCTCAATTTTATGTATATTTTGTGATAAAAAATGTGTATATTTTTAAAATAACAATTCTATGTATATATTTTAAAGTCCAACCTTAATAATTTAACAATTAGTCAAACTTTGGACGCAACTATGATATACAACAAATGTATGTGTAAAATTATAATTTTAATGTAATTTAACCGCTATTCCAACTTTGAACCGGACCCATCAAATAATAGAAATGTTCCAACTGGACAAACCGAATAAACCAAATTAATTATTCAGTTCGGTTTCAATTATGGCTGATTTCGGTTTGGTTTTTATTTTGTATTTTTATAATTTTAATTTATTGGATTTTGACTATTTAGGTTAGATTTTTTTTCTTTGAGATGTCCGACGATATGTCCGTGAGATTTTATTTTTTTTCTTCTTTGAGATATCCGACGATACATCCGTAGTTTGATCCATTGATCTTCCGCAATCCAGTTAGAATTTTATATCTCTTCTCGGTAACCATAAGAGTCACTCAAATTCGATGACTGTTTAAACCGAATACTCACCCCTCCCCTCGGACTTTATCTTTTAAGTAGTGTAATTCTTGGTTTGGCTCTTAGGGCTATAAAGGAACAATTAATACGACTTTAGATGTAGGTGATAGATCATGACAGCTCCATGTAAGCACACTTCATGAGAACTATTAGCCATCACTCAATATTGTATTATGTTAGCAACAGCTCCAACATTAGTGACAATCTTAGAATACTTCTTAAGTTTAGAAGTTTCCCTCGTCAAAAAAAAAAAAAAAAAAAAAAAAAAAATAGTAAAAAGAAAATATTACAAGAGCATCGCGTGCAACAAAATTATGATTACAATTTTTTTTTTTCTCTCCTTTCAAATGCGTCAGACTAAAACAATAATATCACAAATCACTCTCATCTTCCTTTCAAAGTTAAAAGTTTCTTTTGCAACAACCGTCAAATTTATTATACTTGTACTAGTCATGTTCATGTAACATGTTCTTACCAAAAACAAATTTTTTTTTATAATATTACTAAAATTAAATAAGAATTTAAATTATATTATAATATTTTAATTATAGTTTTAATTTTAATTTATTATGGATATGTTTAGAATTTTGGATATATATTTAGATAATACAATGTAGTTAAGTTAAATATGATTTGAATATTGCTAATTTGGATTTGTTATAGATATATTTATATGATTTTAGATATATGTTCATGTAGTTAGAATGATTTTAGAATTTTCTTTTTCTACGTGAGGAATATATATACAGTCGTAGTTAGAAGGATTGATGATATACATACGACTTAGACGGCTCATTTTGATCCGTTTCAAATCTCCTTATTATAGTAAAGATAAAAATATTTTATCGATATACTCGAAAATTGTAACTAAATTGGGACAATATTTGAGATGGCCCTAAAAGTCCATGGATTGGCAAAAAATCCAAAGCCCAAAGGGCTGGATTTTTGCAAAACTAGGACATGACAATACCAAACGTTTCGAAAGTGGATTTTTCGACCTGACTAGGCCCGTTATCATCTACAGACGCTAACATCTTTTTTTATAACACATACACACCTACACGTCTTTGCGGTTGGAGAATTGAACTATGTCGATGCTTTTCACTTGTCTAAGTACAGAGGAAAAGTTATCCAAGGTTTTTATTTATCGCGTTTAAACGGGTTAGCATAATATACCCGTTAAATTCCTACCCGTTAACTCGTTATGGTATAATTAAAAAAAGGGATAATTTAGCAAATGCCCCCATTCTAAATGTTGAAATTAGCATATACCCCCACTATTTTATTTATCTAACAAATACCCCCATTTTTTATATAAAATAATAAAAATTTAAGATATACCCCCACTCTTTTACATAGGAGTGGGGGTATTTGCTAAATAAAATAAATAGTGGGGGTATATGCTAGTTTTAACATTTGGAATGGGGGTATTTGCTAAATTATCCCTTAAAAAAAAAAACCCAACTCTCGAAGCCCTAATTCTCTCCCTCCTCTCTCTCTCTCTCTCTCTTTTGCTCCGGAGCTCCGTCGCCATCGACTCCGGCGACTCCATCGCCGGCGACAACACAACGTGAGCCATTCTTTCAGCCATTTCAACTGCAAAGTTTCAATCTTTCTAAAAATCCAGTTATAATATTATTATTTTGTAGATTCTCATGGGGGGTTTCGAATGTAACAAGCGTACCGAACTCAGCTGGCTCTTGTGGTCAGCGAGGAGAGGTATAAAACCTCCTTGGCTAGGCGGACGGTCTTGGGATCGAATCGCGGGGGAGGTGTGGGTGTGGGTGTGTGTGAAAATTGGGGGCATTGAGCCCAAATGGCAAGCAATGCAGAGTGCACAAAGTCCTGCCGGGCATCGCAAAAAAAGAAAAATGTAACAGGCGTGATATGTCGATCTATTCATTTTGGGATGAGAAATTTATTAGTATATAACAGTGTCTAACGTTTAGATTTTGGCTTGGAGATGTAAACCCACAAGTTTTAGGGTTTATTTGCTAATTTTCATGGCTCAAAATTGCAAAATTTTTAATCAGTTTATGGATTTCATGATATGGGTTTGTTCAATGTGGCAGTTAGTAGATACTTACTGCTGTTATACTTGGTTCGACATAATTTTGAACAAATTGAATGATTTGGAACCTTTATTTTTTGTTCGTTCTAATGTTGAAAATAAAGCTTATATTAGGCTTTGATATTATGATTTTGTCATCACATCTGACTCGGTGATCAGTTTGACCACCTTCACTTTTATAACAACAACAAAGAATTTAGCCCAATTCTTTTGGGATCGGATGTCCGAAACTTTGATCCATGTTCGTTTAGGAATACCTCTGGTCCTACCAGCTCCTTTAGATACTATCTTATCCATCTTAGGATTCTAATTTCAGCTACATTAATTTTCTAGACACGTTTTCTTTCTTAATTGACCAACACTATGATCCATAAAGCTTAAAAAGTAGGGCCCTCATGGATGCATGCCCCCGGGGCAACAAATAAATGATGCCCATAAGCCATAAAATGCAATTCAAACCTCTGAGCACGCAAAAAAGCTTGGGCCTATACCATATTCGCTTTTATTAAACATTTTTGGGGGTACATATTGAACTATATCTGCTACCTGTCTAATGTGTTTTTTGAAAATTTTAAGTACTTTTTAAAATTTTGATTTGTGAAAACCCCTTATTTTTAGGTTTTCCTTGGACCTCTACTGCATAAACCAGCATCTGTTGTTTTCTTCAAGAACCACACTTCTTGAACCTACAGGCACTATTATTATTGAAAAGTTGAATCACCCTTTAGTCTTTTAGTCATAGAACAGTATTGTAGGACATCACTTGTTAGTATGTCTAGTGGTGCTACTTGTTTCTTGTTACTTTTTTTGAGATAAGGCAAGTCATTAATGACGCTCCTATCGTGGGCTACTAGCACCAGGACCTCCTCCCATTTTTATTTTGCCCTGGCTGGGATTCAAACTTCACGAATTCCTTCCCTCTCTTACCGGTGCTACCAGTGGAACGCCCCCTTGGTGGTTGTTTGTTATTAATTGGAGTTAGCACATTTTTCTTCTCTTCACTATTGGTCAAGTGAACATATTTATGCGAGTTATTTCTTGCCCCTGCCTCATCCGAGAACAACGTAATGGATGTTCTCTATTTGAAATGTTTACTGCATCCTAGCTGGGAGAGAAGTGTATATTGATGTTGCAAATATTTGCTTTATGCGACTTTTGGTCATCATTACACAACTTTGAGCACATCTTTTACATTTGATTTCTTTGCTGTTCAGATGGCCCCAATGGTGGAACGCAGGGAGCATCCCCAGGAGTACCCTTCTGACCAATCTTTGTCGCCTGTTACGAATCGCCATCCTCCTCGTGGCAAGAGCTCCCCTAGGAGGGAAAGGTCTACTGTTCACCATCGGGGTTCTCCAAGAGGGAAATCACTGCAAAGAACTAGTTCATCTCATAAAGAGAGATCCCCTGCCAAAGAAAAATTGCCTGATCGGGCTAGATCTCCCAAGCAGTCTCGACACAGATCCCCTGTTAGAACTAGTGCCTCCCGATCACCATCACCTCATACGAAACGCTTAAAGCGAGCTCAAGCTGACCGAGAGGAAGAAAAGATAATGGACCGAGAACGTGGGAGAAGTTCTGGTAGAGAAGAACGCAGTAAGGGGAGGCAAAGAGAACACAGAGAGAAAGATAGAGCCAGTTCTCCTTCGCTGTCGCCTCACAGCAAACGGCTTATGCGAGCTCAGGCTGAACGAGGAGCTGCAAAGATAGTAGAACAGGAGCCTGGGAGGGATACTAGAAGGGAAGAGCGCAATAAGGAGAGGCATGGTGAGCATGGAGATTTGATGGATGCTCCTAGTGACAGAAGGCCTGTGCGGGACAAGAGCGATGGTCGTTATTCTAGATCTTCGAGGCATGATCGGTCAGTCTCACCAGATGAGCGTAACCATCGGAGCAAACATGGTTCCCGTTCCCCTCCTAGGGGTTCTCGGGCTGGGACTCGTGACGAGGTTTCTGGTGATATCTACTCCTTGATTCTTTCAGTATTTCACTTTCATTTTTACAATGTGTTGGTGTCAGAACTATGGAATCATATATGATGGTCTTCTTTATAGTTGGGATCATTTTTATGACTCTCTTTTTATCGTTTGGAAGGGTTAGTTGTCAATGTGATATCAGAATTCATGGAACTATATTCCAATTCAGGCCAACTGTTTTTATTTCCAGAATGTTGTAAAGTTGTGAATCCCAATGCCACTTGTTTGATTTGGATTTATTAATGATGGTTGGATCTCTTTGATTCCCACATTACCATCCATTATTTTACTCCATTTCCATGAATTGTGATGCACATTTTGAGAGAGAATTTAAAATATCAGTTTTAAATAACATATTGAATTGAAATTTGACAACCACCAAATATTGTGAGTTGGGATCAAATCCTAGTATTGGAAACCTTGGAATTCAATTGTATGGGCCTGAGTGACACCTTGTCTTCTTGTCAAGGGCTTTTCACTTGCTAATTTTCATATAAAACTTCCACACTTGCATTTTTGGCATCAAGTTATAATAGATTCTTTTTCAATGAAGTGACAACTACTCACCAGCCTCCATGTAAAGCTCATTCAACTTGATGATGTTGTAGTTTAGAGCATGTTTTGCAGTACCGATTCAATACAGCCGATACCAATGCGATTGGCATGTCTCGATCGGATATCGATACTGACCAATGCCAACATTAGGGGTCTCTTTTTCAGTCAATTTGGCAAATAAAATTGGTCGAAAAAGACTAATCAACAAGGATGTAAAAGCATAGTAAGGTTGCAAAAGCATGTAAATGAAGAAAACCTGTGTATCGCAGGTAAACCAATCAACAATGGCGACTATTATTTGATTCAATTTCAAAACTACTATGAAACAACATAGAAAATACTTGACATTATGCCTAAATATCTAAAATATTTTCTCTAAATTTATTAATAATCATTTGCTTTCTGATACCAAAAGAATCCGATACTCCGATATGAAACCATTGAAAACCGATATTGTTGATCCCGATACTCATAGGAAGGGTCTGATACCGATTCCTATAGTGATAGTGCGAACCTTGGTTTAGAGTGAAATCCGAAGTATCTTTTGTACATAAATGATCACAGTAAAAAGATGGCTCTACTAAATATACACATGTTTCAACTAACGGTTGAATAAAAACACAATAAGTTTTTCAGTTCCCTTTGTTGCTTTTTGTTCCACAAATAGTGTATTTTATGCATCTATGCTGACCGGCACAGTTAGAAGAGTACAAAATATCTATAAGCTTACTTATATATAAATAAATATGCATCTAATTCTTTTTTGTCACTTATAGTCTCATATCTTTCTATTATTAACCCTTAATGTACCTTTATAATGCACGAGATGCAATATTTGATGATGCATTTGTATTTACTTTGATCAATGCATCAACATCTGACAGTAAAATGATCTATCGTTTCAGGCGACAAAGCCCAGAGCAGCTGACCAGTTAAGGTGAATGTGTTTGATTGCAATCTCAACTTTGACACTTGATGATCTACTAAATTTTCATCAGTTCACATAAACAAGTGCTACATTTCTGATTTTATTTTTTTGTTCGTCTCTTTACTCTTTAGAAATGTTGCATCTGGCTTACTATTATTTTCAAAAAAAAATCTTTGATATTGCATTTTGCTCATCTTCTAAATTTTCATCGGTCCTAATTCTATCCTTTGTTGATACACTTTTCTCCTAAAATTGTTATATTCTGGTTATATATTTTTCTTCTTCTTATTTTCACTTTGTTTTATAACCATTTGTTGGGAAATCATACACACCTTACGGATCTTAGTCTATGTGCACAAAGAAGTTACAGTGATACTGAGATGCGATATTGCAACTTTGATACATATATGTCTGTCCCCTAGTCAGATTGTGTCATGTCAGATTCATGGATATGGTGCCAATTTTGGATGTGTAGTTCGGAGTTCGTACTTCTCATGACATACAGCGCAATTGTTTCCATATGCAGTGATGGGGATGTTGATTCTGTTGCAAAGATGAAGGCTGCTGAGGAGTCTTTGGAAGCGAAGGATAAAGATAAGGTAATTCATGTATATTTCCTATGCTAATATTAAGCTTGTATATTATGTGGTTGAAGTGTTTGTAAGCTCCTAGTCTACACGACATACTGAACTGCTCTATATGAATATAATAACAGTTATTCTGATGAGTAGCTGGGACTGGTGAATTTTATTGTTGTTGAAATTGCAACTGGAGCTAGGATTCATCATTTTTTTTTTGAATCATTTGAGTTATTGGAAAACTTTAAATAAAGAACCTATTTCCTTATAATTATATCTTGTAATGCAGCAAAAACCATCATTTGAACTTTCTGGCAAGCTTGCTGAAGAGACCAACAGATATCGAGGTGAGTTGCATTAATACTTATTTTGTGTTTGTGGGAGACGCTTCATCTAAATATTCTCATTACTCCTGCTGTTGGTTTTCACTTTATGTCATCTCTGTTATGTGTCAGGTGTAACTCTACTATTTAATGAACCGGCTGATGCTTGCAAACCCGATATAAGATGGCGGTTGTATGTTTTCAAGGCTGGTGAAGTGCTCAATGGTAAAATCTTGATAGTTTCTTGTACAGCTTAAATAATACACTAAATATTCTTTTGTATTGATATTACATTTACATCATAGCCTGTTACAACAAAATCATTCGATATGCCAAAGAAAGATTCTTCTATTAGTTTTGACAAACAAGATGCCATGAACAGGTCATCAAGTTCATGATGATGAATGATGGCTTGTTAGCTTAGCAGGTTTGCAGTGACCAGAGAGTAGCTGGTTCGAGTCTGCATTTACTTTATTCTCATTCTGGATTAAAATTTCTTCTGGTTCACCCTCTCGTAGATTTCTTTCATCTTACAGTGTGCTTTATCTGGTTGGTGATCCTTAATACAAGTGGTATTATACATTTTAGTTCCAATTGTCATCTTAGTTTTGGTGGAAGTAGATAATTGACTGGTTGCTGCCTAGTCCTTTGTCACAAATTGTTTCTTACGATACATAGAAAATGGTCTGCTGATTTTGACTTTTCCTTTCTTGATGAACGAAGCGCGGTGGAAACCTACTAAAGTTAGACAATTTGTGCAATGTTTGATGATACTTTGAATTATTTATGCTTCCCTTCACCTTTGGGGCTAGTGGAACATGTTAGTGAAATTATAAGAAACTGGTGAAAGCGGTAGAAGACACATACCTGTTAGTACTAAAGATCCAGTAAATGTTATTCTTTAGTAAATTTAGAAGCATACAAATTAGTGCACGTTGAAGCTCTTTTGCCCCACCAGTATTTATGGATTATACACAAAGTAAGCGGGAATAGGATTACAGTGTAGAATAACTGATATTGCGAGAATCTTTAACCTAATATTTAACTTTGATTCTCAGGGTCCACTATGTGAAAGCAGTCAGATTTATGATTACTGTATTCTTCTCTTGTTACCTTTGCATTGTGGAAATTTTATGGTACAAAAATGTTTAAAACTTCTTAAAGTTATTTCTGTGCTCATTTCTAAGCCGGATTTTTATATTTAGTAAACGTATGCCACTTTTATACTTTTTAGTTGCAACATCTTGGTTCCTTGTTGAAGTTTTTTGCAACTTTGCAGCCACTTTCAGGTAGAATCAAGTCTAACAAATTGTCTAATGGACAGAGCCCCTTTACGTCCACCGTCAGAGCTGTTATCTCTTTGGGAGAGAGAGGAGGGTTGCCGACATCCCTACTGATCATCCCTCTTGCAGTAAGCAACATGCAGTGATTCACTATAGGTAGATAAATGCTGCATCTAGTTATTTATGCCCGGAGCCTTTATTTATTTTATTACCTGTATTTTGAGACGATGTAATTTATTACATTTTCTCTTCAGACTTGTAGAGAAAGAACAACCAGATGGCTTATTGGCAAAGCAAGTAAGGTGAGGCAATTTTAATTTGAGTAGCTTTTCGTTGCTATTACTTAATCTGACTCCCTTTATATCATATTTTTTTTACTGAATCATTGATAATTATGGTTTGTTGTTATTTGGTAGGCCCTACTTAATGGATCTTGGAAGCACAAATGGAACTTTTATAAATGTAAGAATTTGTGGCTGCACTCTACCAATTGTTTTCTAGGCTATGTGCTGTTCAAATATTTTGTAATGGTGCATCTATTATACAATTCCGGAGCTTCTTTCTGACTATGGTTTTTTCATCTGCAGGATAATCGCATTGAACCACAACGTTATTATGAACTTATTGAAAAGGACACTATTAGATTTGGTAATAGTAGGTATGAATAGTCATTGTCACATTATCTCTATATTTGTTTCCATGGAATTTGGATGTTAAGTTATGATTCAACATACTTCCTAGAATCCATGTTTGACATATGAAAGATGGCCTTCTTATAACCTTGTGGCGATCACATCCTTCTTTTGTTTTACTTTTTATGGCAAACAATCCAAAAATACTATTTTGTCCCTAACTTTCACCATCCTGCATTGAAAACCTTGTGACGTTGTAGTGTATATACTTACCTTATTGGTATCAAGAACAACCCAATTTTTTGTGTTGGTTATTTGCATCCTTTTCTTCCATTCATCTCGGTTAAGGGCCTTATCCTCTGACATAAGCAAATAGTGTGCCTTATCCTCTGACATTAGCAAATAGTGTACACTTCCTTACAACGCTCAATCCAAGTTCGTTTAGGATTTTCCCTACTTCTAGACATTCATTCACTTAAATTACGGGTGACAATTTGGCTTGACCCTCTAGCTCAGGTCTGAATAGATTTGGCTATAAATGGGTCGACCATCTAACCTGTGTAATAAACGGGTCTGTTTGGATCGAGGTTGGAGACCTGTATGACCCTATTTTACCTCTTCCTTGATTAGTTGGATTCAGATCCACCAAGTCTAGCTTAAACTGATATGGCCTTAAGCGTTTTACCCTAACTCGGCCTAATTCTCTCCCTCTGAAGTCTCAATAAACCTCCTCTCGGTCTAATTCTCTCCTTCCGAAGCTGCAATAAACCTCCTCTTATGAGTGTTGTTTTCTGCACTGCGCATGCGAATAACGCTGCTGCTCGTGTGCAGCTACCACCACCTTTGACATCCGCATAGCATGCGTCAGCTTCCTGCATTGTCTCCTCTTCTTCCTCCCTTGCCAACTGTGCCTCATCCGCGCAATTTATGCTGCCTCCGATGACTACCGAGTAATATGCTGGGATCAGGGATCTATATAAAATTAGTTGGCACAATATGCTGACGGCAAACCTCTTTGAATTCTCTACATAGGGAAAAGTCACAAACATGTCCGTGCTGTCTTTATAACTTTATAATATAATATCTATGAGCACGTAGATGTAAGGTTGTGATATAATTCCCCTTTGTCATACAAGTCTTAATTACATGATGTATGCTCACTATTATATTTGCATTTGGGGAGGTCTGGTGCCATGTAAACAGAGATAAAATTATTGATATAATCATATTACAGATAAATACTTAATGGTTGTATATTTGTTTGATACTGAACTGTGGGTCTTATCGGTCTTATCGTTGTATATTTACACATTAGACAATAGTACAAGATATTTGATAACATTGTTCTTATTTGGATTTCTTTCTCGTTGCTTCACATTTTGATATTAATCTTAAAACCATAGTTTGCAGTATCGGCTGATACCGATCCGATCCGACCGATATCGATACGGTTTGACATGTCCCGATCCTATACCGACTGATACCCGATACTGACCGATACCGACATTGGGGGTCTCTTTCGGTCAATTCGGCAAAGAAAATTGAAGGAAAAAGTTCAATCAGCAAGGGTGTAAAAGCATAGTAAGGTTGTAAAAGCATATAAACTTATCTATTGCATGTAAATCAATCGGCAATGATGACTACTATTTAATTCAATTTCAAAACTATTACAAAACAACACCGGAAATACTTAAAATTATGCCTGAATGTATAAAATATATTTCTAAAATGTTAATAACTTATTTATAATTATTTGTTTTCCGATACCAAAAAAATCCTCGCCGATCCCGATACTCATAGGAATGATCCGATTCCAATACCGATACTGTGAACCTTGCTTAAAACATATGTTCAACATATCATACAATTTAAACTTTAATATAAACACGTGTCCCACACCGATGGCTCAAATATACACCCACACCCAGTAAAATTATAATCAGTGATATAGAGGTTGGTCTTCTACTATTTGGTTGTCTCTAGTGATTACCATCCAACACAGACTGATGTGCACAAAATTTCTAGGCCACCTCATCATAGTTGGATCGCAAAGGATTATAGAATTGAAATCAGTCTATATTTTGAAATGTTTCTGTCCCTTCATATTCTGAATGTACTATATTCTTGTGATAGCATGCACAAAACTATAATTGTGTGCGTATGGTAGCTCTGGTTTAAGTCGTTTGGGCGTTAATCTCCAATAAGTGCTCGGGCCTGAAAATTTAGAATGAGCCTCTATTGGGGCCTATATAGGTTTAGCATGAACCATTTATGCTGCCTCCGAATCTCCGATAACTATATTTGATAAGGTTTTTGAATTGTTAGCGGGAGGGCTCATTTCAGGCTTGGTGGGGGCAATTTATTTAGTTCTTGTAAAGAAAATTCTTTACTCACCAATAATATATAAATATGTACCTAATTTATGAACACAAAAGGATAAAAAAAGGCTCGACTTTTGAACCCAATAAAAATAGATACATAGGAGCTCTAAGAATAGTATATATAGTAGTTCAAGTAGCCATAGGAAGTATTTTCGTCTCCCCTCTCCAAAAATTGGGACCTTCCTTCCTTCTTAGATCTCCTTTATATACTGTTATTATTTCTGGGTCAAAAATTCCACCCTTTTTTGTTCTTTTACGTTCATAAATTAGATATATTTTAGGTCTAAAAAATTGTCTTTCGATGTTCATAAATTAGGTACATATCTCTATATGATTTATTATTGGTGAGTAAAGAGTTTTCTTTACAAGAATAAAGTAAATCACTGAAATTGGTTTAATAAAGTGCATTTAATACAACTACTTGGATAATGCATCATCTCTATATGATTTATTATTGGTGAGTAAATAGTTTCCTTTACAAGAATGAAATAAATCACTGAAATGGGTTTAATAAAGTGCATTTCATACAACTACTTGGATAAATGAATCATCTCGCTCTAGTAATCCACTAGCTCATTTGCAGTTAGCATCTTGAATATTTATTCAGCTCATATTTTTTAGGTAAACTAATCTATGCTAAAGCTCTTTGATTTATTTATGAGCTTGCTGGTCATACGCAGTTACGGTTATAGTCAAATATAGTATAAAAAAAGCATTTCCTAATATAAATTTTATTTTGAAGTTATAAAACCAAGTGACTACGGAGGTCAAATCATTATCCTGCCCTCATCCCCTTTATGTATCATTTTGTTAGCCCCTTCTATAGCATTTATTGTTCACTTTTGAACAATTAGGATTGGGTATTACGAAAATTTCCCCAGCATAGTTTTACCAACTATTAAGGGGAACCTTGGAGCCTTTCTAGATAAGGACTTGTAGTCATATACTGGAAGTGGATGCTTGAAATCAGAGCACGACCCTTTTTTTATTATTATTCCCACTCCACTTGAAAAAGGAGTGTTTGTGTTGTGCAAAATGTTGTCATACTGAAATACATACACTCATAGTGGTTTTGTTGTACTCTGTTTGCAGTCGAGAATATGTGATATTGCACGAGAACTCTACTGGATGAGCGACTTTGTATCTAAACAAAAGAGCAGCCAAAAACATCAAGAATGGATTCCAGCGTTCTGTGTCATTTTGCCTATGCTGCTGCTTTCGACTCGCCAGCTTCTCGTAGACCCTTCCATTGAACAGCTAGTACTGAGGGATGATTTAGTGCCTACCCTAGCAGTTTGGCCGAGTTTTGCACCCTCACAAGCCCCTTTGGCGGGAAGATCGACTATGAGGAAATACTGGACTTCTATTGTTCCTCGGACATGGTTGCTCACTTTATTGTTCTGTACATTGCAATTATTGTTTTTATCCAGCAGCTGGGGAAGGAAGTTAAATGTGGGGAGAAAAAATCACATGGATTTATTATCTGCTTATTTTCAAATAGTTTCCTAGATCATTCATTGTGCCACTAGATTATCTATGGAATATGTGGGAAATATTTTACGTTTGCCCTGATAAATTTTAAACATCTTATGATTGTGCGAAATAGTTGAATCTCTGAAGAGGGAATACTTTTTGGTTACCCTTTGTTTTTAACCCTAATAATCAGAAGGATTGCAGTATAGTTGGATTCTTTGATATTACAAATGGTACATCCATATCGAAGTTCATTTGCCCAGGTTAACAATTAGGATGGAAGTGAATGTAATTTCTCATTGCTTGAACGTGCGCTTGAATGATAACACTAGTTTATCATTATTACAAAATCATCGGCTTCCAATATTTTACTCTTATTAATGTTGCAATGCTAATTTGCTTGATTTGTACAAGCACTGCAATTCATATTGGTCAGTTCTCTGGTGTTAGTACCTATTGATAAAAACCTAAGGAGTGTATCATAGACTCAGGAATTTCTGTAGCAATTATTGCTCTGTTTATTTTGACAATGTCAACTACATCTACTTTTGGCATTGCCACATAATAATCTGGCCAAGCATCAGATAGGAGAGGAGAGGTGCCTAAAGTGGGCATGTTTTAGACCCCTTAGTATATGCTAAGATGCCCAAATGAAAAGTTGGAAGAAAGAATGGGAATCAAAGTGGGGAAAAGTGCGGTGGTAGCATATCCAACAGAAGATGCCATTACCATTGCAACTTTTGCTCACTTCACCAAAGTAAAGGCCTCTCCATTATCTCAACTTAAAGCTAGCATACACATCTATATATAGTGTTCATCATAACAAAGCTCTATTGCACACTGATATCATCATCATAGGGGCGCGACGGGTGGCGTCCCGCCCCGTCCCGCCCTGTTTCGGTGGTGATACGCTCTGCGTCGGAAAAGTTATAGATCTGTACGATGAAGTCTTCTTCTCCGGACAGGGCAACTTGCATCCTTTGGCATTTACAGACTTCCTATATTGGCTAGCTGCCTGCCTATCTTCTTTGATAGGCAGTGTGGCCTTCTCAATGGAAGTTATCAGTGTTGTATCTTTTTTTCTGCTTTAGAAAGTTTGATAATAGCTAATATTGGTATGTACTATGCCACTTTCCTTGCTATAACTGAACCTGTAAACTTTTTCTTCTTCTTGTTCTTTTTCTTCTTGTTCTTCATGTTGCAACTGCAGCTTCGTTTGTAGCTAAGTGTACGCTCGTTCTATTTCGCAATTAGCAAGTTATGGATGCAGAACTTTAGCGTGGCAAGTGTGTTTTTGCAGATTGGCATTCTCTCTGGTCCTCTACAACTACAAGGGTTACACAAGAGACTTAATAGCACCCACTTTAACTTGTAACTAAGGTTAGCTCTAAGATTACATGGGAATGTTTCTACTCATCAGCCTAACCTTACCAACACAATAAATCGTCAAAACTTTACATTTAAAGATGATACGTCACAAGGGGTTGACATCTTTGCAGGGTCGGCAGTTTCTGACATTCTAACAGTCTCGTACAAATACTAAAAAAGAGTTGTTTTAACACTCTAAAAGAAATGACCTTTTTTTTTATAACATTCTAAGAACCATGTTACTACAGTTTGGAAAAAATAGGTAGACCTAAATCTAAAATAGAGATTTTACATTAATAATATATAGAGTTGTTTGTATTTACCTCCCCTATTTCTACTCCCCCCCCAATTTTATTTTAATTAGCGTTACCTTCCGAATCTTTGGGTAAAGTACAAATAAACCCTCCTTAGATTTGCGTTTTTGCATTTGAAGACCCATTGTTTATAAAAAAAGTCCACATTTTAATTTTTGCTTAGTTTGCACCCATGTCATTAACGGACGTTAAAATACGTCTAAAAATACGATTTTATCCCTCCCCCTACTCTCTCCTCCCTCTCTCTCCGATAGTGGGGACTTGTCAAGCGGGGCCGACTAGAGGAGAGGGGAGGGTGGCCGGCCAGCGGAGGGAGGAGGGGACATGTTGAGCTAGGGTTGAGCATTCGGTTAATTCGGTTCAAAACGAACCAAAAATCGAATAATCAAAATCAAAACCGAACCGAATTGGCCCATAACCAAATCAAACCGAACCAAATTAAATTGGTTCGATTTTTGTTTATTCGGTTTATTTGCACTTTTTTGTTAATATATATAGTACTTAAATATACCTAAATTTATTTAGTATATATCTGTAATATATATATATATATATATATATATATATATATATATATATATATATAATATATATAAACTAAATTTTCTTATTCGATTTTCGGTTTTGGACCGAAACCAACCCAAAATCGAAACTGAAACCGAATAAGAAAATTTAGTATTTTCAAAACCGAAATCGAACCGAATCTTTTTTTTAACCGAACCGAATCTCTTTTACGGTTCTGTTCGGTATTTTCTTATTCGGCCCCCCTCGACCGCCCCTCCTCCCTCTACTAGTCGGCCCCCTCGACCCGTCCCCACCTCCCTCCGCTAGCCAGCCGTCCCAACCCCCTCCTCCCTCTACTGGCCGACCCCCCTCCGCTGGTCGGCCATGCTCGACCTAAGGATGAGCATTATTCGGTTTGGACCGAAAATCGAACCGAACCGAACCGAATAAGATATTCGGCTCGGTTTTAAAAAGTTCTTATTCTGTTTCGGTATTAGGTTTCGGTTTCGGTCCAAACCAAAAACAAAATAAGAAAATTTAGTTAATATATATATATATATATATATATATATATATATATATATATATATTAACAAAAAGTGCAAATAAACCGTAAATCGAACCGATTTAATTCGGTTCCGTTTGATTCGGTTATGGGCTAATTCGGTTCGGTTTCGGTTTTGCTTATTCGATTTTCGGTTCAATTCGATTTCCGGTTCGATTTGAACCGAATTAACCGAATGCTCACCCCTAGCTCGACCCGCCCCCTCCTCCCTCCGCTGGCCGGCCACCCTCCCCTCTCCTCTGGTCGGCCCCGCTTGACAAACTCCCACCACCAGAAAGAGAGAGAGAGAAAGGGGGGGGGGGGGGGGGGGGGAGAGAAGGGGGGGAGGGATAGAGAAGGGGGGGAGGGATAAAATCGTATTTTTAGACGTATTTTAACGTCTGTTAATGGCATGGGTGCAAACTGAGAAAAAATTAAAATGTGGGAACTTTTTTTTTAAACAAGGGATCTTCAAATGCAAAAACGCAAATTTTAGGAGAATTTATTTGCACTTTACCCAAAGATTGGGGGGGGAGGGTAACACTAATTAAAATAAAATGGGGGGGGGGGGGGGGGGGAAGTAGAAATAGGATTAGCAATTGGGAGGTAAATACAAATAACTCTAATATATATATATAGGTTAAAATTTTTGGGTCTTACAGGTTTTTGGGATCCTGTGCACTTGTACATGCTCAAAAACAGGCCGTGCATCTTTTTAGCATTCCATTATTGTAATGTAACGGCCGTGCATCTCTGTGATATCGACCAAGACTATCTCTTAGCATTCCATTATTGTAATGTAACGTAACCGAAAGATTCTGTACACCAAGATCTTAACTAGATCTCCCTCGTGTCCTTGTCAATGTTTCCATAAATGACCAAGAGAGAACATTCCCATTGCAACATATAGAGTGCCATTGACAATTTCTTTTTCCCTGAATAATAAAGTATTAATCCTCATTGGCAAGAAATAAATAAACATGCATACCTCTCAAATATGATTACTGTAGATCACTACAGGAACTAATGGTAACCCAATATTTAACCTAAACAACGGATATTATGTTGCAATTTACTCTTAATGTGTACCTCTTTTCATGTACATCTTCGGGTCCTTCGGACTATGCTCTCATACTTCTTGAGTGTACCTGCCAAATATATCACAGTACTTCATTGCTACACAAGTTCAAAACTAATTTCTTTTCTGCTACATGTAAATAACAAGTTTGATTTCAACCTGTTTTCCAATAGCCCCTCAAAACAATAATCAATGGTGAAATATCAGCCAATGAAGAAGACTTGACAAAAAGGACTGTGCCTGAACATAGAAAGTTGGAGCAATTTGATGGAAAACAACTTATATGTTTCAAAATTTTGTACATATATTTACACACTTTCTCCCTCCATTGTTTCATATAACATTTTTCTCCACCCATATATATAGTTCATATCTATTCTCACATCAAAAGGAAAAGGAGAAACTCCCCAAAAAGAACAGAAAGAACAACCCAAAACCTTTTTCTGCAAACCAACATGTACATTCCATCTCATGAAAAGCCCTAGAGAACACTGCTATGCAAAATACACTAGTTCTGTTCATTATGCTAGGTAAACTAAACATTCAGAAGCTGCTTGTAAAGCACTGATGTTCCCTCGAAGACCATTGCTCTGGCACCCTGTGAATAACCTTTGAGCTGCAATAAATGAAATCATATTAGTTCATAATGTCACAGGAAGACAAGGTCGACAAATTTTGTTGCAGAAAAGACAACCACCTGATCACTAGTAATTTTCGTAAACCCAAACTTTGTGGTCCAGATAGATTCAGCTTCCTCGGCTGCAGGAAGTACAAGGTGTTTTACCTCTAAGGATATTAGTAATGTCTCGATACATGAGAAAAGAGCACGGAAGTAGCCCTGTAAAGAAAAACCAAGTGATCAGCCTAATGCAACACAAACAAAAGCTCCCAACATAATTTCAAACTAAAGGAACAAATAGTTCCTAGGAAACTGTACATAAGTTAACCGACCGACCACTGTAGAATAATCCAGAGAACAACATCAATTACAGTAAGCCCATGACAGAGCTTGAAGGATTTTGTGATAACTCAGATATTTTTATTCACAACTCCTGGTCCATTAATGACGAGTTTCACTACAATCAAGCCTCTTGTGTGCATGCATACTTGATGATTTCTTCAAGTCATACTTGAGTTTTAATACCTTGAAATGAACATATATTTTCACAATCAAACATTTAGCACTTCATATTCCCATGGACCAATAAACTCAAAATAGTCTGCTAAACTTCAAATTCTACCAGATCAACTTTCTCGCAAAACATGAAATTGGACATGTGTTGTAATGAGAAATAGAAAGCAAATTCAACTCACCAATCCTTCGTTCTCTTTTCTTGTTGCAACGAGGGGAAGTTCCGCCATATCAGTTCCAAAAACTCTTAAAACACCAGACGAGATTACAGAAGAGCTACAAAGTATCAACAAAAGGTAAGAGTATTGCTGACATGCAGTGTTAACACATTTTAAACAATGCTTACCCCTCAGTTAAAACAGCACAATACACTCCAGTATAGTCCCAGTTTTCAGAAAAATTGCTTCTGTAAGAGAAATGCATACTTACAAACTTGATTAATAATGGAATGACTAAATGGATAGAAAAATAACTTTCCAGAGAATACCAAAAGACAACATAAGATTTCCCTACCCATAGACCATAGGTGGAATAAGGTCCATGCCTGTCTCGGAGTCAATAATAGGATCAAACGACTCCTGTAGAGGGATAATATAGAAGACATTTGACCAATTTATATCAGTGATATTAAAGTTATAAAAAACTATAATGTATTGCACATTTAGATGCCATAGTCACATAACAATAAGCTGCAGTACTAACATGACACATGCATCCCACAAAACTCTGTGATATCTTGAGTCTCTTGATCTTGACCCACTTCCAGAAAACATCCAATCAAGAAGACAGAATTTTATGCAGCATTTTTAGCAGATTGCATAATAGTATTCCTAGAGAAAAAATATTACATTTTGTAGCCAGACAATAAGTTCAGTTAGGTATAAAATAAGTCCATGATAGTCCGTCTATCCATATTGTTACCTAAATGGTTTATTCAATGCAACCAGCAAAGATAAACTGCTAAGCATCGTTTTTTCTACGAGATTTAGAGAGTACCACAAATCAGTTGATACAAAAACTTCTAGGAAATTTAACTCTATCCTCCTATGTGCCACCTACCACTTCAGTGCCTAACACAAATCCTAATGAAAATACCAAAAGAACTACAAAATTCTATATATACACCTGGTACTTGTGAACTATTCTAGTATTACATAAATAAGAACTTACGTGGAAAATAGAGAGAGCTCTGGCAAGCAGAAGATCACTTTCTTCACCTTCGATACTGCCACTAAGAAGCCTCCATCTTAACTCAACATTAGCGTCATTCACTAGACCTTGTTTCTCTCGCTTATCGTTAATAATATCTAAATCAATATCCGGCACCGGCTCTCCTCCCCGAAGAACTAAATCATGCAGAAAAGTGTAGATCATGCTGCATTCATTGCAACAGAACCATTGTGCTTCCGGTAATTCCTGTTACAAAGTAGTTAAATATAGTCAGGATCTCCACAACAGAAACCAAGTAACCATATAAATTCCATATTAAAGCATATGACGAAAGTACCTTTAAATCATCCTTATTATGAGCCTTCAAGCACCCAACATGATACTCCTTCTCACACTAAACAGATAACACACCTCAGTGAGTTTATGCAAGCATGAAAAAGGTAAGCATTTGCATGATTATGTTGTAGGTCAAGAGCACATAATGAAAGGTCATTCATGTAAAATTAGAATTTCTTAGAGGACTTAAAACATACTTGATCACATATTATAACAGTATTTGGACCAAACTCTGAGGTGCTGAATTCATGCTGTCTGCAAACAATGTCAGAATAATTACTCATGCAATACAATTCAAACCTAGTGAACAAAATACAAAATTTAGACCTAGAGAAGAAATTTTTTACAAGTTTCAAACTATCAAAGCTAGCAGCACAAGAAATCAACAGAATCCAGGAGAAGAAAAATTGCATTAGGTGATTCCAGTAAGTATATTTCATCATTTATACAAAATTTCTAACCTGCATATCACACAACCACCATCAACATTTTCAGGCGTTTTCACGATACGTATGCATTTCATTATCTGTTCTACAGGATCAACTCCTGGAACCCTTCCTGCAGCGCGTGCATTATCATTATTTTCCACAAACTTCTCTCTTTGATGCATCTTGCAGCAAAATGGACAATACCATTTCCCTTCTGGGATGCTTGACAGACCCACACAATCTGAAAGAACAGTTCAAACTATAGACATAAAAACTAAACCAAATCCACAATCAAATAGAAAAACAAGCACTTAAAAATTATACTACCTAATGATAGAACCACATGCATTACATAAAGGACAAGGAAAATGGAAACATAACCTGGGTACGTGCATAAGGAACAACAATGGTACAACTGTTACATATTTGTGGTCCAGCAAACCAAAGACATTCCTAACAGTGATACCATTGGGAAAATAATAGGGTGATCAAGCATAAAAGCAGGGTCCAGAAAATCAAAAGACTTCAAACATATTAAGAAATGTTCAATCTTATATGGCTACCGTAACAATAGTAGCCTACTACCAAGAGTAAATAGTAAATAATGACAATTTGCTACATTCTTATTTGAATGGAACTTTTGATTAAGAATCCATTAACTTATATGGCACCAAAAGAGTGACTAACATCGGAACTTCTAAGCAGTGAGCTGTGAGCCCCTATTATAAATGCCAATTAGATGAGTGCCACAACTATGAACTGATCTTAGCTATTCTTAACCAACTTAGACAGTGAAATTTCTCTTGCAGAGAGACCTTTGTTATTGCCCTCCAACTGAATGAGCCACCTTGCAAGGGATTAACGGGCCCTTCTTTTAAAGGTGACAGCTTCTGGGGATTAAATATTATCTAATTGTTCTTTTGCAAAAACAAGATGAAAAATAGTGTATACTGGAGTGGACATAGGAACCCATACTCCCCATTCTCCACTGCCCCCTGCTCAAGTCCTCACTTCTAAACAAGCAGAAGCCATATTCCCCCCTTCTCTAACCATCATGGATTCCTCCAATTTCTCCTCCAGGATGATGCATGCAGTGACTTGAAATGCGTGCACAAGCAGCGCCGTTCTGATTTTCTTCTACAAGAAGAGAAACTGGATGCACTTGCTATGCCTGTCTTTAGGTAATCGAGTAAAGAAGGAAAAACATTGAACTTGTGGAACCACCAATCCAGATACCTCTGTATTACAAAATGAAATCACTGAGATAATAAAAATTCTACGAGTCATCTCAAAATTCCTGCTTTTCACCTTGCACAGAGCAGAAAAGGAAAAGAAATAAAGAATAAAGCACTATACAGTGCCCATGCATTTTATTTTTTCAAAAAGAAAAGCACACTAAGTAATGCCTCAATAATGAAACATCTTGAATTGCTGCCTAACCAGATTTACAGGCTATTTAGATGTGTACTCTGCAACATTACATTTTTTAAATATCTGAGAATATCACTCAACTAGTAATCAAGTATGCCAATAAGGGTTTAAAACTGTCTATAAAAATAAGAAATTGCACATATCAGGATTGAGTTAACCTGAGCTGAAAATGCATAGAAGTATCGATATTAGCCAAAACATATGAAAACCATTGTTTGAATTCCTAATTTTGAGTATAAAGCATAAAAGATAGAATTCCTCACTAAAATCCTCCATAAACAACAAACCTTGATAAAACTAACCTACATTGAATAAAAAGCGAGAGAGAAAGAGAGAGCAAACATAGAAGTGGAAGAGGGCATACTGGTAAACAATGGTACGGGAAGAAAGTTGGTGGTAAGCAAAAGTTCGGAAACCTAGATTGCACAAAATAAATAGAAAACAGAGAGAGAGAGAGAGAGAGAGAGAGAGAGAGAGAGAGAGAGAGCAAACATAGACGTAGAAGAGGGCATACTTGTACATTGTCAACAATGGTGGAAGCTGAAAAGCCTTCTGAGGACAGAAAGAAAGTTGGTGCTGAGTAAGAAAATTGATTTAGTTATGGAGGGGGTTTAAGTATAAAATACATTAGATAAGGATCTAGTACATCGTGTCATTTTGGCATGGTAACAGGTAAAATGCACCCTATTAACTTATAAGTTTTAAGTCGTAAACTCATACACCCTATTAGCAAATAAGGTATAAAGACTTGCACCCGATTACCTAATCTAAGTTATAAATGGATTCCAAAAGTTAAATGTGGACTTCTACATAAACCCCTTCTAATGAGTAGTTAGTTTTTTATTTATTAATCTAATACTTTTGAACCTAAGCTAGCCCAAACATTTCAAAACTGGCCATAAAATAGATGGAACGTCAAAACTTAGCCAAAATGTGTGGTGTTAGTTTTCTTTCAAGCTTTAGAAAGACAATTTTCAAACACATAGGATAAGTTAGATATTAAACATGAAACTACAATGTCATAATTTTACAGGAATCACAACTATGTAATTATTTGCTAAAACCAACAAATACTTATCTAAATAATTATAAATTATGTTTACTTCAACATTTAAATTCCTAATATATATATATATATATATATATATATATATATATATATATATATATATAAAATCCAGCTGAGAATGCTCCGGATGTCTCGATCTATCCCAACTCCTCCTCTCAGCTGTGCACACTGCTCAGTCCAAATGTGCCAAGTCACCGGGCAACCAAAAAAGAGATGTCCCATAGATTCATCTTCCCCATTACATAGCACACATTTGGCATCCGGGATCTGGGGTGGGCTAGAAGAGCCAGAGTGCGTCTTGCTGCGTCGGTTTGGCACATCTGGAAGGAGCGGAACAGACGTATCTTTGAGGGCTTGACTACCCCCCTATTGGAATTCTACATAATATAGAATTCGATGTATCTGTAATGGCCCCATAATAGTATGATGTGGGCCCACCCATCATCACCTATGCACGTCGTAGGAGACGTGGAGCTATTTAGGCCCGGGCCCACTTTTTAGGCCTTTCTGTTATTTAGGCATAAAGTGGTATTGTGGTCTTTCACCACAATAACCCTCTTAGGATTTTGTTTCTCCTTTCTATTTATAGCTAAGGCTAGCCGTCATTAGTTTTCATGCTTGTGTTGAGAAGAAACTCTCAAGCGTCATTCAGAAGGGTTTAGACTTTGTCCGTCCATCAAAGTTGGGAGTTTGTTCTTTTCTCTAATAAAGATCGTTATTTTCCTTCTATTTCTATTTTTCTATAAATTATTTGTGAATCGATCTGGTCGATTCACATCAATTGGTATCAGAGTTTTCTACGAGCCATGGCCGATGGGACGAGAAACACGATCGACGAGAAGATCCGAGGTCTTCGGGAGGACTTCACCGCCGAAATCGAGAGCTTGAAAAAATCCATGAAGGTCCTCGCGAAGGATCAAGCGTCTACGAACCTAGAAATCCGCACGGAGATGCGTGATATGCGGAAGGAGACGACGACTATCATGATGCTTTTGCAAAACATCTCGAACAAGATCAATGGCGGCGAAGCAGAGGCGGCAACAACCCAAACCCTAGGCGACCAACTAGGGTTTGTTCATACGGAGGGGGAAGCGACCGAAGACCACGGAGGACCGGCCGACGGGAGCTGGCCCGCACCCGCCGTCACCGCCGCGCCGCCGGGCGGAGCCCTGGCGGCCGGCGGCCCTCGCCGGACAGCGGCCGAAGGCCGCGGGAGCGTCGCCGCCAACCGCGCGAGCACGGGCGGGGCCGCTGCTGTTGGGGGCGGTCGCTGGCCGGCCCCCGACCGCCACCCCTGGCCGGTCGACGCCAGAGGAGCCGCCGGCGAGCGGCCGTGGCCGGACGCCGTCGATCCGTACGGTCCCGACGGACCGGTTCTACATTCGGGAGAAGCCCTAGGGCTTGGGGCCCCCTACGGGGGTCGGACGATGACAGCGAACTACGGAGATCGGTTCGCGGGTCCGGGAAGGGGCTTGGCGGGAGTTCCGGCTTGGACGGGAGGAGCGGAACCGCCAGGAGGAGCGAGGCACGCCGGAGGCAGCAATTTCTTTGGGGGAACGGCGGATCCCGCCAACTTTCAGAGAGGGGACCTGCCCCCACGACGACCACCACGGGCGAGGACAGTCGGTGACTACAGGGGTCCGGTGGAGGAGTGGGGTGAGCAGGTCTGGGCTGACGAGCGGTATGAGGAGGTTGACAGAGGCCCGTACGAGACCCAGCGGAGAGATACACACCGCTGGGAAGGAGGACGAGGCAGGGATGATATGCAGCACGGTGACCTTAGCGCGGATCGCCGGCTGAAGAAACTGAAGCTACCACGTTCGAGGGTGAGAACCCGGATGAGTGAATTTTTCGGGCGGAGCGCTATTTTGAGATCATGGAGCTGACCGAAGCAGAGGTCCTCAGATGCATCGGAATCTATTTCGAGGGCCAGTCCCTGGCGTGGTATCGGTGGAGATCGGCGAGGACCCCGTTCAGCAGTTGGGCGGAGCTGACGGGATACATTTTAGACCGCTTCCAGGAGACGGCTTCGGGTGATTTCTACGAGCAGTGGTCGTCGCTACGACAGGAGGGGACGGTTCGAGACTTCGTCGCGAAATTCGAACTACTATCTGGACGCGTTCGAGGGGTGTCGGACGAGTTACAGATAGGTATGTTTATGAAGGGTTTAAAGCCCTCCATACGAACGGAGCTCAGGCTGCAGAGTCCGCGGTGCTTAGAAGATCTCCTCCGCCTGGCCCACAAGGCAGAGGAGAAATTGGCGGAAGAAAAGCGCCTTAAAGACGCTTGGGGAGCATCGGGACAGCACAGTCAGACGGGCCTAGTAATTCCACGACCAGCAGCGGAGGCTCAGGCACCAATACCACATAGACCCGCAGGCGGGACAGGGGGCTCCATAGTACCGGGGAGGCGTCTGTCGGATGCTGACATGAAGGCGAGAAGAGCAGCTGGCTTGTGCTTCAGATGCGACGAGAGGTTCACTCCCGGTCATCGATGTGCGAGCAAGTTGCTGCAGATCGTGATCTTGCCCGACGAGGAGGAGGATCCGACGGAGGAAGAGGCCGCTATAGCAACAGACGCAGTTTCCAGATTTCCACCTTGAGGACAAGGTGGCTCTTTTAGGGGGCGGTATTGATGTGGGCCCACCCATCATCACCTATGCACGTCGTAGGAGACGTGAAGCTATTTAGGCCCAGGCCCGCTGTTTAGGCCTTTCAGTTATTTAGGCATAAAGGGGTATTGTGGTCTTTCACCACAATAACCCTCTTAGGGTTTTGTTTCTCCTTTCTATTTATAGCTAAGGCTAGCCGTCATTAGTTTTCTTGCTTGTGTTGAGAAGAAACTCTCAAGCGTCATTCAGAAGGGTTTAGACTTTGTCCGTCCATCAAAGTTGGGAGTTTGTTCTTTTCTCTAATAAAGATCGTTATTTTCCTTCTATTTCTATTTTTCTATAAATTATTTGTGAATCGATCTGGTCGATTCACATCATAGTACTTTGGGGCTAGGATAGTTGTGATGTTGTACTTTAATACCTTTTTCCGCTATATGCGAGGAATAAATTCACCCTTATTCCAAATATATATATATATATATATATATATATATATATATATATATATATATACTTTGATCTGAAACCGTGAAATCACATAACCGATATTTGACGAGAGGGGCGAAGATATCGAGTTTGTGAATTTTGGCATGGTAACAGGTAATTAACAAGAAATACACCCTATTAACTTAATAAGTGTTAACTTGTAAACTCATGCACCCTATTAGCTAATAAGGTATAAAGACTCGCACCCAATTACCTTATTTAAATTATAAATGGCTTCCAAAAGTCAAATGTGGACATCTACATAAACCACATTGGCCAAAAAATTAATCTAATATTTTTGAATATAAGCTAGCCCCAAAAATTTTAAAATTGGCCATAAAATAGATGAAACGTCAAAAATTAGCCGAAATGTGTGGTGTTAGTTTTCTTTCAAGCTTTATAAAGACATTTTTCAAACACTTAGGATAAGTTAGATATTAAACATGAAACTACCATGTCATAATTTTATAAGAATCACACAACTATGTAATTATTCGCTAAAACCAACAAATACTTATCTAAATAATTTACAAATTATGTTTACTTCAACATTGTAGTTCCTAAACTATAGTATATTTTTCAAGTGTCAAAACACGATATTCTGATACTTTGATCAGAAACTGTGAAACCACAAGTACCTATATTTGGCGAGAGGGGTGAAGATATCGAGTTTGTGAACTTTGATGCCAACTTACTCTTCTTTAGGAACTAAAATGGAATTATTCTCAACATAACTGAATTATTCACCGGCAATATATATTCTTGCTACTTTTACTCGCTTCTAGACAAAGTACCCACACAATACATAGTTTTAAATTGAATAACTTTAAGATGTATGAATATTGTGAGTTATAGTATAAAAGTTAGACAAATGGTAATGGTTACAGTGTCTAAATAAGGAACTTTATTGACACATTATAGTATGTTGATCTTCGACATAATCGACGATATTGCTTTTTGCCATACTTCTCTTTTTCTTTTAATTTATTTGTTGAATTGACTAGGAAAGAGAGCCACAACTTCATTGTAGGTCGGTATAGGGAGTGAGTAGCGGATCATATATACCAAAAACAATACACTATGACCGATCCGATACTGCGAACTATGACCAAACTGAGAGCGCTTATCACAACCATATCAAATTAGATAAGAAAACAACCCAACATATAACACACATCTTATGAAAACATAAAATTTAAAAGCACTTTTGATGTGGGCCCAAAATTATCATACTAATTGATTTCTCTACAACATGTGAATAGAATGACTTCCCTCAAATTTGAGATTAACAAAGAATAAGATTTTGTAGGGAACTTTGTTCACAATGGAACATCAAGAATATGTATGTAGTTTTTAATCTTTGTCAATTATTTTTGAATACCGATCTAATATTTTGTTTTTTTCGCTTCAATATTGTACGTAGGAAGCTCCCTGATGCATGGTCAAGTAGGTTACTATCTTATTCATATTATTTTACATTTCTATTATATTGTTAAAAAAATTAAATGGTAAGAAATATGTATTTTTAAGAAAATGTGTATTGAAATGTTGTTCCAAGTCTAAACGTGAATTCAATTTTCCCTAACCACCAAGAACAATTATAACAATAAGTGTTGAATTGATCACACGTTTTTTATGTTAACTTTCTTTTAGGCCAGTAGCTCAATTCCTCCTTCTGCCTGTTGTTGCCAATTCTCATATTTTAATAGGAGATGTTGATGCATGTGTCAAAGTGTCCTTGTGTATAACACAGTGCCCAACTAAGCATACCTTCAACGCAGAACTCGGTTCACGTAACCGAAACATGTATATGAACAAAGGATGTCTGCAGTCTGTGAAGGGGTTCGGTCGCTCTCTGCTAGCCTAAGGCCCCCCTTACTCTCTCCCTCTCTTGGACTCCCTGACCCTCCATTTTTGGATACGGGTCAGGGGTTTATTGCTATACATCTATGGCAAACTTGTGAACTACAAAAATAAATTCCTAATTGTATTTACATGCATATCTAGCATCATGTAAGCAAACAATAAAAAGATTGACATACCTTTGTGGAATGCTCTGGGGCACAGATCACAACAAACTAATTCTCCACCGTCGGCACACATTCCGCAAAGATCATCATTCTCGCTGTCTGATAGGTTTCGTTCCTTCGAGAGGTGTACCGACAATTCATGCAGAGACAAACCATTTTCAAGGTATATGTAGTTATAACTGAAAATATGCAACAGACAGTTACACACAGTAAGGTGTATGAGTATTAAAGCATATAGATAAGCTATGGAACTCTTCATACAAACTACTCACGGTTTTCTTCGTTGAGCTTCACCACAATGGGATTCAAATTGTGAAGCAGTGAGCTGATCATTTAATAAGAGCCTTAGTACTAATGTAGGAAATTCAGGAAATAAATACAGATAGAATATATATGTATTAACCTACCACTTCACCGCAGCAAGAACAGAGTATTCCTTTGTTTTTTATATTCCCAAAACGTTTTTTCTGTCAAGCATAATAGATAATATAGTCACAGTAATAATATTGAATGCAAAGACTTCTATGATCAGTAAAGTAGATAGGGTACACACCTTTCCATGCACAACGTACCACACTAAGGTGCCCTCAGGTAATACATCTGACTCGAAGACCAACTTATGAAACCGGACATCCCTTGTAAGATATATATTCAATACTGGTCATATCAGTACCATCTAATAAATATTACAAGGAAATTAATAGTTGACACAGAAGAGTTGAGTGTACCAACTTTTTGGTTAATTTTCCAGCAGCAACCTTCTTCTTCAAGGATACCGTCTTCAAGTTACTATTGGGAAAAAGAAACCAGAAATGTTACCTATATATGTATCAGAAAGAAATGTACAAACAGAGCCTCAGTATTTCAAATAAAACAAAGGTATATTATGATTCAGATACAACTACATCAGAATGGAAAAGAAAGATTATTCTGATAAATCATAAGTAAATTATCAGTAATAGCATCGTCACTGTACACTCCCTTTTTTTACTTGAAAAGCATCTTGGCTTTCTGAATCCTTCGCAGTTATATGCAATGCAAAGAACGAGTATCCAAAAAATAATAAAAAGGACATTTTTTTAATTAGTACATACCTACTATTTTGCACTATTAATAGCATAGTAAATTATCAAAGGAATCTATACGAAACCTTTCGACACTGGTCCTAAAATGTTATTAAGTAGAACCTACTTTAAGTTTGATGATATATTACATATACAAGTCAAATAGTAGTAAAGTTGCTTTCATCAACTTTTGGTTTAGCTCAAACTTGGGACCAATGAATCTCCTTTTTTTACAGACCTTCACAACAAAGTTAAATGAATTGGTGGACTCCAAACAACTGAATTTAGAACTATCAAGTAGATCGCGGGGAAGCAAGAAATGCATTAGAGAGCTGTCTCTTCATGAATGCTTCTTATTAAGGGCCTGTTTGGAAATAGGAAACTCCAAGAAACTTGGGAACATAGTTTCTGTACAATTTCTGGAAAATAATAAAAGTATGTTTGCAAGCAAAAAGATGTCTCTTTGGTTGAAGCTAGAACAAGAAATGTAGAGAATCTCAACATTAAAGTAATATAAAAAAGGATAATATTGATTACTTTTCATGAGTTTTTCAATAAAATAATAATATTAAACATGCCATAAAGACTTTCCATGGTTTGGAGACGAAACTAAATAGGCTAGAAGTTTCCAAATATGCTTATGGGTCGTGGACTTTGAATAGTGAGTTTCCAATTGTGAAGCATTGTGGATTTAGTTTCCAGTTGCCAAACAGTCCCTAAGAGTGGGAGAAGCTAAGATTCAATTGCCCGCGTGAAGGCTTCCATCCTCTACCACCTCCACTTCCCTCTCCTCCTCTACCCCTCTTTTTGATGGTGATATGCGCTAGCAGCCAATCCAGACCCTGTCACTCCTAACATACACATAAAGAAATAATGTCATATGTGACTCGATATTGTTACACTTAAGAAAGTCCTTCTACAAGGCGAGGAGAGAATAAAAAGGTTTGTTATTCGTCGTCTAATTAAAGTGTAGACATGTGATACATAGTTGTAAAAGTTTGAACTATAATGTTTATAGGTGGTAGCTACAGCTATTTTACTAGAAATATATTTAGTTAAATGTTTCCATATTTCAAAACCCAATATGATGTGAACTCGACATCTAGGGATGTCAATGGGTCGATTTTATGTAAGATCCAAACCTGAATCCTACAGTGTTGTAAAAATCCTCCTAGTCGGCCAACTAGGCGGCGCCTAGTCGGCAGTAGGTCTCCGTCGACTCGACTAGGGCCATAGTTGGTCAGAAAATCGGTGGACGCACAAATCAGACCTAGTCTGATGACTAGGCGGTTAGGCGGGATCTAGTCAGCCGACTGGCAGCAGAAAAAAAGACCCGACCCGACCCAACCCACTACCCAAAGCCTAATTAAATGCAAACCTAAAAACAGAAAGAAGAGCAGCATCAGCAGAAGAAGAAGAGCAGCATACCTGATCCCTGCGGCCAACTGTTCTCCTTTTGTTTTTGTAAATTTTGGATTATGTATAAGACTTTGTCACTTTGGGTACTTAAGTTAATATTATGATGAGATATGGCATATATTGCATATATATTATTTCTCTCTCCTCTCTCTCTCGCACACACATATATAATTAAAAAACTCAAAAACATTCACCTGACTAGTTCCCAATTAATTCCTAGTCCTAACGAACCGGCTAGCAGTCAACCTATGTTGTTGCAGGTGACGTCTAGGCGTACGGGTTGGAGAGGTATCACCTCGACCTGGGAAAATTTTTTCTGGGTGAGGTTTTGCTCGCCTAGGCGCCCGCCTAGGCGTCCGCCTAGGCGCCCGCCTAGGGTCGACCGGAGAAAAAAAAAAAAGACCCGCCTATGGTCGTCCAATTATGCTTACTATCCTTGATGTTGAATATTGATTATTTTATATTTTTGCTTCTTATATTACTACTGTGTGTATTACTTAATGCTTATTAGTTATACTACATATTTGTTGTATGCATAATTGCATAATTTTTTGATTCAAAACAGTAGATCCTAGATGGGAGCCTAGGCGAGGCGGGTGGCCTGTCGCCTCGCCTCCTCTAACGCCCAGTACAACATAGCGGTCGACTAGCAATTTTTACAACCTTGGAATCCTAAGCTTTTTTGTTCGGATATAGATTCAAGTAAAATTCCTTTTCTTATAATTAGGTTCTGGTCGGGCTTCTGCTTTTACATAAGACATAAGTACTATTTAGTTCAAAATATTTGTTGATTATTTAGTTGTTTGGCAACAATTTAGATGGTTTCACATGTAATACAAACTTTTTATATATGGTTGAGTTTTTTTTATTTGAAATTAGTAGTGCATTCAAGATTTTCAATCAGATATATTTGATAAGGTTATGTTTCCTACCCGTAAATCAATTTAGGGTGTCTTATCGGGCTTTGGGTTTAGTTAAGCTATATCCAAACCTAACCATTAAGGATTTTTTTTGTTTACTTTTGAATTCAAACCTCATAGTTCTAAAATAATCAGGTCATATTATAAGTTACTGTTGACAGCATACGGCAACATCCAACATCCTTGCCTCCAACCTCCAATAGAGCAGGTGGACATCAACTAACCTTGTGCTGGACATCAACTGACCGACATTTTTCCCCAAACGAAAGAGACCTACCATTTGAGCGTACAAAATCTCACGTTAACTTTTGATACTCCACTTATTTCAACTTTAGATAAAGGAAAAAGTACCAAACACAAAACAAGGAAATAGTGAGCATTGTTTACAAAGCTAGAGTTAACTAGTATGACAGGGTTGAGACAACAGACAATTCTTAAGCCAACAACATCCACGGGAAAAAAATCACTGAAACCATATATAATCTAACTTGCAAAATTATGTTAGAGATCTCAGTTTGATAAACCACTTATAACAGTAAAAATGCACGAAATGCAGACTCGAAGTGCACAAAGTAATGTTGAATAAAACAGACTTGTTTCAAGGAGATCAAGGAAATATACCTTGCATTGATATTACTGCCGTCAACTTTTGATGGTTCTTGCTCCTGTGATACCAAGTAATTGTTATTCTGTTTAAAATATCAAAACCCACAAAAGTACCACAAAAATGTTCTTCTACGGAAGGAAACAATCCAATAGGAAAAATGTAATATTTCTTATATTATTCATCAACATAATTTTTCATTTACTTCGCACAAAAAGTACAAGATTAACACGTAAAAATTATAAAAATAACTTGTTTTTTGGCAATTTAAGTGACTGAAACTTCTACAAAGATCAAACAGAAAGGAAAAAAAAGGAAACAAAAGTCTACTTAATGGAAAATATGATTCCATATCTTCACTTTTCTCAATGTTTCTAACGACTCGTTCAAAAACCAACGGGTGTGGGTGGGGTAGGGAATAGGACAAAAGATTACAAGGTTGGCAAGAAGAATAAAAAGATACATGAAACAAGGGTTCTTCAACAATGGTTGGGTTCGTACCGAAACTCAGTCACAGGTACACATGAAAATACTAGGTATATTACAACACTTGCAATACAGCTCTAACACTTGAAATACAACATTTGTATGGCTCTGCAAGGCTCAATATAGCTCCAACAGTTGGAAATTATGTCTTGAGTACAACCCTTAACAGTTGAAACATGTTAATCTAGATGTATACAAATATCTTAATCATCCTTCAAATGTAGAAGTATGTAAAAATTTCTTGAATTTGATATGTTACTATATTTCTGTTTTTATTTTAACTTTCAAATATGACATAATACACTTCAAGAAGAAAGGAATCTCCACATGACAGTTATAGGGACAGCCATGCTTTATTGATCAAAGTATAGGGCAACCGAAAAACATGACCACAAAATGTATGTAGCTGATATGAGTATGTTTAGATGGATGAGTGGCAATATGTTGAAAAATAGGATAAGAAACAAGTGTACTTGCCAAAAATTAATTGGAGGGGACACCGTTGAGGATAACATGAGAGAAAATTGTTTGGGTTATTTTTGACATGTGCAACATATGTTCCATGAACCCAAAAACGACACAATTCGGACACAGTGAAATGTATCCGACATCTACTTCGGAGTGTCCTAGAATTTTTACGAGTATTTTCGGGTGTCTGTACATCATACTTGAAACTAAATTATTTTAGTCTTTCATCATATGATTCATATCTAAGTTAACACTAATCCATGGATTAGCTTATATATTTACCTACTATGTTGCACAGACTCCTCGAGAGGACTGTATCCGTGCATGTATCTGTATCCGATACGTATTGGACATGATACTTCCTTGATATTCCTATTAGATATGGCTTGTCGACGTCTAGGCTCCAAAGAGACCAAAAATCAAGGTAGTCAAAGGTGCAAGACACAATCGAAATGCAAATAGTCTATATCACCCGAGGCGCACTTAAGGCGCACGTCCGAGCGAAACGAGACAAAAAAATAATAAATAATATAAATAAATAAATAAATTAGTAGTGTAAGAAACAAAACCAAATAACATATTAAAACCAACAAAAAATATCTTAAAACATAACTAAGTGAACTATTATGTCAGCAATAGCAATAACAATTAACAGAACTAAAAATAGTTTTTATTATTCCTATCATATTTTTAGTAAATTTTAGTTTTTTCAGTTTAATTGTAACCAACTTTGACAACCATGAAAAGGGCTATCTCCCTCCCACTTATATGAGATAGGGTTATTTCCCTACCTTAAATTTTTTTGTATAATAATAAAAAATAAAGGCGTGCATTTTCTTGGTTGTGTCGTGCTGAAAGGCACGTCTTGGGTGCGTCTAGAGAAAAACGTCTCGTCTAGTGAGGTGCGAGGCGTGGCTTGGCTACTGCACCTTTCTACGAGGCGCGCCTTTGACCATCATGCCCAAAACATAGTTCAAGGTAATTATGACATGTCATATAATTGGGATGAGAAAGTAACAATTTTTGCAATGAATCTCTTCTAGAACTTCTTGGAACCTAATAATTGTCTGAAAGATTCTTAAGTATAGATTTTATTAAGATCTAACATGCAAAATATGTATAAATATGTATTCATCACATATATAATTGTATTCATGTCATACCCATACCCCAAATTTTTCTAAAAGTATCGTATCCCAAATCCTCGTCGTGTCCGTATCGAATCCGTGTCCATGCAACCTAGGTTATGTGTACTTTAGCAGTGACAAATGGTGCCCTAATATCTAATGAAACTTATAACTTGGAGGGCCTTTAGGCATATAACATGATTTAGGGGACCCAGGTCAACAATGACAAGATTTAAGGGAATTTTATTAAAAACCTTAAAATTTAAGTTTGAAATAAATGTTAGATAGTTATTTTAATATAACAATGAATGTGTTTATATATTTCCAAAATTGTAGACATGGAAAAAGATGTACAAAATTAACGGACATAAATGAGCTGATTCCACGTAGATATACACGCAAACAGCATAGAGGTACTTCATATATCTGGACAACCGAGGATATTAGCAATACAGTAATATGTAATATGGGAATTTTACTTTTTATGTCCTGTCCTAGTAAGAATTTCTACTAAAACAAAACAACTTAAAATCAGAAAAAAATGCTACTTCCCAAATTTAACAAACTCCCATCCTTTTGAAATGCCGACCTCTAAACACTGTAATATCAGTGCAAGTAAATTGCATTTCGGAAACTCCCAATTCCAAATCAACCCAAACTTGATTTTGACTGAAGCTGTGTTTCAAAACAAAAACGGTAGTTTGGACGTTTCAAAACGAAAACAGTGGTTTGGTGATAAGTTTCAGAAGTGCCATTTGTGAAATTATTACTTTTAACATTTTTAGTGGTCAAAGGACATAACATGACTAGAGATTCTTCCTCTAATAAAAAGGAACCTTTACGGTTCCCAGCAATTAAAACAGTAATGGTTATTGTGTCGTCGTGTACACACCCAACACGGCACTCCAATATTCACTAGAATGCAACAAAAAGTGGTCTGTGTCGCCGTGTCCATCTCGTGCCGTGCCATATTCGTGCCAACACGGCATAAACAAACTCGTACCCCAATATACACTAGGAGGCAACAAAAAATGGTCCGTGTCACAGTGTCCATCTTGTGCCGTGACATATTCGTGTCAACACGACATAAACAAACTCGTACCTCAATATACACTAGGAGCAGTGGTGTAGCCACATGGAGCCGAGGGGCGCAACGCCCCCTCAAATTTTGAGTTTTTGTTTATATATTTTTTATGAAGTATTATATATATAATTTTATTATGGGCATAGAAAAAACTATCATGATGTTACAACAACATTACAATGTCAGATCGGTGAAATAATATATTTAGGGAACAACAGAACATCAACTAATCATAGCAATATACTTTCAAGAACATATCTATGAACAAAATGCTAAAGTCTACAGAACCGGGCAGGGCGGGGATGTGGGTGCATACACATTACGTGCACCGAACCGGGCAGGGCGGCGACGACACACACGTATGGCCCACATGATTAGTCCACAACAACTCACTTGGTGAGTAAGTGATAGAAACTAATATAAAGACGAATATGAGAACTCCTAGTCAACGTGGGACTAAAAGGAGAACTTGATTTTTTCGACTAAAAGGAGAACTTGATTTTTTCAATGAGAAGAATACAGCAAATATATGATATTTTTGAAACTATAAATGTATTTATTATAATTTTTTTAATAGTAATTGTCGCGCCCCCTAGACGAAAATTCTGGCTACGCCACTGACTAGGAGGCAACAAAAAACAGTCCGTGTCGCTGTGTCCATCTCGTGTCGTGACGACATAACCAAACTCGTCGAAGATGTGGTCGAGGACTTATACCTCACTGGTTCTAGTGCCACATTTGACCCCGCTGATTGCTCCAGTCGATGTCGACCCGGCCTCCGTGATCCTGACCTTCTTCGTGACCCCGCCTCCCTCCACCACCGCCGGCGCGGGGGAGCTGGGCCCGGAAACGTCAGAAGACTCCGGACCCTTCGTCGGGGCCGTAGTAGTCTCGCTGCTTCCAGCCGCCCTGTTCCTGGGCCGGGTCCGGGACAGAGACGGGCCGGAACCCGAGCCGCCGAGCTCCGCGAGCGACCGGACCGCGAACTCGAGTTCGCGCTTGTGGCCGCGTCGGGCGCCGGAGATGACCACGTACTCCGCCAACCCCGCCTCCGACTGGTTCCCGCCTTCTGGCGCGGGCACGGGTCCGGAGGGGCCGGAGTCGGGCTCCGTCGGGTCCGGTCCGGGCTCATCGATGACGTCCAGCGCGGCGGGATCGGCGGCTGCGTCCGGCGGGGATTCGTTCTTGAGCTCGGCGCGGGCGAGGAGGATGCTGGAGAAGATGGCGGGCCGGCGGCCGGAGCGACTGAAGCCCGGCGGGCAGTCGCGGAGCTGGGCGTCGGCCTCCATTGACTGATGGTTGAGAGAGATAATTAGGGTTAGGGTTTTTGATTTGGAGAGGTAGGGGGAGAGGGAGGGGGAGTTGCGAGGGAGAAGATGAACAGAGGAGGGAGAAGGAGGAGGAGATGATAAAGGGACGGAGGAGGGCATAATGGGAAACTCGGTCAGGAGATTGAATCAGGGGCGGTTTGACGAAAATACCCTCTATTGGGATTAATGAGTTGCGTGGTGTTGGAGGGTTTTTGTGTTTGATTCTATTTTGGATATGAAAATAAAAATGGGAAAAGTGCTAGTTTATGATGAAATATATAGGATAATTTCAGGAAAGATTTTTTTAAAATAAAATTTAGTAAAGAAAAATAGAGTATGAGATATAGTTGAAGATTAGTATCTTATTTTGTGAAAGTTATTTTTTTAGGTTAGTTACGTTATAGTAAAAGCTTTCCGTCAATCTTAAGAAAGTGTATAAGCACGTTTGATTGCCCTAGAGTAGATTTGGACAAATATAACATGAAAATTGAAAGTATTTATAGGATTATTTTTGTAATTTTTAGTTCAGGGGTGGGTCACATGTTAAGTCTGAGTTACAACCATTATCAGTACCTTTTTCTTACTGTGGTTCCTAACAACCTTTCACTTGGGTCAAACCATAATTACTCCATACATATGAAAATAAGTGTGGTTTGACTACTAGTCTATGGAATATCTCTAGTAGTGAAGTCTTTTTTAATGTATTATGAGCACAATAAGCTCCATAGTATAAGCTGTCTATATAGTCAAAAACGTATTATGTCATAATTTTTTGTGTTGCTTGTAGATTTGATGTAATTATATCTAGTAAAAACTTAGGTTATGAAAGATGTGATTGATCTTACGAAATTGTAAAAGATTGTTCATTTATCCTCATGGTGAGCAGAATTGGATAGACGTAACATGACAGGAAAGGTCTCTGTAGGGTTCTCTTTTTAATTTCTAGTTTAGGGGTTACATGTTCAACCTTAGCTCAAGCCATATGCCTTTTCCTTATTTATATTGAATAAATTGAGTAGTTCTAAACAATTCTTGTCTTCCTTAACTTCATTCTCACCTATTTGTTCTATAATATATCATCGTTACAAGAAGTCCTGTAATTGACTATAATTGCGATTAGAAAATAATATGTTAGAGAGTAATCACAAGTATTCTATATTGGAATTGTATGACACGTGTTTGAACCGTACAGTATGCAAGGAAGAGATATCATACAATTTTAAGTTTTGGGGTAGCTTGTTCATTTTGATGCCGCTCAAGCCATCCTCGCTGCCGCTTCCTTATCGTGTTCCTTACTAAACTTTTGCTGGATCCAGCTGTACCTTTTATATATCTTGACAAATCTACTTTGTTCGTATACACCCAATGGTCAATAAAGCAATTATAGCAGTCAAATGACCTTTGGACGTATTGTAATTTGCATTTAAGACACTACAATAGTAGAAAAATGTATATATGAATAAAAATATGATTTGTGAGGACCGTTGGCATCTTTTACCGTGGTTCAAAGTTTTCCTTTCTTGTCACTTGAAAACATTTTGGAAATGAAAAATAAATAGGCAAAGTTTTAATTTCTGATGAAAAATATATAACTTAGTTCCATTGTAGTCATAGTTTAGCGCATGATTAGAGAAAGTAGAGTGTGGGTTGAAAAATAAATTATTTCATATTTAGTTTCTTTATATAGGAAATGAAGAGTACTTCTAAGTCACTATTGTCTTTGATACTCTAGCATGATTGTACGCCGTCATCCTTACTTTATGTATTACTTGTAAATTGATGGTAATTATGTATTTGTTGTGAAAGATGTTATCACTCTTATATAATTGTATGATCCTAATTGCTTACCCTCAAAAGAATAGTATTGGACAAACATAACATGAAGGTTAAACACTTTAGGGTTATCTTTGTAGTTATTAGTTTAAGGGTAGCATGTTTGGTCCAAGCTCAAGTCGTCCTCGGTGCCTCTTCCTTACTGTTGTCCCTATCCTTTTACTAGGGTCCAACTACAATTAGATTCAGCATATCAAAACAAGTGTAGTTTGTCTATCATTTTATGGAACAACTCCAATAGTGAAGTGTAGTGCCCTGCTCCTATTAGGGTCATGATGTGGGCTAGTAGCTGGAATAGCCAAGTTAGAATTAAATAATAGAAAAATCTTATTGGTATCGACTGATCGGAACAGAGTGAATTGAGACCCTTTCCTCTTTATGGACTGACTTCTTTGGAATTGTGTCATATGTGCAATTAATCGTGTATTGGAGAATAAACTCTATATAAGAGCCTCTTCCTTAAGCCTTTTTACTGCTCAAATTTGTTGTTGCTTTCATTTTAGTTTTTGATGCATTTTTGTGAATGTTTTCGATTGATGTTTTTATTGCTTACCATCATTGATTTCGCATTTATATCAAATTCTGAGAGAGAAAATAAGAGTAATGAACCATCGTTGGTGCAAGTATAGGTGATCAAGTAGGTAAAGGTTGATCATCGCATGGAAGATCTCTTTCTCTCGATAATTCACCAACAGTAAATGAGTTTGATCATTCGATCCTTGATTTTCACACTGATAAAAAATGATTAGTTTGTTATTATGTTCATGATCAATGATACCTAGTACGAAATCCATAAAGATAATGAAAGATAAGTAATAATATTACTTTGGGTAGTGGAGGAATTGCTTCGATTAACCTAGCCAGCAGTTGATAGCAAAATCTGTCAGAAGGTTCATGCAAGTACTTGTAAACCCCCAAAATTTTAATTTCTTATTATTACTTATTTGACCTAAATAGTGATTTTTGGGTTTTTAAATATTTTTAGACAATATTTATTAATTATATATATAACCTTTATCATGATTGAGTTTTGAGATGCATATTAGCTAGAAATTATGGCATGTCTGGTGTAATCGTGTGCCATAACTAGCATATTAGTCATGGTAGAAATATCATAGCCATATTTATGTCCCTTGTATGTAAATAAGTCAAGTTGTGGCTTAAACCATATATTTGGCTTAATTAATTATTTTTAAAAAGCTTTTTTACTTTTTAGGAGATCCGGTTGCACCAAACTAGCCCGAACTTGACCCGAATCAAACCCAAACCTATGTAGACATGTAGTGCATCCAAATACCTCAATGTTGATATATATATATATATATATATATATATATATATATATATATATATATATATATATATATATATATTTATATGTATATATATATATATATATATATATATATATATATATATATATATATATATATTTATATGGAGGAACCATACGGTCGAAGAGTCGACGTGGGAGCTTGAATCGGAAATGAAGGAGAAATTTCCTTCGTTATTCTCGTAGATGTAGGTTCTATCTTTAAAGTTTCGAGGACGAAACTTTTTATTATTTGGTTATGGTGTAGTGCCCCGTTCCGACATCGTGCCCGGTTTCCGTCCACGGGGTGCGCAAGAAAGGAACACTGTCGCTATCGATTCAGTCGGGACCGATAGGTCGGAATCGGTCGAGTCGATCGAACGGGAACGGTTGAATTAAGATCCATTCCACGTTATGGAATGGCTTCTTCGGAACCAAGTCCCATATTCAGCGGGTTGCGTCTCGAGGATTGGCTCTGCGGCTGAGTCGGAAGAGACCTCCCGTTGCTTTGATTTTTATGTCGCACTTGATTTGGCTTTGACTTTTTCGTGAATGCGCTTTTCGTGAATGTTTTCCGAATGAGTTTTCGTGACTTGCATTTTTGAGCTTCGCATTCATATCGAATTTTCTTGAATTATATAGTGTTCTAATCAGTTGCTTATGCAATTTCAGGTGATCGCGTAGGTGACGTCAGCGCAGCCAACTGGTCGCTCGCTTGAAGTAAGGCTAAGGCGAGTGGCTGACCTCCTTCGTCTCGTCCCTCTACTTCAAAACTTAATATATGAAGTAAAATGAATGCTTGTCATAATAGTGTAGAATCAATAGAATCGGGGCACGATTCTTCACGAAACACTTGCTATCAAACTGCCGGTATTGAAAATGGAAAACGCGTTTTCTTACGCAAATCCACTTAGCCTATGCAAAACAATGAATGAATCAATTAAAGTTTATCGCAACGATACAGCCAAGTAAGCAAATCCACTAAGTTCAAAAGAAAACGGTCATTGGACAACTTGTCGACAAGGTGAAGTTTCCTCGAACGGTTGCCTAGGCCAAGGGACCGATTCGGCCCAGGAGGAACGAGTGTAGCAGCGTCAACCCTTCATCGACACGAGTTATGCGGGCACTTTCGCACAGGGCTAGCTACCCGACGCGAAAGGGACGTCGTCTAACCAATGCTATAGTCCGCGATGGCTTGACATTGCCAGTGGCCTTCACACCCCTTTTACTGCTTAACAAGTGCATGGGATACGGGATGAATGTGATAGTTGCTTAATGATATACAGTTTCATATGCTTGCCTCAAAACATGTTAACATGCAAATCGAACAGGATGGTTAGAAAGATCATTGAAATAGCTAGCTAACATGTTTACGAAACTTCTTGAATCAAATACAGAGCTTGGATTTAATTAGCCATTCGCCAGTATATGTGTTCGTGCTGATCCTCGCTCTTTGCAGGTCCCGCGAACCAGGAAGGACGTGCCAACTAGCTCGGCAACGTTCGTGACTTTTGAAGCTTCGGCCGTACGTCGAAGACTTTCTCTGCGACTCCACTTTTGAAGGCTCTCGACAGTCCAAGGAAGATGACTCAGCGTCCCTCCCACCCAGGTCACTGGAGTACTTTGTTGTATATTGAGGGATGTGTGCAATGTATGGAACGACTATCTCATCGGCACTCTTTTGTAATCGAGTCATGTTGTAGCCCGTGCGATAATGAGTCTTGTATCGGAGTCTGTAAAAGATGTTCATTATCAATAAAGATCAAGTTTACTTTACTTATTGTGTGAATCAATTTATCTGCGTACTCTCTTAGATCTCGTGTCTCGGATTACCTTATGACTAGGCCTTGTGCGATCGCAAATTAGATTGCACGGCATCACGTCCGGGGGACGACTATCGATTCGACGGAATCGGGGCGTGACATAATGGTATATATATATATATATATATATTTTATTTATAGAAGTTTCTATTTATAGATAGTATTATAGGTGTATCCTAGTTGGCAAATATTTAAACTACCCAAAATCTACTCCAAAAACCAATCCTAATTAGGCATGTAGTGTATCTATTGTATATTCATGTATATATATGGGAGATTATATACTGAGATTGGATTTTGTGTGTGTATGTGTGTGTATATATAGGTTTACATATATAGTAAGGGTGAGTATTCGGTTTATTCGGTTCCAACCGAACCAAATAACAAAAAACCGAATTGGACCGAAACCGAATAAGCAAAACCGAAACCGAATTGGTCAATAACCAAACCGAATTAAATCGGTTCAGTTTTCTGTTTATTCGCTTTTTGGGTTTATTTGTGTTTTTTTGTTAATATATATATATATATATAATAACTAAATATACCTAGATATATTTATTATATACCTATAGTATATACCTCTCTCTCTCTCTCTATATATATATATATATATATATATATATATATATATATATATATATATATATATATATATATATATATATATAGTATATACCTATAATTAATACATATATATATATATATATATATATATATATATATATATATATATATATATATATATATATATATATATATATATACCTATAATTAATACCTATATATATATATATATTTTATATATATATATAAAATATATATAATATATATATATATATATATATATATATATATATATATATATATATATATATATATATATATATATATATATATATATATATATATATATATATATATATATATATAATACTCACCCTTACTATATATGTAAACCTATATATACACACACATACACACACAAAATCCAATCTCAGGATTGGTTTTTGGAGTAGATTTTGGGTAGTTTAAATATTTGCCAACTAGGATACACCTATAATACTATCTATAAATAGAAACTTCTATAAAAAAAAAATAATATATATATATATATATATATATATATATATATATATATATATATATATAAACTAAATTTTCTTATTCGGTTTTTGGTTTTGGACCGAAACCGAAACCCAAACCGAATAAGAAAATTTAGTATTTTCAAAACCGAAACCGAACCGATTTTTTTTAAAATTGAACCGAATCTCTTATTCGATTCGGTTCGGTTCAATTTTCGGTTCAAAACCGAATAATGCTCACTCATAATATATAGAATTATATATATTTATATTTTTTTCTCCCCTCTCTCTAGGGTTCCCCCGCGGGCGGCAGCCTCTCCTATGGAGGAGAATCCTTTATCGGTGATGGACCCCCCTCATCTCTCTACTATTGCCTCTCCCACCTGCGCCTTTTCCGTCGAATCACCCACTCATCAACCACGCTGACCATATACTTTCCGAACATTCTTTGAGACCTCCCTTCTTCTAAATCCATATCCACCAACCATGTATACCAACCTCCCACCTGCTCCCCTAGGAGGCGCTTCTTCCCCATCACCTCAGGGAAGTCTGGCACTTAAGCCAAAAATATTTCTTGTGGTTGTGGCTGGATCTATCTCTCCTCCTCTTCCTTCTCCGCCTCTGCCCCCAAGAACGACTTCCATCTTCGAGGATGCTCATGCTATTGCTTTTGATGTTGCAGAGGTTGCTCAGCTCGTGCCTCCATTTTGCCTGGCTTTGATTGGGAAATTCTTTCATTCGAGGCCCCATATTGCCAGCATCCGTTCTATTTTTGACAAGATCGACTTCGTCGAAACGGTGTAATTGGGGGTTATTGACAACAAACACATCCTTATTTGACCTTCACTGTAAGAAGATTTCCTGCGCGTTTAGTCTAAAGAGTCATGGTTCATCGGCCGATCCCCTATGTGCATCTTCAAATAGACTGTTGATTTTAACCCGAGCATGGAAACCCCAATTGCATCGGTTTGGTTATCCTTTCGGGCCTTGCCTCATTTCCTCTTCGCCAAATCATCCATGTTCCTTATTGCACAATGCTTGGGTACTCCCCTCATGATTGATAAGGCGACCTTATCACTTTCCAGACCTAGCAGAGCTCGTGTGTTCGTGGACATGAAGGTGGATAAACTTCCCCCCTCGAAGATCATAATCGAGCTTCCTGGAGACGAAGGGTTTTGGCAAATGGTGGAATATGAATCATTCCCACATTACTGTGATCTGTGTATGCACCAGGGATACCTTTCCGCCGTTTGCAAAAAAATAGAAGTACAATGGATCCTAATCGGCACATAGCTGCTCCTGCTCTTCCTAACACTATCAATTCTCCTAAAGATGTTAGTGCCGGGGCACAATTTTTCGATGAAAAACTGAGAAGATGACACAATTGTAAAAACAATGTTCCAATGCAACACTTCTAGGAAGGTTGTGCGAGTAAACGAAGATCTAAAAAGATCTCGTTTAAAGTATTACGAGAATCTAAAAAGATTTCGTAATCCACAGCAACGTATGATATACGAGAATCTAAAATGATTTCGTAATCAAAGCAGCGAAGAAGATGACAGGCGAAAGGTGGAAGATGGCCTGCTGGGGTAAATGATCACCGTTGCTCAAAGCTTTATTCGCCCTACACGAACAGCTTCCAGGAACCAGCAAGTTCGTCGGAGAACTTGGAACACTTCTGCTCTTCTGACTCCTCGGACGGACACGAACTCCCGTGTAAAAGCAATGCTGGTACGGCGCCTATCCTCTCTCTCTCGAAGGCTACTGGAAGATCAGAACTGTGTTAAAGAACACTTCTGAATACTATGTTTACTTGTGCTAAACAACACTCGTAAACTTTCTGTGGTAGCTTCTCTTTCTATTATGTAATTAGCCTTGAGAGAGAGGATGCCTTATATAGGCCCTGCAGCAACTGGTCGGTTGCCACAAAGTTAGGAACGTGGTAATAACCACCCCGAACATGTAGCAACCGCCCAGAACATGCAAACGCACGTTCTGCTGCCAACTGCGTACACCCAGTGCTCCTTGCACTCTGCCGACAGCGTGCACTGAACTGCGCACACTGCGTACTGCACGTACTGCGCATACTGCACGTACTGCGCACACTGTACGCACTACGTACACTGCACAACCAGCACAACCAGCGTAACCCGAACAACCCGCGTAACCCAGTACAACCCTGCGCAACCCAGCGCAACCCAATACACCCAAGCGCAACCTGAGCGCAACCTGGACGCACCTGGGCATGCGCACCTGGGCATGCGCAACTGGGCTTGTGCAACTGGCTCGCGCAACAAGCGCAACTAAAGCGCACTATGCGCCTAGTGACGATGCTGACGTGCTAAGTGCGCCAATAAAATGCCATATTACGCCTTATGAGCCCATGAGCCCGAGTCCGAGTCGCTAAGCCCCTACAGGGCTTAGCTCCCATGGAAATGAATTTTCCAAGAGCAAAAAGCATGAATACTTTTATTGTTGATTTAGTCCTCTTCCCATTAGAAAAATAACCCCACATGGCACACCCATGTGCACCTCTACACCACATGTGCATCTCTAAAATAGGAAAGCTATTATATAGAGATACAACTCCTTTGGTCTAGCCGATGTGGGACTAAAATTCACTTAGAAAAAGACCAAACTCTAACAATCCCCCACATATCTCTATATATATGGGTATAAGTGTTCCCTACAGTAACTGTCCATCATGCATTAGGAGAGATGTCGCTTACAACTTGAATCTTCCCGTGTAGGTCAAACAACAGACTATAATACAAGAATGGACTAAGCCTTGAATTCTGCATCATAGCTGAAATTCTTTCAACTCACATAATGTAGTTACATGTGCTTCTGGCTACACATTAAAGGCCCTGTGCCAGCCTGGTTTCAGTGTATAATTTTGGGCGTCTACAAGTTTACCCTCAAGAGACGGCCTGATATCTCTTTGTCCACACACCATAGGTGAGTTCATTATAAAGTGACATGGCATGAAGCGCTTTGCGCTTCCCTTGCGATGCTACGCCGCCATGACATGGCTTAAAGCCGAGGCCTTACCCCGTACCGGGAACCTCATCGTAGTGTCATACTACTGTAGCATGAGGCAACCGCCTCTTTGTAGTACCAAACTACCCAGCATGAAGCCTTAGGCTCCCTTGCGGTGTTACGCCGCAACGATATGGCTTGCAAGGCCAAGGCTTTATCCCTAACCGGGTACCTCATCGTGGTGTCGTGCCACTATAACATGAGGAACTCCTCCTCTTTGTAGTGCTGACTACTCCCCTCTTTATATTTAACATACATCATTAGGCTAACTGCCTATTTTCGGTGCTACGTCGCTGTGACTTGGCCTGCAAAGCCGAGGCTTTATCCTATTCCTGGGCATCATCCCACATATAGGAACCTCATTGTGGAGTCACCCCACTGTAGCATAGAGTTTCACTCCTTGTAGTGCTGCTCTACCGTGCTTCCTGTAAAGCACACCAGGCATTCACTCTGCCTGAGAACTCATTAAGGCAATTAAGTCAACCTTCCCACAGGAACTATTTTTCGCAGAAAACAACAGTAGACAACAGTGGTTATAGGTCCGTAACCTCTCTATGCCCAATAGAACATGTACCCATCGTTCCTGATATTCTTCCGATTAGTGGTCCTCCTTTGAGCCAAAAGCTAGATGCCTAGTAGATAAATCTTTGAACTAATAGCATAAAACTTTATGGTAGGAATACAATACAATATCAGAATGCCTTCAAGCCTATTTTACAAGCTGTGTCATCGACCAGCTGGCGCTTGAGGCCCTTGGTGAACGGATCCGCCAGGTTCTCTTGACTCCGAACATCAATAACTATAATAACACCTCTCTTGATAAGTTCGTGTACTGCCCTGTGCTTCAACCGCACAGTCCTCTTCTTCCCGTTGAAGAGGTCATTTGATGCCACCGCCGCAATCGCCTGGTTGTTGCAGTATATCGGTTTCGCCGGTATTTGCGCCCCAACCATAGGAAGATCATACATGAACTCCCGAAGCCATTCTGCTTCTTCGGCTGCGGTATCAAGTATAAAGAACTCGGATTCCATGGATGATCGCGAGAGCATAGTCTGCTTCTTCGACTTCCACGATATAGCAGCTCCATCCATTGTGAAAATGAATCCACCTGTGGACCTCTCGCTCTCCACCTCTGAGCACCAGCTGGCATCACTGAAGCCTTCCACTACCGGCGGATCTCCGCTGTAGTACAGTGCATATATCTGAGTCTTCTTGAGATATCTCATAACCCGTTTCACAGCTTTCCAGTATTCAGCACCTGGATTGCTCGTGAAACGACTCAGCATTCCCACGGCGAAAGCTATGTCAGGCCTTATGGCATTAATAGCATACATCAAACTTCCGATTACGCTTGTATACTCCATCTGCCTGACGCTTTCCCCTGAATTAGGCTTCAGCTTCAGATCATACCTGTACGGCGTATCGATCCCTGGAAGATCCCGATACCCATAACGAGTGATCATTTTCTCAATATAATGAGACTGTGACAGCGCTAGTCCAGTGTCTGTCCGGATGATTTTGATCGCTAAGATCACATCAGCTTCCCCCAAGTCCTTCATACTGAACTTGCTTGAGATGAATTTCTTTGTCTCCGTGACATAGCTAATATCCGTACCTAGGATAAGCATGTCGTCCACGTACAGACAAACGATCACACCTCTTCCATCAGCGAACTTCGTGTAAACATACTTGTCCGTATCGCTGACCATGTAGCCATTTGACCTTATAACTTTGTCAAATTTCTTATGCCATATCTTGGGAGCTTGTTTAAGACCGTACAATAATTTCACCAACTTGCAGATTTTGTCTTCAAGACCCCTGATGACAAATCCCTCTGGCTGTTGCATGTAAATCTCTTCGGTCAGCTCGCCATTTAGGAAAGCCGTATTCACATCCATCTGATGTATCACCATCTTATGTATTGCTGCGAGAGCAATCAACATTCTGATGGTGGTCATCCGGGCTACTAAACCCGAAACTCCCGGCGGATGGCCAATGGCCCAAGGAAAGGAAAGAATCGGTTACATTTTTCATATGTACTCCTCTTATAGATAGGACTAACAAAGAACGGAGTTCTTTTTGTATCACTTCGCTCGCCCCTCCTTTTTTTGAAGTTTCCAATAAGTATCTTGGAGCATACGTGTCAAAATAGTCAATCCCCTGCTTCTAAGAAAATCCCTTGGCTACCAACCTAGCCTTGAACTTGTCAATAGTTCCGTCTGCTTTCATCTTCTTCTTGAAGATCCATTTGCATCCGATGGGTTTCGCTCCTTCAGGAAGATCAACCAATACCCAAGTGTTATTTGAGGTGATGGAATCAATTTCATTGCAATCGCCTCCTTCCAAAAAACTGCGTCTCTGGTCTTCATCGCCTCATCATAGGTAAGCGGATCTGCTTCCACATGATAGGTGACAAAGTCACTTCCGAAGTCCTTCGGCCTCCTCACTCGCTTCGTTGACGGCTCAGCGAGATCTGGTTCAACCGTTGTTTCAACAACAACAGCTTCTTGGACCACATCTTCATTTAAGACCTGTGCACCCTCATTATTCTCCGAAACATCCGCAAAAACAATATTCTTGTGCCTTACAAATTTGTCTTCAAAATATTCTGCGTCACGAGATTCAATGATATAATTTGACTCAATATCAAGAAATCTCCGAGCATCACTCTTCTCGGCATACCCCAAGAAGATCGTCTTAGTAGTCCTTGTCCCAAAGCTTCTGAATCTTTAGATATGGAAGCTTGACATATGCCAGACACCCCCACACTCGAATGACATTCAAGTTAGGTCTGACATTGAACCAGAGTTCATGAGGAGTAACGTCTGAAGTTGCATGAGGCACTCTATTTAGAATAAAAGTGGCCGTCAATACAGCTTCTCCCCAGTAGTACTTAGGAAGACCAGCAGTCAACAACATTGACTTAATCATTTCTGTTAACGTTCTGTTCTTCCTCTCTGCTACTCCATTTGATTGAGGAGAGTACGGAGCCGTAGTCTTATTGACAATTCCATGTTCTTTGCAGAACGATACGAATTCATGAGACCTGTACTTCCCACCTCGATCACTTTTTATCCTTTTGAGTTGTTGTCCAGTCTGCCGCTCAGCTTCAGCTCTGAACTCCTTGAACTTCTTGAATGCTTCATCTTTAGCCTTTAGCAAGTAGACGAACGCATACTTTGAGAAGTCATCGATGAAGGTTATGAAATACTTCATCCCGGCCTTTGTAGAGAACTGTTTGAAGTCACAGATATCGGAGTGTACCAACTCCAGAAGATATGTACTTCGATTAACCCGAGGAAAGGGTTTCCTTGTGATCTTTGTTTGAGCACAAACTTCACATTTCTCTACCTTACTCCCACACTTGGAGATAAGTCCTAGACTAGACATTCTGTTTATTCGTTTACAATGAACATGTCCTAGCCTATTATGCCACAAATCAAGAGTATAAGCAGAATAAGTGACTTCATTAATCATATTAATTACATTGGACTGATTTACAAGCTGAATTTTAAACATTTCTTCGGTATAAAAAGCTTTCCCGAAATATGTTCCTTTGATAGACATCACCATCTGGCCAGCATTGATGTCCATCCTGAGGCCTGCTTTGCAGAGTAGGCCTCCTGAGATCAGGTTCTTGGTGATAGCAGGTACGTGCTTCACGCCTTGAAGCGTCAGAGACTTCCCCGAAGTCAGCTTCAATACCACCGTCCCGATCCCGAGCACTTCAGCTTGTGCCTGGTTCGCTATCATAACCACTTCAGAAGTAGGTGTATAGGTGGTGAACCACTCCTTACTAGAGCAGACATGGCAGGAGGCTCCAATGTCTACCCACCAGTCAGAGTCAGTCCTTACCGTATCAACCTGTGCAATCATAGCAACAATGTCAGTGATCATAGATACCTTACTAGGCTCTCCTTGTTCTGATTGCTTGGTTTTTGCTTTGCACTCATTCTTAAAGTGGCACTTCTTGCCACACTAGAAGCAAGACATTTGAGACTTTGGCTTCTTTTTCTTGATAGAAGTTCCCTTGACTTTTAGATTGTCAGGGCCCTTTATCTTGCTGTAGAAAGCCGCCTGCTTTCCCCTTAGTTCCTTAGTCTGAACCAGATTGGCATTAGCCAATTGCTTGGACAGTGTGTCCACCTTTAGTTGAGCCCGCATCTGGTCCTCAACATATATTTCCTGCAAGAGATCTTCAAGGCTGATCTCAAGCTTCTTCCTATGCATGTTTGCATAGAACTTGCTCCACTCAGCGGGGAGCTTTGAGATAATCCCTCCAACAACAAACTTGTCGGGGAGGGGCATCGCCTCGTCTTCTAACTTCTGTCGCATTTTCAGGAACTCTTTCACCTGCGGCATCATAGACTTTTCATCCTCAAAGAACCACTTGTGATATTTTTCAACCACAAATATTTTACTGCGATTCTTGTCTTCTTCGTAGAGTTTTTCTAGAGACTCCCATATGTCTCTAGCGATATTCTTCTTAGAATAGGATTCTGCAAGGGAATCCTCCATAGCATTCAGGATAAGCAGTCTGCAAATGCTATTTTCTCTTCTCCACTTGGCCTGAAGTTTAGTAGCCACAGAGATTGCGGCAGCAGACCCAGTATCTGGAACGGTAGGTTCCTCTTCAAGAAGCACGTGATCCACGTCTCTGAGTTGAAGAGTGAGAAAAACCTTCCTCTTCCAGACTTGATAATGCTCTCCATCAAACTTTTCTAATTTGCAAAAGTCAGTATTGAGGAGTGAAGCATTAACGTTTTCCATCGTAGCATTAAAGCTTTGAGATTGTTAGTGCTGAGGCACAATTTTTTGATAGAAAACTGAGAAGATGAAACAATTATAAAAACAATGTTCCAATGCAACACTTCTAGGAAGGTTGTGCGAGTAAAACGAAGATCTAAAAAGATCTCGTTTAAAGTATTACGAGAATCTAAAAATGTCACGACCCGCACCCTAGAGTAAGGGTACGAGACGTGGGTACGTCCAGCCTACGCCGCAGTATCGACGGTAGAACGCTGTCCTAGGTCACAACATCTAACAATTGAAGGTAATACAGTTATACTCCCCGAATGGGGGTGACATAACAGAAATATAACTCAACCACAGCTAAGGTAGAACAGGTAAGTTAGATTGATAATGACAGATAAAAATATCCAGAACAGAGGATCATAGAGATACAATCCAGAATTCTAAATATCTAAAATAATACATAACTCAGAATATCTCAAAGTCTAGTACAATAATCCCAAATAGTAAGACAATCCTAAACCAATGGAGTGTCGTCTACAGCTAATGGATCCTGCTGTTGGTCTAAATCCGGGCACTCATCTAGTGTGGCACCGTAGTAAGTAGGGCAGGACGCCTCAGCCTCGTCCTCTGTAATATTTCAACAGGTCCAGTCAGGACGGGAACGAGCACATATCTCTCAACAGTTCATATCAGGTTAGGAGTATAAATCATTTTAATAGAGTAAAATACAGGAAGTGTTGAATTGAAGTACAAGTAAAACAGGAGATATTTTGTAACTGGAAATAGATACATGATAGTAAAGACTGTAAGTGACTACGTGATTTAGAGTATAATATGGTTATGTAAATGGCTTAGGGGCACATGAATACAAATAAGGAGGCACATTTATACAACTACTGGGGATAGTGTTCACATAACCAATTCTACTCACCTCGCCCCAATCAGTACACAAGGATCCATTCAAGTTACGTTATAAGCACATGAATACAACTAAGATACGTGAACTCATGTAATGAGTAGTACATGAGGTACGTGAAAGCACATGAGAACATGTAAAAACATGAACTAGTACGAGTACAAGGAGTACCTGATACACATGATAAAGTACATAAACATGAAATACCCGATGCACCCGTAGAGGGATAATATCTCAGGAAGGGATCCATATAGTACTAATCCATGAAGATACGTGTCAGCATCATGTAGAGTAATCTAGAGTAAGAATATAGTCCAGACAGGTATAAAAAGATCAGAGAATGTACTCGCCTGCTATCTGAAAGTCCGAGATGAAAGTACTGTCCGAGGAGTGGTGTCTGGCTCCTATTTAGAACAGTACGAGTCACAACAAGTCCAGAATAGAAATGTAATGCACTACAATACGTTCTACATGAATCTAGGTCAATCTAGACCAAAGTCAACTCTTGGTCAACTCTGGTCAACCCTAGAAGTCAAACTAGGTCAACCAAGTCTAATCTAGGTCAAACTAGTCTAATCTAGGTCTAACAAGACTATTCTAGGTTGTACCAGGCTATTCTAGGCAATACCATGTCAAGCCTACCAATACACACCTACACATGACATATATCTAGCCTATAGCCTACTAGACACATCTACCAAGATATCCTTTATAGCTAATCAATACACATATTGGTTATCTATACATTACATACACCATATATCATAACATACCACATAATATTATATATATACAAAATATTATGTCATATGGCATCCCATGCTCTATATGTATCTAACACAAAATCCTATATATCATAACATGAATCCCACATATCATGACACCATATATATAATATATATATCAAAATACATATACACATATATAGGAAACTGGTATATATATAGAACAATGCTTATATATATACACACACATAGGGAGTGAGGGGATAACACATGAACACATGTGTATGTGTGTGTGTTCAAAACTGGAAAACAGTGTATATATGCACAGGCAATCAGTTAGCAGTAATAATATGGTTCAAAACCATTTTAGGTTTATGTTCATTCAGAAAACCAAACAGTTACAGTTGATAGGAACACCCCATAGCTAAAACAGTTCACAAACAACTCCTATAATTGAATTCTCAGTTTTTGAAACTCAAAAGAAGGAGAACTCAGGTTCAGCCATTCCAAAGGAAGGAAATCAATTTAAGTTCAATTCAACAATGCAAAAACAGGAAATGTAGTATTCAATACTTTCAACCTCCTTGTCAATTCTCAGGTTATACAGTGAAGCTACCCACAAGAAATCTGGAAATTTATTTGTGAATAAAAAAGAAAACTGTGAAGGGAACCATCACTTCTAAACCAAGTTTAATGCAACATTGCAACAATGAAAATGAAATCAGTTTTAACCCAACCTAACATCCTATTCCCAGGTTTGAATTAACAGTTAACAACAGTTCAATAAATAGGAAAAACTGGACTCAACATCAGTAAATCACACATTAACAAACCATTCACAGGTTAAAGTTCATTAATCAAACCATTCTCATTCCCAGGTTTCTATAGTTAATACATTGCAAATATAGGAAGGTTCAACCAACTTTCATTTTCAGTATAAGGAAGAACCAAACTCAGGTTTTTACCAATTCGAAATTGAACTCAATCCATATTCAAAAACCTCAATACATAACCAAAAGCCTACAATTGAATAAAATATCTTAGTTAATATAAATGTAACATGTGGGGATCAATTTAGTTGAGGAACACATAAACAACAGGGAATTAAAGGTTGAAAAAGAAACTGGAAATGTATGCATCAGAGCTATGTATCAGGAATTTCAGTTCAACCAATTCGAGCCAAAACTCCACATTAAACCCAAACAAATATGTAACCCTATAATAACAGAGATTAAACATGATATTTAGAATCTAATTAATCACTAAAACATCATTTAAAAACATTTAAAACGATTAAACATCAGAATATAAACACAGAACACGTACGCACACAGTGTGTCCCCGTGCAAACGAAAATACGTGTCCGACACGACATGAGGACTCGTGAAACTTTGCAAGCCTCGTGTCAGACAGTGTCCCATGCTACGCGTCCATTTACACGTATCGGGGTGGCGTATCCTGCGCGCAGTAGCCCCCGAGTAGTAGGAGAGCTACAGTGCCGTGCGTACGCCCCCGCACCCGCGTGTTCCCGTGTCCCCTACGACTCGACACGACACATAAATCACCATACGACACTGAAAATCCCTAAGCAATACCTAGGACTAATTTCCTGTTCAAATAGAATCCAAAAACTCGACTGGAATGTCCTTTGAGATATTTCGTCGAACACCTTAACTAAACCCTGATACGTGTCCGATATGGACACAAAATGGGTCCAAAACCTAGGGTTTGTCACCCCCATTTTTCGTTCTACGTATTTCCAGTATACGTATACGAAATCCTGACATGTATTTTTATTTTATGCCTGGCTAGCTAATTTCAGTTTAATCTTGATTAGGTTCATCATAGCATGTAATGGTTTAACTTGTTTATTTTTGGGATGTCTTGGTTTATTTCTTGGTTCATCATGATAAACCACCACCATTCCCCTTTATAACCCACCTAACTTCTCTCTCTCCTCCACTTTCTCATTAACTTCTTCTTCTTTCTCCATTAAACCCACCACCAACCAAGAACACCCCTTAGGCAAGTGCAATTTGCTTCTACAAGAGAGCCTATTTTATTGTTCCATTAGCTTCTCCTCATGTTTCTAAGATACATTAGAACTTGTCATTTTCCATTTTGAGGCTTTAAATCTTATAAATCTAGAAATTTGTTATTTTTGAATTTGGTGGTTTTGATCTATCAAACTTCTTTGTTTTCAAGTTTTGATGGTTCCATGTTGTAGGAAATTTTCTTCTACCCAATTTTGACCTTTGAAAAGTTGGATTTGGACTTGTTTTGACCAAGTTATGAACTTTTGAAGCTTTGGGTTTAACCATGGAGTTCTTACTGGTTGGAGAAGACAGTGAGCAGTGTGTAGAGCTTTTTAGCTTACGCCACTGAGCTGTGCACGCTCTTTAGCGCAGCGTACGCAGACTTGAGTACGCTGCCTGTTGACAGCGTGTCTATTTCGTACGTAGACTTGACTGGGTACGCAGGCATACTTGATTTCGTACGCAGACTTGACTGGGTACGCAGACTTGATTTTGTACGCAGACTTGACTGGGTACGCAGACTTGATTTCGTACGCAGACTTGACTGGGTACGCAGACTTGATTTCGTACGCAGACTTGACTGGGTACGCTGGCAGACTTGATTTCATACGCAGACTTGACTGGGTACGCAGACTTGATTTCGTACGCAGACTTGACTGGGTATACAGACTTGACTGGGTACACAGACTTGATTTCGTATGCAGACTTGACTGGGTACGCGGACTTGATTTCGTACGCAGACTTGACTGGGTACGCAGGCAGACTTGATTTCATACGCAGACTTGACTGGGTACGTAGGCAGAGACTTGATTTCGTACGCAGACTTGACTGGGTATGCGTGACCTGAGCGTACGACTACCCCTTGTCCCCCCTTGGTGTTTTATGTCCCCCATGTTCCTCTTTTATGATCTTGCACCCAATTCTATATCCCTATGCCTTTTGAGGTAGACTCGACATGAACCCGATATGATCTTGACATTATTTATGAATGTAATCTGAACATGGCTTAGTGATGGAATTGCATGACCAGTGATCCGTTATGGTGCACTCACATGAACACGACATGGCTTTATGACCTTACAGGATAACTCTTGATAGTGACCCGCCATGGTGCACTCTTGACAAGTAATTTAACATGATAATTCTTGACGGTGGCCCATTGTGACGCACCCTTGCCTTGATAAGTAATCTTGATAAGTAACCCGACATGATAGCCGTGATACGCTGTTGCGACGGCCCACCTGACATGCTAAGTGAATTCTTGACACCGTGGATAATTGTATTGAATATGCTTGTGTAAGCAACCAGTCTTGTCTCGCATCATGTCTAGGATATATATCCCTGGTTACCACGGTCAGGGATTCATACCGAATCTGACTAGGTTAATAACTAGATTGATCAAATAGAGCATATAGAGAGGTATTCCGGCTACAAGCAATCCCGTTATCTGGGCGCCTTCCTTGATGGACTTGTAGCATGCCGACGAGTAGGGCACATTTCCAGCTCACTGCTATGTGGGGTACTACATGAAATGATTACCATGCACACCGTCGTGTGTTGCATCCAAGTCACCTAACAAGGCATGATAACTCTAAGCTTGAACCTTGCGTCTGGATAACCTGGATAGTCTGCAGGGCTTGTGGCCGTAGGCGTACCTCATTGCATCTTGCTAGTAGCTAAGCTTGTGATAACCCTAGTTAGTTAAGTATTAAGTCGTACTCTTTGCTTGGCCGTGAATGATGGATGGAGTTCTATCTTGTTTAGTCTTGCCTAGATCCAGTACATAGAAAACTCCGGGCATGCTTGTTTTATGCTTTACTTTGTTGACAATTGGTTCGAGGCTAAGTTCTATTCAGGTGAAGGGTTACAACCCCGGTCCTTGTTTGGTTCACGGGTTGTAACTTGGGTACCGGAATAGTCCTTTAGTTATCTTATCGTTTATCTTTCGGTTCTCTTTAACTCATGTCTTATGATTATTTCACTTGTGACTTATGTGCTGACATGCTGGTTTTAGTTCTTAAGTGAAGCCTCTTTTGTGGCACTTGCTCTTTCTGGGGTCTGACCCAGCTGGTTTTGTATGGCCAGATTTTGGAGCAGCTACCGAGGATCTCCCAACTTTCCTGCCAGATGGTGAACACTAGAAGGAATCCTGGCAACGAGTGGGTTTTTATTTTGCTCTCCCACCCTCTTGTAAAAATATTCTTTTGAGGCGTTTAGCCGCCGAGCAAGTGTTAGCTCGTTTGTAACTTTACTTACTGTCTGCCTACGAGCTGTAGCATGATTGACGAATCCTAGGGTTGATCATGTATGACTTAACTCTTGCTAGTCTTCGTGTTTTGTATGACTAGCTTCATGATCATCTGAATATGTAATGTATGGGACGCCTTACTTTGTATGTCTGATGATCTACCATCTTGTTATATGTACTCGCTTGCTGGAGATTAAGACACTAGGCTTGTTATTGACCTTAGGAGACTGATGGCTTGTAGTAAACCCTCATGCATCTAGACAGCCGTGACCGTATTGCGAGGTAAGAATCACTTTAATATATGTAGCTGGCTGTGTCTGTCCCCCGCTCTCCAGTATTCTGGTTCTGGGGCGTGACACAGTTTAAGTGGTGGCCCATGCAGGTCTTGTAACTCAAGATGTGTGAGGGTTTACCGGATAGATGTCTCAATCAGCACTCGCCTTTGATCTCTACTCGTGCCTCCCGATCTTTCAGAATCCTTGACCTGATCGCATGTTTGTGTCTTCGATCTATTATGGTCCTCTCTTATTGTTCCCCCTATCGTTTCTTCAGCAACCTTGTTCCTGGTCCTACCGACCAGCAAGGCGGAGCGCCTCCCGTGGACCAGCAGCAACCAGAAGATCAGGTCCAGCACTCAGGAGCAGCTTCCCGAGTCATGCCTACCGGGGATCCAGTTCAGCCAGTCCAGCCTGCAGAGCATGACGATGGCACCTTGGCGGGTCTCATCAGAACATTGCTTGCATCTCAAGATCGTCGGGGTGATGCCCTGTACCAGGCAGTACAGGATGCCATGGGCCGTGTTGGTTATCAAGGGAATAGTGCGGCTAGCAGTTTCAAGCGCCTCAACCCTCCCTTCTTTGATGGGAGTGAAGACGCTATTGCAGCCGATGCGTGGCTCCAGGACATTGAGATTATCTTAGATGCAGCCAAGACTCCAGAAGGAGAGAAGGTAGCTGTGGTACGTCTACAGTTATTGGACCTAGCCCGCACCTGGTGGGCGATGATAGCAGTTGGTTTGGCAATGCCTGTTCCGTGGGCGGTATTCAGTGACAAGTTTCAGATCAAGTACTTCGATGCTGTGGCACGGCATGACCTACAAACGAAGTTCACCAATCTCAGGCAGATGAGCAGGACGGTCGATGGATATGTGACCGAGTTTTCAAGACTGAGTCGGTTTGCTCCCACTTTGGTGGCAACCGAGTTTGATCGAGCGCAGTGGTTCCAGCAGGGACTCCACCTAGAGATCATTCTAGCAGTAGAGCAGTTTGAGCATCAGACCTTTGATGCTGTTTTGCGGGCAGCTAAGAGGCATGAGTATACCTCGCAGAGAATTGTAGACAGAATTGGAGGGCGGAAGCGGTCCCATGGTCAGATGATCCAGTCTTCAGCCCCAGCCCCGGCAGCTAGGGCCTTGACCATTGGAGCTCCAGGGCAACATCAGTTACGTCGGTTCAGCATTCGGCTCCGACGTATCCTCAGCAGCAGAAGCGGAGGCAGTCTTCCACAATGGGCTGCACTCATTGTGGGAAGCCAGGGCATGTAGTGTCATAATGTCGCCGAGCACAAGGATTGTGTTTGGCTTGTGGGGCACCGGATCACATGATAGGGTCCTGCCCACAGAGAGCCGGTTCATCCTCATCGGCTCAGACTAGTCCCTCAGTGAGGGGACCAGCACCAGTGCAGCAGCAGCAGTATCAGCCTCCGAGGCCATTGCCGCCTCAAGCTCAGGCATTCCAGCAGCAGCGATCGCAGCAGTATGCCCAGGTCCAAGCTCAGGTTCAGAACCGCCAGAGAAGTTTCCAGCAGAGGGGACCAGTACCCAGAGGGCACGGTCAAGCGATGGCTGTGACCGTAGAGGAGGAGTTAGCATCAGGTGAGGTGGTGGCAGGTACCATTCTCGTCAACTCTTTTCCTGCATCAGTATTATTTGATTCAGGTGCATCGCATTCATTTATATCTGCACGATTCGCGACACGGATAGGACTGGAGCCCGAGTCATAATCAGTAAGGCTCAATATACTTACTGGTAACTGACTTGTGGGTGTAGATAGGGTATTTTCCTTGTGTCGAATCGTAGCCAGCGGTAGAGAGTTTCCCGCTAGGTTGATAGAGTTTCCGATGGCCGATTATGATGTGGTCCTAGGAATGGATTGGTTGAGGGACCAGTATGCTAGTATAGATTGCCATGCCGACAAGATTATTTTTAGTGTTCTCGGTGAGCCAGAGTTTTCATTTTCTCGAGGCGGAGTAGAACCTTCTTCCCCAGCATTGCGGATGGTCGTAGCAGCAGCAGTTCAGTTTCCCAAAGTTGTAGAAGAGTTTTCTGACGTATTTCCCGAAGAGCTTCCAGGCATGCCCCCAGAGAGAGAGATAGAATTCACTATCGATTTGATTCCAGGGACGGCACCAGTGTCAGAAAGAGTCTATAGGATGGCACCATCAGAGTTGGAGGTCCTGTACAGGATGATTGAAGAACTGAGAACCAAGGGATTCATTCGTGCTAGCGGATCACCTTGGGGAGCTCCGATGCTTCTTGTGAAAAAGAAGGATGGTACGTCAAGATTATGTGTTGATTATCGTACCTTAAACTCTGTAACCATTAAGAACAGATATCCTTTACCAAGGATAGATGATTTATTTGATCAGCTCGAGGGAGCGGCAGTATTCTCGAAGATTGACTTGCGGTCAGGGTACCATCAGATCAGAGTCAGAGAGCAGGACATCCCGAAGACAACATTCAGATCTAGGTATGGACATTAGGAGTTCCTTGTTATGCCATTTGGAGCGACCAATGCGCCGGCCGTATTCATGGACCTCATGAATCGTATCTTTATGCCCTATTTGGACCAGTTCGTGATAGTGTTCATAGACGACATCTTAGTCTATAGCAAGAACGACGCAGAGCATGAGCAGCATCTTCGTGTAGTTCTTCAGATTCTCAGGGAACACCAGTTGTACGCGAAGTTCAGTAAGTGTGAGTTTTGGTTGGATCGTATCTCGTACTTGGGTCATATCATCACCAGAGGTGGAGTGGAAGTTGATCCCCAGAAGATAGTGGCTATAGAGACATGGCCAGTACCTAGCACCGTTGCAGAAGTTCGGAGTTTTCTCGGATTGGCCGGCTATTACCGACGCTTTGTGTCAGACTTTGCTCGGATTTCAGCGCCACTGACGCAGTTGACCCGTAAGGATGTGCAGTTTGCATGGACAGCAGAGTGTCAGAGTTCATTTGAGAAGTTAAAGCGGAGATTGATGACGGCCCCCATTCTCACTCTTTCCGACGGGACGGAAGGATTTTCAGTTTATTGCGACGCATCCGGCAAGGGATTAGGATGTGTCTTGATGCAGCATGGTAAGGTAGTCGCTTATGCGTCCCGTCAACTTCGTGACCATGAGAGGAATTACCCAACCCATGACCTGGAGTTAGCAGCCGTAGTTTTTGCATTAAAACTTTGGAGACATTATTTGTATGGAGATCGGATGGAGATTTTCACCGACCACAAGAGTCTGAAGTATGTGTTTACCCAGAAGGATCTTAATATGCGTCAGAGGAGATGGCTAGAGCTACTTGTGGATTATGACATCAGCTTGCAGTATCATCCTGGGAAGGCCAACGTGGTAGCAGATGCATTGAGCAGGAGAACCGGAGTTTATTTTCTAACAGTGCAGCCAGAATTGTTAGCAGATCTTCAAAAAATGGGTATTAAATTTGTTCTTCCTTCCAGTGTGGCATTGATGGCCAGTATGCAAGTTCAGTCCAGCATAGTTGAGAGGATCAAGTTAGCTCAGTCTATGGACTCTAAGCTTCAGCAGCTTAGGGCAGAATGTGTGGCAGGACAGAGACCAGAGTTATGCATTCATGAAGATGGTACACTCCGACATGGGAGGCGTCTTTGTGTATCCAGTGGTGACATCAGATAAGAAATTATAGCAGAAGCCCACAGTTCTCAGTATTCCATTCACCCCGGCGGTACGAAGATGTATCGTGATATTCGGCAGCATTATTGGTGGAAAGGCATGAAGAGGGAGATAGCCCGGTTTGTCTTTCGTTGTTTAGTTTGCCAACAAGTTAAGGCTGAACATCAGAGACCAGCTGGACTTCTTCAACCTTTATCGATCCCAGAATGGAAATGGGAGCACATTACCATGGATTTTGTAACTGGATTACCTAGATCCCCAGCAGGGAGAGATGCCATCTGGGTTATAGTTGATCGTCTCACGAAGGTAGCTCATTTTCTTCCTTTCAGAATCGGCCAGTCGACGGATCAGCTTGCAGAGATGTACCTCAGGCAGATAGTCAGATTGCATGGAGTGCCAGTCAGTATTGTGTCCGACAGAGATTCGAGATTCACCTCGCACTTTTGGCGGAGTCTTCAAGAGAGTTTGGGGACTCGTCTCAAGTTCAGTTCAGCCTACCATCCGCAGACAGATGGTCAGTCAGAACGTACGATCCAGACTCTTGAAGACATGCTGCGGTCATGTACACTCGACTTCGGTGGTTCGTAGGAAGATCACCTACATCTCGTAGAGTTCTCGTACAATAATAGTTTTCAGGCTTGTATCCATATGGCACCTTTCGAGCCCTTGTACGGCAGGAAGTGCAGATCTCCTTTAGCTTGGGACGATATCGGTAAGAGGCAAATGCTTGACCAGAGATGGTGACGCGGACTATTGAGGTGGTCAGACAAGTCCGAGATCATCTTCGAGTTGCCCAAGATCGCCAGCGTCATTGGGCCGATTCTCATCGGCGTCCCCTTGAATTTTCTGTCGACGACCACGTATTCCTTAGGATCTCGCCTACCCGTGGCGTCATTCGATTCAGCGTACGGGAAAAGCTCAGTCCTAGGTATATAGGGCCGTTTGATATTCTAGAGCGAGTAGGTGATGTATCCTATCGTCTCGCTCTTCTGTCGTCGTTACGTGAGGTACATGATGTCTTTCATATATCCCAATTACGACGGTATATCCCGGATCCGAGTCATGTCCTTGATCATTCGGAATTGGTTGTTGGTACCAACCTTTCGTATGAGGAGAGACCCGTATCCATATTGGACCGGAGGGAGAAGATACTCAAGAACAAGACTATCAAGTTAGTCCGTGTTGCTTGGGGTCATCACTCTTTGGGTGAGTCAACATGGGAGCGTGAGGATGATATCCGATCGCGATATCCTGACCTGTTTGACTCGTAAGGTATAATGTCTTCTTATGCCTTATGCTTAAGTTCCTTGCTTGCATGAATGATTGCTTGATTGACTGCTAGTTCTGTATTGTCTGCAATTGATATAGCTTGCTCGACATCTCTAGCCTCTTGATTAAATTTCGAGGACGAAATTCTTTTAAGGTGGGTAGAGTTGTCACCCCCGTTTTTCGTTCTACGTATTTCCAGTATACGTATACGGAATCCTGACATGTATTTTTATTTTATGCCTGGCTAGCTAATTTCAGTTTAATCTTGATTAGGTTCATCATAGCATGTAATGGTTTAACTTGTTTATTTTTGGGATGTCTTGGTTTATTTCTTGGTTCATCATGATAAACCACCACCATCCCCCTTTATAACCCACCTAACTTCTCTCTCTCCTCCACTTTCTCATTAACTTCTTCTTCCTTCTCCATTAAACCCACCACCAACCAAGAACACCCCTTAGGCAAGTGCAACTTGCTTCTACAAGAGAGCCTATTTTATTGTTCCATTAGCTTCTCCTCATGTTTCTAAGACACATTAGAACTTGTCATTTTCTATTTTGAGGCTTTAAATCTTGTAGATCTAGAAATTTGTTATTTTCGGATTTGGTGGTTTTGATCTATCAAACTTCTTTGTTTTCAAGTTTTGATGGTTCCATGTTGTAGGAAATTTCTTCTACCCAATTTTGACCTTTGAAAAGTTGGATTTGGACTTGTTTTGACCAAGTTATGAACTTTTGAATCTTTGGGTTTAACCATGGAGTTCTTACTGGTTGGAGAAGACAGTGAGCAGTGTGCAGAGCTTTTTAGCTTACGCTACTGAAATGCGCGCGCTCTTTAGCGCAGCGTACGCAGACTTGAGTACGCTGCCTGTTGGCAGCGTGTCTATTTCGTACGCAGACTTGACTGGGTACGCAGGCAGACTTGATTTCGTACGCAGACTTGACTGGGTACGCAGACTTGATTTCGTACGCAGACTTGACTGGGTACGCAGACTTGATTTCGTACGCAGACTTGACTGGGTATGCTGGCAGACTTGATTTCGTACGCAGACTTGACTGGGTACGCAGACTTGATTTCGTACGCAGACTTGACTGGGTACGCAGACTTGATTTCGTACGCAGACTTGACTGGGTACGCAGACTTGATTTCGTATGCAGACTTGACTGGGTACGCAGGCAGACTTGATTTCGTACGCAAACTTGACTGGGTACGCAGGCAGAGACTTGATTTCGTACGCAGACTTGACTGGGTACGCGTGACCTGAGCGTACGACTACCCCTTGTCCCCCCTTGGTGTTTTATGTCCCCCATGTTCCCCTTTTATGATCTTGCACCCAATTCTATATCCCTATGCCTTTTGAGGTAGACTCGACATGAACCGGATATGATCTTGACATTATTTATGAATGTAATCTGAACATGGCTTAGTGATGGAATTGCATGACCAGTAACCCGTTATGGTGTACTCACATGAACACGACATGGATTTATGACCTTACAGGATAACTCTTGATAGTGACCCGCCGTGGTGCACTCTTGACAAGTAATTTAACATGATAATTCTTGACGGTGGCCCGTTGCGACGCACCCCTGCCTTGATAAGTAATCTTGATAAGTAACCCGACATGATAGCCGTGATACGCTGTTGCGACGGCCCACCTGACATGCTAAGTGAATTCTTGACACCGTGGGTAATTGTATTGAATATGCTTGTGTAAGCAACCAGTCTTGTCTCGCATCATGTCTAGGACATGTATCCCTGGTTACCACGGTCAGGGATGTAGGAGCGTAAAAAGTGCTTCAAAGAAAGAGTCATCTCATTCGTAAGTGGCCTGCTTTACGCCTAACAGAACGGGTAATTTCTTTACGCCCAAGACAAGGCTAATTGTATTACGCCTAAGCAGATTGATCACTTTACGCTTGGGTCTGCACCGGTGATTTTACGCCAAGGATTGAGCAGCCTCTTTCACACTGGACAAAGGCTATCAAATCTCGCATTTAATGCAGACTTTGACATGAAGATATCAATGATGGCATTTACCACAGAGTTCAATGGAATTTGTCTCATACAAAGACCATTGTTGTCGTTTATAGAGATCGAGCTACTTTACGCTCACTGAATGGTTTCTTTTACGCACGGAGGTTTACATGAGTCCTTACGCTCATAAAAAATAATGTGTGCGTGAAGTCTATTTGAGCCTTTTACGCTCAAGGTTATTCAATAACTACTTTACGCTGGAAACCTATGACAGAGCTAGTTTACGCTCATCCTTTTACGCCCTATTCGTTCTGGCCAGTTTGGAACGTGGTGTGCCTACGTGGTCTTCATGCCACATATTTCGAAGAACATGTGTACATGTATCATATTCTTACTGAAATGATGGGACACGTGTCAGTATATACAGAGGATGATTCTGATCGTGGAGGGCAGTTGTTAGCGTAAAGACAGATGTTGATGCTCTTTTACGCACGAAAGCCCCAGTCTATAAATAGACTCATTTTCCTCATACAACGGACACAGACAGACAGAGAGAGACAGGAGAGAATACAGAGATCAGAGCTTCGAGATTTTGATTCTCTAGAGCATCCTTCTTCAACTTTTCTTCCAGAACAAAGTGAAGCAAAGCAGGAAAGCATTCGGCCTCGCCATCAGTGTCCAAGTGCGTCGATACCTTTCTGGTGCATTAGTTCTTCCAAATTGTTCTACTTCAAGCAGTGATCTTCATCATCATCATATGGTCCAAGGAACAAAGTGATCATTTACGAATCAGACTTCCATAGCAATACTTTCCCAGAATCGAATTTGTACTTCTTGTACTTTTTCTTCTTGTTTTTTGTTTTCAAAAGCCAATTCCTCCAAGGCATTTTGTTAATCGAAACAAAAATGGCGACTCTGCTGGGGACGACCTTCTCCTCTGACGAGGAGGTGATTGCTCAATATGATGATGTTTCGGTCGGTTCGACCAAGAAGACTCTGGTGGTACACTTCGACCAGACTGTCTATGAAGAAATGCTCCGAACTGGGGGTGGTTCTCGCCATTCCAATGTTCAAAAGTCTCGCAAAGCACGAAAAGTTTGGATTCCCAAATCCAAAGTGATTTCTGATCTCTCTGCTGCTTCTGATGACAAAGGGATTCTTCCCACTCCTGTCATAGGGGCTCCCGTTCATAACGAGGCAGTCCCTACTTCAAAGTTGCACTCGAAGTGTGACGATTTGTCTCCCGTTTGTAACGGTGAAGATAACCAGGTTTCACGCCCACTACGTAAAAATCAAGTTTCACGCTCAGTAGGTAAGAACCAAATTTTACGCTCAGTTCATAAGAATGAGACTCCCATTCGTAATGGGGCAGACTCTAAAGCTTGTGCTTCTGGGTGTAAGAATCAGTCTCCCGTCGGTGACGTGGTAGGCCCAAATAAATTACGCTCCTCGCGTAAAACAAAATCTCCCGTTGGTAACGTGGTAGATAACAAGATTTTACGTTCCATGCGTAAAGATAAATCTCCTATCTATGACAGTGTAGATGAAATCCATTATGATGCTCACATGTCGATGTGAATGTATCTAAACGTGTGCAGCATAAAAATATTGTTGGTACAACTTCTGTTCTACACCAACAACCTTCTTATACTGCTTTACGCAAGGTACCAAATTTACAAATCACACGCCAAGAAAATGGAGTCCTGCGTGCTAAATCTCAAGATTTACGCACACAATTCCAAATGCGTAGAAATGTACAATTTGGTTCTGCGAATGCAGCCAGTAATCTTCTTTATACATAAGGGACTAAACATTTTTCTACCCCCAATGTAATAAAGAAGAATACTTCATCCACTCCTTCTGACTTGTGCGAATTGCTAATGCAAAAGCGTAAGAATAGACAATCTCCGGTGACATTCCCCCAAGAAAAACATCTTTGTGAATACCACCAGGTTGTAATTAACTGTTGTTGTTCAGCTTCAAGACGATCGGTTTTTGATCGATTGAGTTTTAATACACCTCCACATCAAGCTGAAGACCAAGAACATGAGCTGCCATATGTGTCAGTCAACATGGCATCTCATACTAATAGAGGACGACGTCCAAGACGGAACACGTCCCAAACTCCAAGTAAACAACAGTTCAACAGGCTTCTTGATTCCTTTGAAGGAGTATATCAGAATACTCGATCAAGAAGACAAAGACAATTGCAGACTTCTGATTCAGAGGCTGGGGGTACTCAATCTCTTGAGTCTGACACCGATAGCGTGGATTCGTACTTCTATACAAACCCTTCTGTATCTTCAAGAGAGGTTGAATCCTACGCTGTTGGAGATGAACCAGAGACGTCATCTGCTAATACAGAACAACGTCTCACTGCTGTTGAACAATCACTGAAGGATATGCTTAATATGGTGCAAAGCATGCATCAAATAATTTTGAATCGGCAAACTGCTCAACCGACAGTAGTAATACCGGCACCAGTAGCAGCACAAACTCAAGATAGTCAAGGGGCTGAAATACCTTTGAACATTCAAGAGCCTGCTGCTAATCAAAATTCTGCATCTCCGGATCCCATCATTCCAGAAGATGTACCACCTCCAGTGGGGGTCATGGTGCATCCAACGGCTACTCAGTCGAATGTGCTTCCTCAAACCAGCGAAGCTATTCAAGCAGTGCGTGAACTTAAAGCACAGTTTAAAGTTTTAAGGCACAAAGATCAACTCCAGAGGCTAGGGATTAAGCAACCTTATCCTTCTCATTGGAATGATGTACCCTTTCCACCGAAGTTCAAACCACAATCCATGGTTTTGTTTGATGGAAAAGCATCTCCCAGTCAATATATCAACTACTTTGATATTATGACTGTACACTTGCAGAAAAATGATGCTCTTCTCACTCGAGTGTTCATCGGGTGTCTGTCGGGTTCAGCTTACGACTGGTATCGTAGCTTACCCGATAACTCTATTTCGTCTTTTAACGAATTCAAAGCAATATTCCTCTCCCGCTTCTATGAAGGAGGTATGGACATGAACATGTCCTCCTTGATAAAAATCAAACAAAGGAGAAAGAAGATACTCGGACGTTTATTGAACGTTTCCGACAGGCTACTCTAAAGATGCCTTCTGGTATGCCAGATTCAGCGTTGATTGACACATGCAAGATGAATCTGCGACCATCCATTGCTGTCTTCACAGGTTCCCAATTCTCAGATTGGGCTTCATTTATCATAGCAGCAGTTTCTGCCGAAACCAATGGTAGGTTGGCTCGCGAACATGGGATGATTTTCGCTTCAGAAGATAAAGGAAAGAAAAATAATCCTGGTAATAATCCTGGCAATCGTAATGTGAAAGGAAAAGATACTCTTATGGTTAATCTTTCCAAGAACAAAACGATGTCAGGTAATCAGGAATCCTCCAGGTCAAAAGAAGAATACTCTTTTGACAAAAGTGATATTCCAGAGATATTCCAATGTCTGGTGAAAACTGGTAAACTTCAGATTCCAGAACCAAAGAGGCCTAATGAGGTGAATCTGACCGACAATCCCAAGTATTGTATCTATTATAGATACATTAATCATCCTACCAGTGCTTACTATGTCTTAAAAAAGAAGATCCAAGAGCTGATAAATGGTGGCGCCATTGCTTTAACCAATGATGACCATACGGTGACAACCAATATGGTTTCTCTTCAGTTTGGGGATTTTCCTCCACAGCAAGTTCCAGATAGAATTATACCAATTCTGAAGGCGACGATGAAGATTATGAATATCCCGCCTGCCAGGGAAGAAAATACAGGATTGCTGCCTCTCACATTGAAGAATGGTGAAATCATGTGGGTACATCCTGACTTAGTGCCTGAACTGGAAAATGAAGGTAAAACTTCAAAATCCAAGAAAGGCAAGAAAGTCAAAACTTGCAACATGATTTCTCATATTATTCCAGATCCTGATGACTTGGATCATTTATGGGACGGCCTCCCTCTGGAAGATAGACTGAAAGGACTAAACATCTATCCTTCAAGTCTAGCTCCTCCTACCAAGCTCAAGCTTACTCATCAGCAGTGGCTAGCTATGAATAGTGTTCCTTTATACCGGGCACAACAAGTCTTTGCTGCTTATGAAAAAGCTCCAACAAGGATTTCTCCTCGTATCCCGAATCCTTCTTCTTCCTTAACTACAGAGACGTCTGTACTTCATTCTTCTGTAGTTGTAGAGATTCATTCCTCTTCCTGTGCTGAAACGCCTGTTCAAAGTCCACTGCCTATCCATTTGTATAGTCAGCAATCTGTTATTCTCATGAAGAAGATAGGTTACGACTTTCAAAAGGCAGAAGGTTTGAACCATGATAAAGGAATCCATCTTCCTTTACAAATTCAAAATCAGAATTCTACCGCTGGATTGGGTTCTAAAATTCCTCGTAACAGTCCTCACAAGAAGAAGGCTAAAGAAAGAAAGACTAAATCCTGTAATATGGTACTTTCTTCTCCTGAGTCTGAGGAAGAAACTTTTGCTGGTACAAGATCTAGAAAAGAGTACCACAAAGACTATGAGGGATCCTCCAAAGAAGCAGAAGATGTAGTGGAAACGCTACCGGTTCAACCTTCTCCTGTTCCTGCTAAACCATCTGTGGTTGAAAAGGGGAAACAGAAGGCAGTACGCTTTGATATCCCATTGAAGTCTGCTTCCAGTCAGGGGGTGACAATGAAGCCTTACAAGTTCGATATTCTAGCTCAGTTAGCCAATACTCCGGCTAGATTGTCTATATTTGAACTGCTTCGCCTCTCCAGAGAAAGCAGAGAGACTTTGAGCGAAGCTTTACTTCAACCAGATTCATGCTTAGCTCAACTCAAGACTCCCGATAATATGCCAGTGTCATGTACACAATGTCATAGCGTGATGGAAGCAATTTCCAACATCATCTTCACACAAGAGGATATGCTATTGAAACACAATAAGCATAATAGGCCTCTGTGCTACACTGGATATATCGGATCCACTGAAATTGACAGGATCTACATTGATCCCGGTCCTCAATCAGCATAATTCTTCAGAGTATGCTAAGACCCCTGAGGATTCCTACTAGTGAGCTCACTTACACTAGTACCACTATTGTTGGTTTTAACTCTGGCAAGAGTAAGCCACTGGAGAAGATTCGGTTGCAGATTCAGATCGACGATCTTCGAACCCTGGTAACTTTCTATGTTATCAACTCGGATGTATCCTACTATATTCTTCTTGGAAGACCGTGGATTCATGAGCACAATATTGTGCCTTCAACTCTCCACCAATGCTTCAAATATGTGGATTCCTAAGGAGTTGTGAAAACTAAATTTGCTGATATTAATCCTTTCAAGGGTGTCGAAGCCTACTTCTCTGATTCAAAGTTTTATAAACAAGAGCATATGAAAGAGATATCAGACATGGCTGAAGAATCATCATCTGAGGATCAGTCTGTCAATGAAGATCCACCAGAAGAACAACCCTTGAAGATCATGGTCAAGGGACGAATCCAACCTCAACTTGTCAATGATCAACCTTTGATAATCAAGGTTAAAGGAAGAACTCAAACTTCATCTGAGGAATCAATAAAATATCCTGCTAAGAGCCAAGTTTAACCTTTTATGATCAAAGTTAAAGGACGTACTTCTGGTACGAATGATCCAGAATCACCATTGATCGTCAATATTGGCAATTCTATGCAGAAGACGGATGATGGTCCACCGTTGACTAATCTGAAGCGTAGCAATCAGACTGTAAATGATGTAAATATTGCTCATCTCTTTGATATCAATGAAGATTTCCTTTTCGAGTATATGGCTGTCAAGTTTATTGAGAGAATGACTTTATCTTCTGATAATCAAAGTCATCAATATAAAGACAGCATAGATTCCTCATATGATGAATCTAGACAGATATTCTCAGTCAATATGGTTCAAACCGATGATGAATCAGAGCCATTTGAGAATGATCCTTGGGCTCAACAGATGGATACTCAATAGGAACTTCGTTTTGAACAGCGACAACCACCTACAGAGGATGAGGTTATCCAGATCGATGTTGGAAATGGAATTACGCCCAAACGAATATTCATCAGTAAGAATCTTTCTGAAAATGAAAAGGAAGAATTGACAAAACTTATCAAAGATTATATTGACATCTTTGCATGAAGTTATGAGGATATGCCAGGACTAGATCCTAAAGTTGCTACTCATAAACTTAATATTTTGCCTAACGTCAAACCTGTAAAACAACAGGAATGACGCTTTAGACCAGATATGATGGATACAATTGAAACAGAAGTCAAAAAGCTGATCACTTGTGGTTTCGTTCGTGAAGAACAACACCCTGATTGGGTGGCCAATATCGTTCATGTTATGAAGAAGAACGAAAAAGTCCGAGTTTGTATAGATTACCGAGATCTTAATACAGCTTGTCCAAAGGACGAATTTCTACTTTCCATTACTAATGTCATGATAGACAATACATGCGGTTTTGAACGTATGTTTTTCATGGACGGATTCTCAGGATACAATCAGATCAAGATGCATCCAGAAGATGAGAAGCATACATCTTTTCGAACACCCCTTGGGGTTTTCTGCTATACGGTTATGCCGTTTGGTCTTAAAAATGCCGGTGCCACATATCAACGAGCTATGAGATATCTTTCAAAAACATCTACGGAAAATAGTTGAATGCTATGTAGATGACATTGCTGTTAAAAGTCGGTCAAAGAATGATCACATTCAAGACTTGAAGACAGTTTTTGAATTGATGCGTCAACATCAATTGAAAATGAACCCTACTAAATCTTTCTTAGGGTTTCCAGTGGCAAGTTTTTAGGATTTGTCATTACCTCTCAGGGTATCCATGTTGATCCTGATAAGGTTAAAGCAATTCTTGAAATGCGCCCTCCTCATAATCTGAAAGAACTCCGTGGCTTCCAGGGCCGTATTGCTTATATTAGAAGATTTATATCTAATCTTTCCGGGAGATGTCAACCTTTCTTCCGTCTATTAAAGAAAGGAGTATCTTTCGTCTGGGATGAAGCATGTCAAAATGCCTTCAATAATATTAAACAATATCTTACAAACCCACCTGTTCTGGTACCTCCGGTGATAGGAAGGCCATTTTTGCTGTACGTTCGGGCCTTGGATCATTCACTTGGCGCTCTTCTGGCACAAAAAAATGATATGGGTCATGAACAAGCAATATATTATCTGAGCAGAATGATGGTAGGAGCTGAACACAGATATACTCCTGTGGAAAAGGAATGTCTAGCTTTGGTTTTTGCCGTCCAAAAGACAAGGCACTATGTCACTGGATAGACTATTCATGTCATCTCCAGAATAAATCCCATTCGGGTATTGATGAGAAGACCGAACATTCTTAATTCCAGGTTAGCTACCTGGGCGATGTTGCTCACTCCTTATGACATGATTTATGTGCCTCAAAAATCAGTAAAGGGCCAAGCGTTAGCTGATTTCTTAGCTGCTCATCCTGTACCTGAAACTTCAAAGTTATATGAAGACATTCCAGACGAAGTAGTGGACTGCAACATGGCTTTGAAAAATGACATATGGCAATTATATTTTGATGGAGCATCACGAGTGGGACCTAAAGGCAATATTGTTTTTGGGGTAGGAATTGTCTTGGTTTCTCCCGACAAAATGGTTATATACCGTGCCTATTCTCTTAATGAGCCGTGCTCTAACAATGTAGCAGAATATAATGCTCTATTGATTGGTCTCCAAGTAGCAAAGCAATTGAATATCGGATTCCTAGAAGCTTATGGAGATTCACAATTGATCGTCAATCAAGTTAGAGGGACGTATGAAGTCAGAAACCCTGATCTCATCCCTTATCATCAGGTGGTAGTTGAGTTGGTCCTTTCATTCAAAGGATTCTTCATTGAATTTGTGCCATGTTCTCAGAATGTAGAAGCTGATGCTCTTGCCAGCTTAGCTGCAGATCTGGCGGTCCCGATCCGAAGGCAAAATACAATTACTTTGTTAGATCGAGACTTGTTCTGTGTGAAGAGTAATCTGCATATTGAACAAAGTTATGTTACAGAGGCAAGTTCCCAGCAGAAAGATTGGAGAACACCATTTATTGATTATGCAGTTCACGGAATCTTGCCTGAAGATCCTAAAGAAGCTGCATCAATTAAAAGACGATCATTTCGATTCTATTACGATCCGTCTTTACATATGCTATATCGGCGTTCATATGACGGACTCCTGCTGCGTTGTCTTTCAGAAAGCGAAGCCAAACAAACACTGCGTGAGGCTCATGATGGTGTCTGTGGTGCCCATCAACTGGGTCCAAAGTTGCAAGATCGTATTCGAAGAATGGGGTATTATTGGCCCTCTATGATAGCAGATGCTGTAGACTATGCCAGAAGATACAAAGCATGCCAGATTCACGCAGACTTTATTCATCAACCTTCTGAATTTCTACATCCTACAACAGCCTCTTGGCCTTTCGAAGCTTGGGATATGGACATCATTGGTCCTATTAACCCCCCTTCTGTCAAAGGACATCGGTTTATACTAGCTATAACCGATTACTTTTCAAAGTGGGCAGAAGCAGTTCCACTTGTTGAAGTAAAGACATCTAATGTAGTCAGCTTCATTAAACATCATGTCATTTATCGCTTCGGGATTCCTCGACGAATAATTCATGACAATGGACCACAATTTGCCAGCCAGGCATTTTATCGGTTCTGTGACAAGAACCGAATTCAAAATCTGGCTTCTACGACTTATAATCCGGCTGCTAATGGTTTAGCTGAAGCCTTCAACAAAACGATTATCAAACTTCTCAAAAAGTTTGTCTCTTCTAATAAAAGAGATTGGAATGAGAAGCTTAGAGAATGTTTATGGGCATACCGAACAACAGTCCGGACTCCTACTGGTTTTACACCATTTTCACTGGTTTATGGTTGTGAAGCTATCCTCCCATTGGAAATCTAGATCCCTTCTCTCCGAATCGCTATTGCTAATGAGCTAACTACAGAGAATAATGATCGCTTATGCCTCCAAGAACTTGAAGGATTGGACGAGAAGCGTCTTCAAGCACAACAGCATATTGAGCTATATCAAGCCCGTATATCTCGAACTTTCAATCGTAAAGTCAAAGAGAGGGTATTCAAAATTGGCGAGCTTGTGTTGGTTGTCCGGAGACCAATGGTGATGACTCACAAGAGCAAAGGGAAGTTCCAAGCGAAATGGGAAGGCCCGTATGTGATTGAGTCCGTGTTCTCTAATGGTGCTTATCGATTGTCAAAACCCAACGGCGATCTGCTCATGCTGCCGATCAATGGCAAATTCCTTAAGAAATACTATGTAAAAAAAAAGACAGGACAAAAATAAAACTTCTTTTATTCAAGATAAAAGATTAAGGACGAGGGCCACTCCCTTCCTTATTGAATACATAGTCAGCCAATGCAGAGAAGGCATTGTTTCCTGAACCCATAAAAAATTGGCAGACAACCATCCTCAGTGCTTCTTCTTCAGGAGTTTTCCCTGACTCTACTAGGAAAGCAAGAATGTCCTGGGGCGGCTTGGGCGTAGAAGAACTGTTGCCTACTTCAGTCGAGCTTGTCACTATTGGCTCAGCGGGGCATGTCTCAATGACGTCCTCAATGTCCCTAGAGACTTCATTCTTTTGTTGGGCATCCTCAGAAGACATTCTCAATTGAGGAGCAGAAATGAGAATGAAAGGTTACAGAGAGTTCTCGCCTATTTATAGAAGAGGATTATTAATGAACTGGTCTCTGAAATTGAAAATGACTTTTCATTTCCGAAAAGACCCGTTCGTTCACATTGCTAGGTTCATCCATTTAATTATGGAACTGAATCGTCCTTTCTTTTCCCGAGAAATACGTTGATTCGTCCGACATGTGTGCTCACAACATCTATCGTTTTATGCCCCAGCCACCAAGGTTTGGTTAAGCTGACTTCTCGTCTCCTGGGAGAAATTTTTTAAAATCTTCTATTCTTTATCAATTGATTAAAAAATAGGATTAGTTATTTATCATGTTTTCATAACCTCTGGATAAATGCTAAATCTACCTACTTTTCTTATCTATTATTTTCCATTTAACCTCTGCATAGAAATCAATCTAATTTTCTTTTGAGTTCCCACACACTGTCATGTCCATATTACCTCTGATAGTATTATGAACTCTAAATTAGAAAAGAAGATTTCATTATCTATCATGTCCATATTACATCTAGATAGATACAAATCATCGAGCATAGAAGAATTATCATTTCCACTCTCATATCATCATAAAAGTCTATTACATTTCTTAGACTTTTCTTTACAATGGAAATCTATTACATCTTGGATTTTTATTCTATACACCAAACAATGACCTAATAGAAATCTATTTTCTTCTCTGGATCTTCTCCGTCGGGTTCGTTGTTGGTGGCAGTTCCTGACTGTCTGAGCTCCAGTGGCAACCAGAACAGCAGGAATCAAACTCTGGTCTTCTCTCTCAGACGAGAGGAGAACCCCAGAGTATGGCAGCCCGAAGGCGTGTTGCTGCCAATACAATTGGTGGATTAGGGGCAGCATCTCAAAGGAGATAGGAACGTATCCAGCATTGGGATACGATTCCTAGTTCTGCCGTGAAAGGAACTCTACTACCCGATTTCTCGGGGTAGAGTTGACTCCACCATCCAACTCTCCGTGTATAAAGGCTCTTCCTACCAACGGAGGAAGACCCCTCTATCTCACGAAGAGTTCTGAGTTGTCTGATTTGTGCGTCAAAAGCGCATGAGCTCCCTGATGCCGGTGTCAGAAGAACGCTCTTCACAGCGTCAAAATCACCAATGCCAGTTCTGAAAAAGCTCTTTAACCAAGCTTCTGCAGAAAACAAAGAAGAAGAAGTGTCATCAAATACGCTAACTAAAGACAGATAGCAAGCCACGATTTTACGCCAGTACTTCAGCACGGCTTTTACGCCAGTGCTTCAAACAAGGCTTTTTATGCCAAGTGCTTCAGCACGGCTTTTACGCCAGTACTTCAGCAAGGCCTTACGCTCGTAAAATAGCTGTTTTCAAAAACAAGAAATTCGAAGACAGAAATTTACTTACGATCGAACTTGCCATTTGAGTCGAAAGGTTTGGCTCTAATGATGGTTGAATCTGCGCCTAATGATCGGCCATGCAAGGGAACGACGTTGAAAAGCTCCGCCATCTCTTATTTGAAGAACAACATCGCAGAAAGCTATCTTCAGAAGGATGAGTACGAGAATACATGAAACATTCTCGGCTATTTATAAAGACTGAAGAAGTTATTAAGATGAGCCTATTTCGGGAGAAGATCTTATTTAAAGGATCTTGTAACCATAAGATAGACACCACGTGTTGGTTTGTTTCTCGGGAATAAACAATCACGAAAGCAGTCAACAGAAGTGCATAAACAAATGCGCGTTCATAGATGGGGTTAAAACATCAAATATTTTATTTATAAAAGATGGGAGCGGATCCCTACATATAAAAGTCGCAGTAAACAGAATATTATTATTCTTTGGGTTGACAAAGGGATGCACCCAACTCACGCATATTGTGAATCCCAGAGTGACGCATCAGACGAAGAAATGCTTCCGCGTCACCCGGTCGTAGATAGATACAAATCATCGAGCATAGAAGAATTATCATTTCCACTCTCATATCATCATAAAAGTCTATTACATTTCTTAGACTTTTCTTTACAATGGAAATCTATTACATCTTGGATTTTTATTCTATACACCAAACAATGACCTAATAGAAATCTATTTTCTTCTCTGGATCTTCTCCGTCGGGTTCGTTGTTGGTGGCAGTTCCTGACTGTCTGAGCTCCAGTGGCAACCAGAACAGCAGGAATCAAACTCTGGTCTTCTCTCTCAGACGAGAGGAGAACCCCAGAGTATGGCAGCCCGAAGGCGTGTTGCTGCCAATACAATTGGTGGATTAGGGGCAGCACCTCAAAGGAGATAGGAATGTATCCAGCATTGGGATACGATTCCTAGTTCTGCCGTGAAAGGAACTCTACTACCCGATTTCTCGGGGTAGAGTTGACTCCACCATCCAACTCTCCGTGTATAAAGGCTCTTCCTACCAACGGAGGAAGACCCCTCTATCTCACGAAGAGTTCTGAGTTGTCTGATTTGCGCGTCAAAAGCGCATGAGCTCCCTGATGCCGGTGTCAGAAGAACGCTCTTCACAGCGTCAAAATCACCAATGCCAGTTCTGAAAAAGCTCTTCAACCAAGCTTCTGCAGAAAACAAAGAAGAAGAAGTGTCATCAAATACGCTAACTAAAGACAGATAGCAAGCTACGATTTTACGCCAGTGCTTCAGCACGGCTTTTACGCCAGTGCTTCAAACAAGGCTTTTTACGCCAAGTGCTTCAGCACGGCTTTTACGCCAGTACTTCAGCAAGGCCTTACGCTCGTAAAATAGCTGTTTTCAAAAACAAGAAATTCGAAGACAGAAATTTACTTACGATCGAACTTGCCATTTGAGTCGAAAGGTTTGGCTCTAATGATGGTTGAATCTGTGCCTAATGATCGGCCATGCAAGGGAACGACGTTGAAAAGCTCCGCCATCTCTTATTTGAAGAACAACATCGCAGAAAGCTATCTTCAGAAGGATGAGTACGAGAATACATGAAACATTCTCGGCTATTTATAAAGACTGAAGAAGTTATTAAGATGAGCCTATTTCGGGAGAAGATCTTATTTAAAGGATCTTGTAACCATAAGATAGACACCACGTGTTGGTTTGTTTCTCGGGAATAAACAATCACGAAAGCAGTCAACAGAAGTGCATAAACAAATGCGCGTTCATAGATGGGGTTAAAACATTAAATATTTTATTTATAAAAGATGGGAGCGGATCCCTACATATAAAAGTCGCAGTACACAGAATATTATTATTCTTTGGGTTGACAAAGGGATGCACCCAACTCACGCATATTGTGAATCCCAGAGCGACGCATCAGACGAAGGAATGCTTCCGCGTCACCCGGTCCCTCGTATGCAGTTGAAGGACCACCATCAATACGACTGAAGACCGCTGGGGTCAGCCCAAAGCACTCTAGAAGATTTTGCGCTCGCTCGTTCTCTATCTCGAGGTTAAGCCTGGCGACCGAAGCCCCCTCAACAATTGGCTCTTTCTTTGGTGCCATATCAACTATGAGGATGAACATTAAAAGTAAAGAGTTGGTCCTTATTTATACAAATTAAAATAACTCTTCACATTCCTCATCGGAAATCGCTCACTCGGGAAGATGAAGATACATTTGAAAGTTACGAAGAAGAAAATTTATTGTGACGGTTAAGTGTTGACCGACATTATTTCTTCTCTCTTGAACTTTACGCTGACTGTTGGATATCTCCGCTCTTACGCGGATGACTGTTGCATATCCCGAATTTTGCGCTCATCAAATCTCAACTTTTACGCTGCTGTTTAAAGTGTTTCAAATTTTGGAGACATTTGAAAACTTTGAAGGGGGTCTTGTAGGAGCGTAAAAAGTGCTTCAAAGAAAGAGTCATCTCATTCGTAAGTGGCCTGCTTTACGCTTAATAGAACGGGTAATTTCTTTACGCCCAAGACAAGGCTAATTGTATTACGCCTAAGCAGATTGATCACTTTACGCTTGGGTCTGCACCGGTGATTTTACGCCAAGGATTGAGCAGCCTCTTTCACACTGGACAAAGGCTATCAAATCTCGCATTTAATGCAGACTTTGACATGAAGATATCAATGATGGCATTTACCACAGAGTTCAATGGAATTTGTCTCATACAAAGACCATTGTTGTTGTTTATAGAGATCGAGCTACTTTACGCTCACTGAATGGTTTCTTTTACGCACGGAGGTTTACATGAGTCCTTACGCTCATAAAAAATAATGTGTGCGTGAAGTCTATTTGAGCCATTTTACGCTCAAGGTTATTCAATAACTACTTTACGCTGGAAACCTATGACAGAGCTAGTTTACGCTCATCCTTTTACGCCCTATTCGTTCTGGCCAGTTTGGAACGTGGTGTGCCTACATGGTCTTCATGTCACATATTTCGAAGAACGTGTGTACATGTATCCTATTCTTACTGAAATGATGGGACACGTGTCAGCATATACAGAGGATGATTCTGATCGTGGAGGGCAGTTGTTAGCGTAAAGACAGATGTTGATGCTCTTTTACGCACGAAAGCCCCAGTCTATAAATAGACTCATTTTTCTCATACAACGGACACAGACAGACAGAGAGAGATATGAGAGAATACAGAGATCAGAGCTTCGAGATTTTGATTCTCTAGAGCATCCTTCTTTAACTTTTCTTCCAGAACAAAGTGAAGCAAAGCAGGAAAGCATTCGGCCTCGCCATCAGTGCCCAAGTGCGTCGATACCTTTCTGGTGCATTAGTTCTTCCAAATTGTTCTACTTCAAGCAGTGATCTTCATCATTATCATATGGTCCAAGGAACAAAGTGATCATTTACGAATCAGACTTCCATAGCAATACTTTCCCAGAATCGAATTTGTACTTCTTGTACTTTTTCTTCTTGTTTTTTGTTTTCAAAAGCCAATTCCTCCAAGGCATTTTGTTAATCGAAATAAGGGATTCATACCGAATCTGACTAGGTTAATGACTAGATTGATCAAGTAGAGCATATAGAGAGGTATTCCAGCTACAAGCAATCCCGTTATCTGGGCACCTTCCTTGATGGACTTGTAGCCTGCCGACGAGTGGGGCACATTTCCAGCTCACTGCTATGTGGGGCACTACATGAAATGATTACCATGCACACCGTCGTGTGTTGCATCCAAGTCACCTAACAAGGCATGATAACTCTAAGCTTGAACCTTGCGTCTGGATAACCTGGATAGTCTGCAGGGCTTGTGGCCGTAGGCGTACCTCATTGCATCTTGCTAGTAGCTAAGCTTGTGATAACCCTAGTTAGTTAAGTATCAAGCCGTACTCTTTGCTTGGCCGTGAATGATGGATGGAGTCCTATCTTGTTTAGTCTTGCCTAGATCCAGTACATGGATAACTCCGGGCATGCTTGTTTTATGCTTTACTTTGTTGACAATTGGTTCGAGGCTAAGTTCTGTTCAGGTGAAGGGTTACAACCCCGGTCCTTGTTTGGTTCACGGGTTGTAACTTGGGTACCGGAATAGTCCTTTAGTTATCTTATCGTTTATCTTCCGGTTCTCTTTAACTCATGTCTTATGATTATTTCACTTGTGACTTATGTGCTGACATGCTGGTTTTAGTTCTTAAGTGAAGCCTCCTTTGTGGCACTTGCTCTTTCTGGGGTCTGACCCAGCTGGTTTTGTATGGCCAGATTTCGGAGCAGCTACCGAGGATCTCCCAACTTTCCTGCCAGATGGTGAACACTAGAAGGAATCCTGGCAACGAGTGGGTTTTCATTTTGCTCTCCCAACCTCTTGTAAAAATATTATTTTGAGGCGTTTAGCCGCCGAGCAAGTGTTAGCTTGTTTGTAACTTTACTTACTGTCTGCCTACGGGCTGTAGCATGATTGACGAATCCTAGGGTTGATCATGTATGACTTAACTCTTGCTAGTCTTCGTGTTTTGTATGACTAGCTTCATGATCATCTGAATATGTAATGTATGGGACGCCTTACTTTGTATGTCTGATGATCTACCATCTTGTTATATGTACTCGCTTGCTGGAGATTGAGACACTAGGCTTGTTATTGACCTTAGGAGACTGATGGCTTGTAGTAAACCCTCATGCATCTAGACAGCCGTGACCGTATTGCGAGGTGAGAATCACTTCAATGTACGTAGCTGGCTGTGTCTGTCCCCCGCTCTCCAGTATTCTGGTTCTGGGGCGTGACAGGGTTAGCCTATCCTACTGTTAAGTTAGGGCTAGGGAATTCCTAAAATGATTTTTAACAGAATTTAGGAGCAAGGGAAAGAATTATACCTATAGGTGAACAATGGGTCAAAATCCCCAAATGGAAAGAGCTCCACAAACCACCAAACTTCCTCAAATTATGTTCTTCCTGCAAATACTCATTAATAACAGCAAGAAAACTATCATTTGGTCCTAATGCAATTTGTTTGAAGGAATTTGGAGAAGAAATGGATTTTCTAAGGATTTACAAGGATGGGGACTCACCTCTTCCAAATGGCAAAGTTTCCTAAAGAGGCAACCCTAATTTTTAGGAGCATATAAATAGGGGGGCTGACCATAGGGGCTAGTCAGATTTTCTAGGGTTAGGGCTTGGTTCAATAGGTGTGGGCTATGGGCCATAAAGCCTATTAGTCATAAAATGACTTGTGACTTCACAAGCCATTACTTAATCAAACTAGCTCCTATTTTCACCAAACTAATCCCAATGAGTTAATCCTCATCAACTTAAGTCAACCTAGGTTCTCAAATCCTAATCACTTAGTCATGACCTAGGTTAGCCACTAGATTAGTCTACAAGGTCAACTTAAGTCAAAGTCTCTAAAACACCAAAAATCAATTATTCTAAAAATCACTCAAAAATTACATTAATTATAAATAATAATAATTCAAATTAAAATTTAAAATTTTGAAAATGACTAAAATATCCTCAAGCTAGAAAAGTGGTAGTGACAAAAAAGATTTCGTAATCCACAACAACGTATGATATACGAGAATCTAAAAAGATTTCGTAATCAAAGCAACGAAGAAGATGACAGGCGAAAGGTGGAAGATGGCCTGCTGGGGTGAATGATCACTGTTGCTCAAAGCTTTATTCGCCCTACACGAACAGCTTCTAGGAACCAGCAAGTTCGTCGGAGAACTTGGAACACTTCTGCTCTTCTGACTCCTCGGACGGACACGAACTCCCGTGCAAAAGCAACGCTGGTGCGGCGCCTATCCTCTCTCTCTCGAATGCTACTGGAAGACCAGAACTGTGTTAAAGAACACTTCTGAATACTCTGTTTACTTGTGTTAAACAACACTCGTAAACTTTCTGTAGTAGCTTCTCTTTCTATTCTGTAATTAGCCTTGAGAGAGAGGATGCCTTATATAGGCCCTGCAGCAACTGGTTGGTTGCCACAAAGTTAGGAACGTGGTAATAACCACCCCGAACATGTAGCAATCGCCCAGAACATGCAAACGCATGTTCTGCTGCCAACTGCGTACACCCAGGGCTTCTTGCACTCTGTGCACCTGGGCATGCGCAACTGGGCAGCGCAACGTGGCAGCGCAACTAAAGTGCACTATGCGCCGATGCTGACGTGCTAAGTGCAAAGTGCGCCAACAAAATGCCACATTACACCTCATGAGCCCATGAGCCCGAGTCCGAGTCCAAGTCCGAGTCGCTAAGCCCCTACGGGGCTTAGCTCCCATGGAAATGAATTTTCCAAGAGCAAAAAGCATGAATGCTTTTATTGTTGATTTAGTCCTTTTCCCATTAGAAAAATAATCCCACATGGCATACCCATGTGCACCTCTATACCACATGTGCATCTCTAAAATAGGAAAGCTATTATATAGAGATACAACTCCTTTGGTCTAGCCGATGTGGGACTAAAATTCACTTAAAAAAAGACCAAACTCCGACAAAAGATACCAACTTGGCTCTTGCTCTGCATCCTCAGTCAGTGTGTATCCTGAACTGAAAAAGTCGCCTACGCTTTCGGCCATATCACATCCCTTAATCCCCTCGTCTACCAACCTTGCCACCCGATTGGTTGAAGAGCTCCATCCTGACCCTTTGAACAAGGACCCCATCGCTATTGGGGTGGCGTGCGAGACCCAGGTTCCCACTGATACTGGAGAGGATATTACGACTACGGATACACTTCTTGATGCCAACCCTCCTGACCATGCTTACAAGGATCCTTCCACTATTGATGCGACAAGGGACCTCCTGGGAGCCTCTGCTGTGGAGCTTGCAGATAAGGTTAATTCTATGGTCGACCCCTCGCCTGTCATGGCCTCAGAATCGACCACGAATGATGCGGCTTACGATATTTTGGGAGCCTCTGCTGTGGATCCGAATATGGATATTTCTGAGGTAGATCCATCGTCTGTCATTGCCACCAAGTATTCGAACTTAGAAGAATGTACCACCATAGTTAGTAAAGATATGCTCTGCTCTCCTAATAGATCCAGACCCAGAAACAGAAGCAACAAGAAGAAGAAGAAGAACAAGCAAAGAAATACTTTCCCAATGATATTGAGATCGATATGGAAGGTCATCAACAACCCTCCCTCTCCCCCAGATGTTTAACATTATTTCATGGATCGTTCGAGGGATTGCGAACAGGGCCACCCTTAGGAGAATGAGAAAGCTGTGAATTCATAAAGTTTCCATTTTGATTATAATCGAACCAAAAATTCCCATCAAGAAAATGTTCCATACTCAAATGCGATCGGGCTTCTCCGGATCGGTGGCAAGATGCAGTGATATTTGGATTCTCTACAGAAATAATGTGATTCTCTATAAGATCAGTGACAATGAGCAGGCCTTATCAGTGAGTATCGAGCACCCTTACCTTCCTAAAAAATCACTATTGACCGTGGTGCAAGAAAGTTTCTCCCCTAGATATTGGCATATGCTTTGGGATCACCTATCCACCTTATAAGAAGAACAACCGCTGCTTCCTTGGATATGTGCCGGTGATTTCAATATGACCATAGACGCGACAGAGAAGCTGGAAGGGGGAGGGGGGACGTCCTCCTCAATCTTCATCTATGCTGGATTTCTCCAACTTTTTACTGGAGTCAGGCCTCGACACCCTCCAATACAATGGCAACCCCTATACTTGGTGCAATATGCAGAAGCGTGCTCGTTGTCAGCGCTTTAGATTGGATAGAGTATTGGTGGACCATCAATGGCAGGAAATGATAGCTTCCACCACGACCTCATATCTGAACGCGTCAGATCGGATCATGCCCCCATCCTTATTGAAGCTCGTCCTGTTCTCGACACCAATATCAAATCATTCAAGTTTCTGGACATTGCACCCGCAATTCTATAACACAGTTAGCTCTGCCAGGGAGTCGATTACATGCGAGGATCCACTGCACTGGGTGGCTCATCGCCTTAAAGCTACTTATAAATCCTTTTCGAATTGGAGCCGGTAGGTCTTTGGGGATATTTTCAAAGAGGCGAGAACAACGAAGGAGGTTGTGCGTCGAGCCGAACTCAAATATCAAAGAGACGATTCCCTCTCCAATAGGTCTAATCTTAACCTTGCCATTGCTCATCTGAGATACAAGACGAAGATTGAGGAAGATTTTTGGAAACAAAAAGTAAGATTGAAATGGGACACCGATGGGGACAAGAACACCAAGTACTTTCACGCATGTGTGAAAGGCAGAAGGAAAGCTCTGTTCCTGCATGAAATTACTAATGGGAACGACATCCTATTGACTTATCAAACTGAGATACTTTATGCTGCGAGCCACTACTTCTCCAACCTCTTCAACTACGAGTGTAGGACCGTTGAGCACCTCTAGGGGGTGAATAGAGTGTGTGCAAGTGCAGCAAAAATAATCACCAATTAAAAATTTAACAGTTATAAACTATGACAGAAATAAAGAAACAGTAATATAAATGCAATAAGAGATAAAATACCGAACTCAGTGAACACCGCGATATATACTGGTTTTCTTCTGAGAGGACTAATCCAGTCGCGAGTACTCTTGCCCGCTGTTAATCTACTATTCACAAACTAAATAAGAGCTTGTCGTCTCTTTACAACACCGTGCTTGGTGATAAGTGCACGACCGACTTCACAACACCGTGCTTGGTGACGAGCGCATGAACGACTCCGAGAACTGAGATATTTTTTGAACTTGTAACCTCTTTAGAACTCTGCAGACCAAAGGCTCTAAATCGAACACGATGTTACTGCCTTTGGCTAAGAGATGTATAGGTAGAATGTGAAAGCTTTAGATCACTGAAAACACTTTGAATGATAGATAGAGAGAAGAGTGAATGAGTGATAAGAATTAAAAAATCCTTCTATATTAATAGGTGTTTTTTCTGACTGAACTCGGGCAGAGTTCAGGCAGAGTTCGGATGCTAAGATCTCGCAAACGAAGGTTGTATGCAGATTTGGAGGCAACTGAAATTCAAATTTAAGTTGACCGAACTCGGTCAGAACTCGGATCGAACTCGGCCAGAGTTCTGTCATTTCAGAACTCAATTTAAATGGCCAAATTGCATAAGTATTTTGGACTTTTTGGATATGTGGAGTTTTGAGATTTAGGTAGGCTATTTGGAAAGGTGGACTTGAGTTAACATAAGCCAATAATATCCGATCGATTTTACAATTAATATCCTATACTCAATAAAGATAAAAACACAGAAGAAATGTAAAAAATAACTCGATCAGGATTCCGTAAAAATTAGCTTTTGGATGATGACTTTGAATGTTAGTTGTAGATGTAGTACGTCCTTTGATATTGATTTCACTGACCTGAAATGTTAGCAGTTCATATATTTTGTGTATCGACCTAAGTCATCGTTGATTATCAAAATCAGGTGTGACCATTAGGCAATGGGCCAACGATCTCCTCCATTTTGATAATTGACAAACTTGAGTCTATACCAAAATATAGCTAAAATATAACTTTGAAATGATATAACTGACTTGTTCGTTTAAAATTTTATTTTGGTATTGCTCTTCTCCCCCTTTGTCATGTACAAAATGAGTAGCTACCCCGTATAATATGTGAGGCCAACAATGTAGACACAGACAAGAAAAGAAAAAGAGTATCATCCAATATACAAGTCACAAGATACGAGTATGGAGATAGTAGAACTAGCAGTAGCAGTGGATAAAACTGATAAGCTCAACTAATAAGCTGATGAACTAAAGCCAAAAAAAGTACATCATAAGTCCATAAACGTCATAACTATAAGAGTTTACAACTGCTAAAAAGAAAAACTACTAATAAAAACGTCCAACTTAAAAAGTGTGGACTGATACATAATGCAACTACACAGATCATCATCACTAGAAAAAACTCAAAACACTAACTGAATGCTCGTCTCACATATGAGCATCATCATCATCAACTAGAGAAGATGGCTACGGGTCAAAATAAGCTATGGTCGGATCAAAGTGTCTGAAAGTAGTTGGGTCGTCGAACCTCGATCCATCGAATGCTAGATGATGGATCATCGGAACGGGAGCAGTGGGGTGCTGTGCCAGACCAGTGTAGATCAACAATGTTGTTCCTTAATACCTGAGCTTGATAGTTATGTCGAAACTCAGCATCTACATAACTCTGATGACGTTGCACGGAGAGGGTGATAAAGTCATCGAAGCGCTGATAGAACTAGGGGTCGAAGCCTGGAGCAGGAGCGGCATGAGCATGAGCATCTGGATCGGCCTGGGGCTCAATGTCACGACCCGTTACCCATTTTGTTGGGCCGGGTTGAGCCATGTCCAGCCTACGCTTGCGTTATAGCATATTAAGCCGTTCTTTTAAAAGTAGACAATAAAAGATCAAAGTGTGCTAACAGTTCTTGTAGGTCCTAAAAATCAAGTTGCACCCATCAAAGAAGCAATGAAAATCAAATTGTGCATCCTTCAAATGAACTGCGCAAGAGACAGATTACGCAACAACTCAACTGCACAAGCTGAACTGCACACCCATCCAAGCGCGCTAGCTGACGTGGCAACGTCATCATTACCTGACACAAAATCAGATCTTCTGACAACTGACAGCCCGAAGAACGAGGAAACTGTTCGTTTCTTGTGCCACGCCGCCATGACAGTTGTCTAGCGCGGTCCAGCAGCCAAAAGCCAGCGCAGTCTGACAGCTCAACCCCAGTTTAATCCGAGTCTTAGCGTAACCCATTGGAAGCGCAGTCTGATGCTAGCGCAGTTCAAGTGGCACAATCCATCAAGATAACTGACATTTTATACGTGGCATACATGCCATCAATTGCTCACCATGTGGCAACCGTCTGTGCACGACCAAGCGCATTTCAATCAAACAATGTCACACGTCTCATACAGTTGGCCCACGATCGAGTAACTGCCAGCGCAGTTTGCTGCTTGTGCAGTCCAATGCCTGCACAATCCAGAAATAACTACTAATTAGTTATTTTCCAGAACTCTATAAATAGAGTTTCAAGTCCTTCATTAAAAAGCTCAGATCAGATTAGATCAGAGATCATTCAAGATCATCATCAGAGATCAGGAGTTCTTGCCAAAGTGCTGCTGCATTCTTCAGAGGCTACCGTCTTCAAAGTTCACATCGTCCAAGGGATAAAGCGATCATCTTCAGATCGGATTCCTATAGTTGTACTTTTCCAGAATTCAATTATAATCTTCTTACAAAGTTTGTGAAATAAAGAACACTTTTATTTTTGCAAACAAAATGGCGACTCTGCTGGGGACGACTTTCTCTTTCGACGAGGAAGTGACAACTCAATGTGACATTGTCTATCGAAAAGACGCAGAAGACGCTAGTTGTAAAGGTCAACCAGATGGCCTACGAGGCGATGATCAACTCCGGGACTACTCGTCGTACTGCAACTTCTGCCAAAAGCAAAGTCTGTTCAGTGTGTACTCCAAAGACTTCTGCACAATCCTCTGCGCAATCTTCTGCACAGTCTGCTGTCTCTGCTCCCAAAACTGCTGCACAGTCTGCTGCCTCTACTGCCCATGTGTAGTATACTGCTCCCCTTGCCAGTGCACAAACCACTTCCTATGCCGCCCTGACAAAATGCAAGACTTCTCTTCTCCTGGCGCAGTTGGCTGCAACTCTTTCTGCGCAGTCCACCACTCCATCAACCAGAGTGCAACTCAAGCACTCTGAAGTCAAGACTCCTACTGCACAAGCTACAGTGTCTATGGCCAAAAGACCATCTGCCAAAGCTTCTCATGTGCAACCAGCCAATGCGCCTACTGCCACTTCAATCCCTGCGCAAACTGTGCCAGCGCAGTCTAAAAGGGATAGTCTTTTGGCTAATCTCCCTTCTTCTCACCGCAAAAGGAAAAACTCTGCTCCTCTTTCCAAGCACCCTGTTACTCCAGCGCAATCTACTGGAGGTAATCTGTTGACTGTTCCTCCTCCTCCTCAGAACAAAGGAAAAGGTCCGTTGGTCTTTTCTCAAACTTTCTCGTTCTACGACTTGGAAGACAACAGAGGGAAACGCTCTTTAGCTAACCCTTCTTCACAAAACAAGGGAAAAGGTCCTTTGGTCTTTTCTCAGTCTTCCTCGGTTTTTATCGTAGAAGATCAATCTGAACGTGCCTCGGCACCAATCAGTACAAGAACTCTCTCAAACAAGAGTTCTTCTTCCCTCCTTGCCAAAGGGAAGTGTACTGATCATAGAGGTATTCTGCCTACGCCGGTAGCAGAATTCCAAGATCTTCCAACTCTCAGGATATTCCGCTCAAAATAGGGAAAATTACTGGTGTCTCAGACAGAAACCCCTGGGGGTGAATTTGCTGATCTAAGGACTTATCTCAATAGACCAGCTTCTATGAAACGCAAACAGCCAATGCCGAAGATCAATCAGTATCAGAGGCAAACTTCTAAAATGAAGAATCCTGACACCTATGCTAATAAAATGAGTACTTCTCTATATACTCCTGGGACAAAACATTTGAAGAATCGGAACCATGTTCCGAATATAGTCAAAGAACATATCCCTCAGACTTCTTCTCGTCCTGTCATTGTTCCTGACCTCCGAGAGCACCTCAAGCAAAAACGGAAGAATATTTCAACACCTCCAGTTCGACCACTTGGACACCAATGTAATCACAAGATTGTCATCAAGTGCTGTTGTCAGACAACAAAATGATCTGTCTTCGATCGTTTGAATTTTGCATCGTCTGAACCAATATCAGAAGATGAAGACGAAGTGTTGTACGCTTCCGTCAACATGACTTCTCGAGACACTGGGGGTAGAAAGTGCTCCAAGCACGGCAAGCCTCGCAAGCCCAGCCAGCGGTATTTAGATTTACTCCAAGAATCTTCTGAAGGAGTATTCCAACATACCAGATCCCGAAGTCGAGATGCAATCGGTCAAAGGAATCTTCTCCAAGATCCTTCCAGTCATCTTCCTCTTTCTCACTCAGGAGATGATGTCATGACCCGCACCCATTTTTTTTTTAAACGGATACGAGACGTGTCCAAGCCAGCCTACGCCGCAGTGTCGGCGGTAGTACGCTGTCACGGCCATGAAGATCATAATCACAAAGATGCTCATTCACATAATTAATTTAATTTACAATGATCATAAGTTTTACATTTGCAGGAAAAATATAAACTTGTATAAATATTGAATGACTATAACTTGACTATCTAACTAGTCTCTAGGCTTCTGGCTGCAAGTATTCCCGTCACTCCCCAAGCTAAGTGAATCCACAGCTAACCTGAAAATGTTGGTTTCCAGTCAGGAATGGAACGAGCACAATTCACTGAATGCAATTTCAAATAAAGAAGATGACTATAAAACAAAGGTTAGACATCAATTATGAGTTTTGAAAATAAACAGGAAATATGAAAACCAATAGTAAATAAATAGACACAAAACACTCTCCCCGACTGTTAGAAGTACCTTTGATATGTGATCGGTCTCGGGACAATTATGCGACACTGTCTACACTGTCTAAAGTTACACTGTCTACACTGTCTAAGTTATACTGTCTATAGTTACACTGTCTAAAGTTACACTGTCTAAAGTTACTCTGTCTACATCAAATATTGAAATAAAGAAACATTGTCTACAAATTAATAATCATGATCTACACAGTTTAAATGCAATAATAAATCACTGTCTATACTGTCTACTTTGCAATAAATAAATCACTGTCTACACTGTCTACACTGTCTACAAGAAATAATGAATCACTGTCTACACTGTCTACATTGTCTAAGGTCAGATCACACATCCTTGGTACTTCTCATTCCCGACTCAACAATTTATAATAGAAAATAATCACATAATCAATGGCCAATCAATGAAATATAGTGAAAATCAATATCGAAATGCAAACAATAAATTGTACTCGCCTGTGGTCCTGTGCTGGTGAAACCGATGATCCAAATCACTCAAAATGCCATAATAGTCAAAACCCGTACAACAGTCCCCGGAAGCTGAAACAGACAATACCAATGACCTCAGAATAGTCCAATTAGCTAGGATTGCCTGTCCTTAAGTCCAATTCTGGACACAGGAGCAAAACGATAATTTCGGGCAAAAACGATGTCCGCCGTTGGACCCGCTTTGCACCGAAAAACGTGCCAGGGTCAACAGTCTCTAAAGTCGTCAAACTACATGTCTACGGATTCAGTTTTCCGATACGAACTCAACCGTATGTCCAAAGTTGGATTCCGGCGGGCCGTGCACAAAATCGCCCGTTGAGTGGGACCGTGGGGCCCGCAAAACGACGTCGATTTCAACTGGCTCAGAATCGGACCAAACTTGGCATGCAGGACCAGAAAAATGATACGGTTCTGTTGGCGCAAGTTTTGTCTCGATCCGACGAACGTGCACAAAGTAATTGGAGAATTTGCAACGTGCACGATACGGGGAATTTCGACGGATACGCATCAAATTCGTCGCGCACACGCGACCAATTTGAATTCCGTCAAAGCCCACACGACCACTAAGCCGTTACGCAGCTTTCGATGCTTACGGTGCATGACCACGTCGCCCGGAATGGCGGGACGGACGTCGTGTGGATGAATTTTCAAGTTTTGAAAACAGATTTTTCTCTAACTTTGGAAGCTGATTTCTTTGCACACAGTAGATAAAATTCGAAACTATAAATTAGGTTATAAATCCCTATATGTTGTCTAAAAAGTTGTTCAAATAGAATTTCTAAAACGACACTAGATCGATCGTGATCGATCTTCAAATATGGGTAGTTGGACTGAAATTGTCCTGTTTTCTGGATAGGTTTTTGCCAATCTTCGGACTCATTTTACGAGGCGTATAACCCAAAATAAATCAAAGTATTCGAAGGATGTCGGAGTTGGTTATATCGGGATCGTACCAGCATTTTCAGGACGGGAAACGATCGTACGATGGTTGAGCTATCGTGCCGCGAAGTCGGGGTCGTGCAGCCTACCCGCTGCTGTCGTTCCGCTGCATCCGAGCGCTCCCGATGTGTCCAGCCGGCCTTGGACGGCCGACGACGGCCTGTGCGGTGGCCACGGGCGGCGCGCGCGCGTGGAGAAGGAGGTGCATGGGGTCGGTGTTCGTAGGGATTAGGGTTTACTCCCTCGTGATCGCGTAGTATATATACGCCTAGTTCAGAAGCTCGAGCGGGTGCTCGGCTGGGTTTGGGCTCCTTGAGAGCTCGGATTAAGGGGGGAAAAAGGCTTGGGGTTTTTCGGGCTGGGCCCACTGTTGCTACTGCTATGTCTCTTTTGGTATATCGTGTGAACAGAAGAGTTGTAGAGTTATATATTATATGTGTTTCTTTTGTTATAACCCTCATATGATTTTACAGTTGCTCAAGGAATTAGGGAGGGGTGCGCGTGGGCTTGTGGGGTCTTCGTAGCCCATGTGAGCTGGGATCAGCTCTCAGCTGACCGCTCTGGGCTTCGACTGTTACTGCTTCTCTCTTCCTTTGTTTAATTCTTTTTTTTATTACTAATGATATTTATTATCACTAATGCAAATATATATTTATTTATATATACCATTATATATACCATTATGTATATATATATATATATATATATATATATATATATATATATATATATATATATACACGTATTTATTTATATATATCATTATATATACTTCTATAAAATGTATATCACTATACATAATATTTCTATTATATATACCAATATATATATCACTAAATATATTTCTGTTACATATATCACTATATATTTATAATATATTCCAGTATATATTTATATGTCTATATATAATAATATTTAATAGACAAAACTTAATATAACCAATAATAAGTAAATAATTATTTATAATAATCTAAAACTATTAAAATAAAAATATTTCAAAATTTTCGGGAAGGGGAGCTACAAATCTACCCACCTTAAAAATAATTTCGTCCTCGAAATTTAGGGTCAACTTCCATTTCTTTATTCTCCCCCTATCTGATCACCCTATGCTAAATCCATAAATCGATCTATCGAATATACACTTGCAACTCGTCAATAGTTGATCACAAAATTTACTAATGTTACATTTCTAATCCTCCAATGCCAGAGTTCTTCAGTCTGTAATTGTAACAACCCCCTCCGATCCTTTAGGTTAAGTTCTCAAGGTTTAACACCAAGAGTGAAGGCCTCAAGTTTGGTTATTTGCATTATTCACGACAACTTCCATAAACTTGTATTGCTAGTCGTCCTAGAAGCTTGCTGAACTCATATAAACCCTATGAAATTTCAACCCTTACCACCATTTACTATAATCCTAATCGTTATCCTGGAATTTTTTATCACTCGTACTTATGCAGTTCCATCGTAACAATCCTCTGAGATTGAAAATCTTCTCATCGAAATTCTATTTCAACAATAATCTTTCTACTACCATTTTGGTCTCTAGCAATATAATCATCAAATCCCAGTCTGCTAACTTCTATCAATACTTTCAACAAGAATTTGATCACCAAGAACCAGATAGGTGATTCGGAACATATAACCACCTTAACTTACGCTACTTCATCAAAACTTCAAATTCTCAATAGATTCTATCCTCTAAAGAATATATATATTTTTTCTCAAATATAATAAACTTCATCAATGTTCTTCACAATTAATTAACCACCAAGAGTAAGTCGCGGGAATCTCTACCCACCTTTGGTCACACTACTTCCTCAAATCTCTTGTCGCTAAAACTTTATAATCTTCCAGCTACTTGCTAAAATTGCTACAAATGGACATCTACTACTTTTGGCCCCTATAATCCTCTCATATCTATCAAATAACCCAAAATCGAACAATCAACAATTTATACAAGTAGTTAAGAAATATTGGCAAATTCTAATAAGCACGACTATTCGTCGCTTCGAAGTAGGAAGGACAGTAAGGCAGAATAATCGGGAGCAACTGTGAAGTTTCAAGAGCAGTGGAGAGTATCCAGTGTTACAGATAGGAAGAAAAGTTTATGGACTACTGCCTTATTTGCTAGGTCGGGCTACTCTAGTCTAGTCATTTGCCAAATCGAAGAATCCTTCGTTTCTTAGAGGGCTTGCAATCCGTGCAATACGAAAATTTCGTTCTCGAAATTCTAAATAAGGTTCTATAATAGAACGAAATTTAGGGAGTCAAGATCGTGATCTTTCCCATGGTTATTTAAACACACGAGCAAGGGATGAAACGCAATACAAATTCGTATCATGACTCCCGGGTAGATGGAATATTGGTTACGAATGACTTCACGATCTAAGAGGGGAGACCACATAATATATATAGGGACCTATTTCAAATAGTTCGATTTATAGTCAATTATGGTGGTGTGCATGGATGTGTTTTACTAGGTCTTAATGGATTCCCTAATTGGACACCAATCTTTAGTTGGATGAACCCTGGATTTCAATCTATACGGACCGAACAAGGTCCCAACGATAAACTATTTTTTACTAGGTTATGGTATCCTAGAATAGGTTTCTATCCAAGGGTTGAGCTAGTTGCCCGTCAAGTTGGTTAGCTTGGTCCCTAAAGCCCAAAAATGCATCTTCCGTGGCTTTCGTGTTTAAATAGCCCGAAAAGACACAATTGAGTGACACACTAGTGACATGTGCGTAGTGGCTTCAAGTGAATCACAACCATATATTGGATCGAAAGATTTGAGTCGAGGTTGAGCCTCTAATGGAAGTCGAGAAACCTTCTGCTATTATGGTAAGGGTTATAGCTAGTCCTTTTTACCTGAAAGTCGTACCATAAACATAGAGTACAAGGGGTTGAGCTTGAGTGGGACATGATATACCTAGATGAAGGTGGACTCGTCTAGAACTTGCATATGAAATTTGTTGGAAGGTAACAGCTGGTCTTGTGCTCCGAATATTAATGGCACGGCCGGGGACACAAAATGATCTAAATGAAAAGTGGGAGTCCAAGGGCACTAATCATCACCCCAGTGGAAAATTATTCTAGTTAATCGATAATCTTCATATACTCCCAAAAATTTTAGGAGGCTTACAGTCTACCCACCTTAGAAACTAGGATATGGTTTTAGGAATGATGTGGTCACAAAATTCCAAGTCCAGATATTGTACCTCGGCTCTTGTTAATAAAGGATGAGGTACGGCGTAACGGAATACGGTGGATCTAGGTCAAGTCAAGGATCGTTCTTCAATAACTGGAAAACGAGTGTGTACGACGACACCTGGTCGATAAAATTGAATGACCTACTCGTCCCTAGTATACGAGAGTTATCACGGGGTAACCAACTCTAAGGCACATCATAAGGAAAGGATTCTAACAACTAAGTCGTGAATTTCTATTTGTGTCAACCTGCCAGACTATCGTCACAAGAGTTCTAGTTGAAGCAAGCTTCAAAAATGATTAGAGACTCACAACATTCGGTCTCTGGAGATTAGGTAGTCTCCAAGGTTGGCATTTTGACTAAGGATTAAACTCTACTCATTCTCCAATTCGGATGGCTAGAAGGACCCAATAACAGTTTGGGGTCAAGAGGAGAACGCGTAACTCAATCACATGGCTAGCCGATGATAACTATACTTGTGTATACAACTACCATAGCCATGGAGATACGCGGTATCTCTCTACCAATTACGAGCTTCTGTCTTTCCAAATCAGTGAAAGACAAAAACAATAAAGAGTTCAAGAAAGATGTCACTGAATACAATCACGTGATTCAAAGGCGAACGTATAATTCAAGAGGAATTGTCAAGCATTCGCGGATGAGACCCTAGAGACATCTATATCTCAATCCATGTAGGATAATTAAATAAAGTGCGAACCAAATGCATCATGGTTGATCAGACCATAATACACTGATTCTGATTAGGCAATAAGTTAGCAGGCGTCCCCACTAAACATATGCCTCGAATCAAGCTCGATAAAAGAGTAAGCTTGCAAAACTAGGCTGTAATAGCAGCGTTGGTCAAGATAGTCAAGATACAAGTACGCAAGATTTTTGAAAAGAGGCACAAGTAGTTCGAGTTTAGAGAGAATCAAAACTTACCGGTGTCCTTGCTTATACAATCATTCTAAAATCTTTCTGTCCATAAGGTCTTGGTCAACTAATGGGTTATAAAACTCTGGATTCTATATTCTCGGTAACTCATTAGTGTCGGTCAATTACCTCGTCAATAGATCACAAGGACCACATAATGCTAGGTTGGGAGACATGCTACACAACTTACAGAACTTCCACTAATATTGGCTTTGGATCTTATGGGACATACCTGGCATTGTCCTATCCTCCATAGTATCTTAAACTTGTAATCACGTTTGAAGTCATTTCACCGAGAGTTACGCCTCGCCTGTACACTCGTACGATGCTAAACACTTGGTTCCGTGCCTCAGAGGTGATATCCTCTCAGATACTCTACCTGTCACAAGGGTAACTACGATCAAAGAGTACCACTAGCCATAGTTTTAGCGACATTCTACGACCTATATTTTCTTAACTAATTCCAACTCTAGGGATCGTGCCTTGCCAGTGTGCTGCTGGCTGCAGTGGATCCATAATCTCCGTAATTCAAATAAATGGCGACAGTGCGCTGCTGTCCTGTCTTTATGGGTTAACTAACATTTATTTAACTATATCCTCAAAATTTATGTGATTCTAGAGATTCAAACATGTTGACTATGAGATAAAGCGTAAGTACTATAAATCATAACCCTTAAAATAAAAGGTAAACCGGGAGAAAAATAACTGAAGACAGAATACAAACATTCTAATATCTAATTCATATGTATTCAAACCATGGGGGAAAACTTTGGATCAGTCTACCTCGAGATTCGTATTTGAATAACCGAATCAGGAAGTATAAACTATTCCCTTACGGCAAAATAGGATTTTAAAATGGCAATTCAGACTAAGATATGGTGACAATATCTAAAGAGGCAAAAGAATGAATTGAATAATCTATCAAGGTTAGATCATTAATTCTATGAAGCCCCGCCTTACCAAGGGAATAATCTATCCACATTGGACCATATAATCAAGAGGTAATAGTGTACCTATGGGGAGCTGATAAACTATCAAAATTAATAACTCCTCATCTAAATTGCATAGCCTATACTACCCATCGGTAAATTTGTATAAGGGACTCCTAGTTCTAGTCATTCTCTTAAATTAAATTAATTCTTAATCGTGAATGAGCATTTACTAGTCGCAGGCTCGCAATAGTACAACTAACTTAAGTACTATCACGAGTTCGCATGATTTGCGAAGACGACCTGCATGGGCCACCACAGATGATTCTTTCTCTGATTATGATACATACAACGAAAGTTCTGAACAGACAGTGTCCTCCACTGTACCTAGAGAAGTGACAGCTTATGTTGTCACTGAAGACCCAGATGCTTCTAGTTCGGCTAGTCAAGAACAACGAATAGCTGCACTAGAAGACAAGCTGAAGACCATGGCTGAAATGGTTGCAAGTATGCATTCTATCATCGTGGCCCAACATACAGTAACACCGACTGTACCTGCTGTAAATCCTGAGATCATAGCATCGTCGATGCCTGTCAATGTAGGGCTGGGGGTAGTATCTCCTCAAGTACCTCCTGTACAGATTCAACCTACACCTAGTCAGTAAGGTGCTAGGGGTAGTGCTTACCACGCTGTTCCTCCCCCTAACACTCAGCCTGCTTCTTCTGCATCATCGGAGGATGCTAATGAAGCAGTCAAACTCTTGCGCACTCAATTCGAGGCCTTCAAAGAGAAGGACAACTTACAGAGGTTGGGGATCAAACAACCCTACCCAGTTGAATGGAAGGAAGTCGTATTTCCTCCTAAGTACAAGCTTCCAACAATTACCCTGTTTGATGGCAGTACTTCTCCTAGTCAGTTCATTAACCACTTTGAGGTAATGACTGTCCAGCTTCAACCAAATGATGCTCTTCTTACCAGGGTATTCGTCGGCTGTTTAGCCGGTATAGCATATGATTGGTACAGGAGCTTGCCCGATGGCTTTATCACCTCTTTCTCGGATTTCAAACAGATCTTCTTGGAACAATTCTATGAGGGGATCAACGACATGACCATGTCAGCCCTCAATAAAATCAAACAAAGATATAATGAAACCGCTGAGAGTTTCATTGAAAGATTCTGCCGAAAAGCTTTAAAAATGCCTCCTGGAACTCCGGTCGCTGTCACCATAGACACCTGCAAGGCAAATCTTTTGCCTATTATCGGCATGTGGATGGGGTCAACTCAGTTCCAAGACTGGCCATCCTTCATTGTCAATGCTAAAGCAGCTGAAGTTAGTGCTGACAAGTTCAAGCAACTAGGGGTACACATGTCTAACCCCGACCGGGATGAACACCCGACATCGAGTAGCGGTAATCGCCAGAACAACCGCAAGGAAAAAGAGACTTTGAATATCAACTTGAAGAACAAAGAACCTATGGCGGTCAACGTAGCTTCACCTACGTCTACTTCTACTCCTTCTGCACCTCCACAAAGGGAACCTCGTCCGATAGTAGAGTACTCCTTTGACGAGAACGACACTATAAGCATCTTCGATTGCTTGATCAAAAGCAATAAGCTCGAACTCCCAGACCCGAAGAAGCCTGATAAGGTCGATAAGACTGATCATCCCAAATATTGTATCTATCACAGGTTCATTGGGCATCCTACTCGAGCATGTTATGTGATCAAAGGCAAGATTCAAGAGCTAGTCAACGCTGGTGTTGTCACTCTGCAGCAAGATGAGAAGACGATTACCGCAAACATGGTCTCAGTTTAGTTTGGTAACTTCCCTCCACAGATGGTACAACATGGTGTCATCCCTATCCCCAAGGCCACTCTTGAGATCGAGAATCTTCCTCCTCCACGAAGTGAAGGTCTCGTCCCCTTGTCTCTTGACAATGGCGAGATTATGTAGATTCACCCTGATCTTGCTTCGGAGTTCGAAGTTCCCTTTTCCTCCAAAAAGAAAGAACGCTCCAAGAGTAGAACAAAGATCTGCAATATGGTATCTTTTGACCCCATAGTTGAAGAAAAAATCCTGCTGGTACTAGGTCAGGGAAAGCCTATCTACGGGAACTTCCCGAGACTCAAAAAAATCCTGCTTCTTTTTTTGAGTCTGCTCCAGTGTAGCCTGTCTCTACAGAGGACATTCCTTCTGCATCCTCATCGGTTGTAGAACCCACTCCTCCCAAATCGACGGTAGCCGACAAAGGCAAACAACAAGTCTGCTTCGACAAACCTTTGAAGAAGTCATCTCCTTCTGGACTTGAAAAGCCATACAACTTTGATATCTTGGCTCAACTAGCCAATACACCGGCCAGGCTGTCAATCTTCGAGCTCTTGCGTCTCTCCAAAGAAACTCGAGAAACTCTGAGTGAAGCTCTAATACAGGCAGAAACCTGTCTAACCTTTCTAAAGAAGTCGAAGGCAGAGCCTGTCTCTTGCCTTTATTGTTACAGTGTGTTGGAGTTAATTCCAAACATTACCTTCACACAGGATGATATGCTGATGGAAGACAATAGGCATGACCGTCCTCTATACTATACAGGATATGTCGACTCGATGAAAGTCGATCGTATTCTGATAGATCCAGGGTCAGCACTCAGCATCATGCCAAAGACAATGCTAGATGCACTGAAGATCCCAGTACATAGTCTTTCCAGTACAATCACCATCATCCTGGGGTTCAACTAGGGAAAAAGTGAACCTCTGGGCAAGATTCGCCTAAAACTCCAAATAGGCAATCTTCGCACAAAGGTGACCTTCTATATCATAGACAACCATGGTTGTTCTTACAATGCTCTTTTGGGGAGACTATTCTTACATGAACACAATATTGTTCCTTCGACTCTCCATTAATGTTTCAAATATGTCAATGACAATGGAGAGGTTCAAAAGAAGGTTGCGGATCTCTATCCTTTCAAAGGTGTCGAAGCATATTATAACGATGCTCGCATGTATAAGGATAAGTTCATGAAGGTAATACTGGCTCTGGATACTGAAGAAGAACAAGAAGTAGTGCCTAATGACACTCTTATCATACCTGTCAAAGGACGTATTTCTCGTCCTCAATCCTCCAAACCATTGGCTATTCACTTGCCAGTCCAGAAGCAACCAACTGATGGTGGTCAGGATCAAAGGGAGCTCACCTCTTCTGAGCCACTTGTTATCGACCTACGTCGTAACAAGAAAAAAAGGCAGCTCACCTCTTCTGAGCCACTTGTTATTGACCTCCGTCGTAACAAGTCCAATCCTTCTCCACGTTCTTCTTCTCCCCCTCTTGTAATCAATCTGACCAAGCCTGCTAAAGCTAAAGGTCCTGTTGTAAATACAGATGTACAAATCAATAAAAAACATCTCCTTTCCAGTATACTGATGTCATTTATCATGCTAAGTGCTATTTGGATATGTTAGATAGCTTTCAGTCGTTTACAATAGGAGTTGTACAGTCCCTTCAAACAAAGGTCTTACTCGAACACCCAGATGATTCATACTTTATTGTCCCTTCTCGAAAGAGAGACGAAAGTCCAATACTTTTTAGTAAAGGACCAGAACAAAAATTCAGCTATATGGATGATAGCAAAAGTAATGATACGGGGCATCTTCAACTTCGTCGTTACAGTCAAAAATCAAAAGACATCATCCGAAAGATGGGTTATGACTTCAAGAATGGCCTCAACTACGATAAGGGTAGAAGAACTCCTATTCGTACGGCTGTTCCGAAAGGAAAATCAGAGATGTACTATAGCAGGACCAAAAGAGGTCTCGGATATACTTCACCTCCGGTATTATCCCCAGCAGCCTCCGAATCCGATAGTGAGGAGCGCTCTAACTCTTCTGATTCCAGATCATGGGATTCTGACACCAGCATCGGTCAAGTTCATCGATTGATCGTATCTTCTAACATGGTCTCTGTTGAACTTCCAGAAGGCTATGACGAGGATATTGAAGAAAATCCCGAAACAGATCCTTGGGCTCAACGAATGGACACTCAATGGGAACTCCAATTTGAACAACGAGAACCTCCTACCGAAGATCAATTGGTTCAAATTGATGTAGGAGAGAGTGGGTCACCTCGTCCAATATTCATCAACAAGAACCTTCCAGAGGCAGATAAGCAAAAATTAATTCTTCTTATTCGAGAATACAATAATGTCTTTGCCTGGAGTTATGAAGATATGCCAGGTTTAGATCCCAAAGTTGTTACTCATAAATTGAATATCTTGCCTAATGCAAAGCTAGTCAAACAGCAACAATGGCGCTTCAAGCCAGAAATGATGGACGCAATCGACGATGAAGTCAAGAAGCTCATCGCTTGTGGCTTTATCCGAGAAGAACAACATCCAGATTGGGTAGCCAATATCGTTCCAGTTTTGAAGAAAACCGAAAAAGTTCGACTTTGCATCGACTTTCAGGATCTTAATGAAGCCTGTCCAAAAGATGAGTTTCCTCTCCCTATCACAGATGTCATAATCGACAACACTTGTGGGTTTGAGCGAATATCTTTCATAGATGGATTCTCTGGATACAATCAGATTCAGATGAATCCTGAAGATGAAAAACATACTTCTTTCTGCACTCCTCGCGGAGTCTACTGCTATACCGTAATGCCATTTGGTCTCAAGAATGCTGGTACAACTTACCAATGAGCCATGAGTACCATCTTTCGAGATCATCTGTGCAAGACTGTTGAATGCTACATCGACGATATTGCTGTCAAAAGTCGTCTAAAGGAAGATCACATCCAAGACTTGAGAACTATCTTCAATCTAATGCGCCAACATCAACTCAAAATGAATCCCACCAAGTCATTCCTGGGTGTCTCTAGTGGCAAATTTCTCGGCTTCGTCATTACATCTAAAGGTATACATGTGGATCCCGAGAAGATCAAAGCCATTCAAGAGATGCGTCCTCCACGCAACCTAAAAGAGCTACGAGGATTCCAGGGTCGACTTGCGTACATCAGGAGATTTATTTCGAATCTGTCTGGATGCTGCAAACCATTTACTCAGCTAATGAAGAAGGGTGTATCTTTCATCTGGACCGAAGAATGTCAACGAGCATTTGACGATATAAAACGATATCTCATGAACCCACCAGTCTTGGTGCCACCGATCTCAGGCATACCATTCTTAATGTATGTCTGTGCTATGGATCATTCATTGGGTGCTTTACTTGCCCAAAAGAACAAAGAAGGTTACATACAGGCCATCTATTATCTCAGTCGTACTATGATTGGTGCCGAACACCGTTATAGTCTGGTCGAAAAAGAATGCCTAGCTCTTATGTTCGCTGTTCAAAAGACTCGGCATTACATCATTGGCCAAACTATTCATGTCATATCCCGAGTTAATTCTCTTCGGGTATTGATGAAGAAGCCTAGCATACTCAATTCTCGGATGGCTACATGGGCCATTCTGCTAGCCCAATATGACATGGTATATGTTCCATAAAAATCTGTTAAAGGTCAAGCACTGGCGGATTTCTTAGCAGCTCATCCTGTTCCAGAGACATCCAAACTCTATAATAAAATTCCAGACGAGACATTGGAATCAAATACGATCTCCGAAGAATTTCCTACTTGGCGTCTATTCTTTGACGATGCATCCAGGATTGGCCCAATAGTGCCATTGTCATAGGAGTTGGAGTTATCCTTGTTTCTCCAGATGGGTCAACTATGCAAAGAGCCTACTCCTTAGACGAACCTTGCTCCAACAACGTAGCAGAATACAATGCTCTACTCATTGGCCTTCAATTAGCTAAACAACTAGATATCAAATATCTTGAAGTTTATGGTAACTCCAAGCTGGTTGTTAACCAGGTTAGAGGAACCTATGAAGTTCGCCATCAAGATCTAGTACCTTATCATGAAGCGGCAATCAACATGGCTACATCATTCAAAGCCTTCTTCATCGAATATGTCCGTCGGGCTTGCAATACTGAAGCAGATGCTTTAGCTAATCTTACAACAGTCTTAGCCATCCCTATCAAAAGACAACAGGTTGTGGTTGTCTCTAATCGGGAATTGTTTTGCATCGAAAATAATCGTAATATTGAGTTCAGTAATCTTACTGAAGCCAATATTATCAGTGAAGATTGGAGAGCTCCCTTCATCGACTTCGTAGTTCATGACATACTTTCTGAAGATCCCAAGGAAGCTACGAGTATTCGTCGACGGTCTCTGCGATTCTACTATAATCAAACCACCAAAACTCTTTACCGGCGGACTTATGACGGCCTACTCTTACGCTGTCTTGCTGGTGATGAAGCGAAGCAAGTATTGCGTGAAGCTCACGACGGTGTCTGCGAAGCACATCAACGTAGTCCTAAACTACAAGACTGTATCCGACGCATGGGTTACTACTGGCCCTCTATGGTATCTGATGCCATTGAATATGCAAGAAAATGTCGAGCTTGTCAAATTCACGCAGATTTCATTCATCAACCATCAAAATTCCTTCATCCGACTGCTGCTTCCTGGCCTTTTGAAGCTTGGGGCATGGATATTATAGGTCCTATCAATCCTCCTTCTTCTAGGGGATATCGGTTCATACTAGCAATAACCGACTACTTCTCTAAATGGACCGAAGCTATACCCTTGGCTGAAGTCAAAACCAGCAGTGTCATCAACTTTGTTAAACACCATGTCATCTATAGATTTGGTGTACTTCGACGAATCATTCATGACAACGGACCTCAGTTCATCAGTCAAAAGTTTACAAGGTTCTGTGACGATCATCGGATTGACAATGTCGCTTCGACAGCTTACAATCCTGCTGCTAATGGCTTGGCTGAAGTTTTCAACAAGACTATCATCAAGCTCCTCAAGAAGTTTGTGTCTACTAACAAACGAAACTGGAGTAAAAAACTTGGAGAATGTCTATGGGCCTACCGTACTACAGTCCGCAACCCTACAGGCTCTACACCCTTCTCTTTTATGTACGGCTGTGAAGCAGTTTTACCCCTGGAACTTCAAATTCCATCCTTAAGGATTGCCATCGCCAACGAGCTCACTACAGAGAACAACGACCTTCTTCGACTCTAAGAATTAGAAGCGCTCGACGAGAAACGGCTATTGGCTCAACAGCATATTGAGTTATACCAAGCCCGTATCTCAAAGACCTTCAATCGCAAAGTTAAGGTCAGAGCTTTTCAGAAAGGAGAGCTCGTTCTAACCGTCAGACGTCCTATGACTATGACTCACATGAGCAAGGGCAAATTCGATACAAAGTGGGAAGGGCCTTACATTGTGAGTAAAGTCTTTTCAAATGGAGCTTATAAACTCTCAGAGCTAGATAGTCGAGTTGCAATGATGCCTATCAATGGCAAATTCCTTAAAAAATACTATGTATGAATGTAATAGGGATTTTATGTAAATATGATCAGACAGTTCATAAATAAAGTTCGATTTTATTTCATCATAAATGACGTTACATAATATCAAGGACAAGAATCACTATCGTCCTTTTTATAGACAGGACGAGGACCACTGCCATCCTTTTCAAAAACATAATCAACAAAAGAGCCGAGAACATCCTTGCTCGAACCCACCAGGAATTTGCAAGCAGCCATCCTCATGGCCTCTTCTTCCTCCGTCGTCCCTGGTTCAAGAAAGAAGTCCAAGATGTCCCTTGGCGGCTTGGATGCAGATGAACCTTCGCCTTCCTCTGTCTGCTTTAGTTGGGCCGGCTCGACTGGACGTTCTTCAGTAACCGCTTCAACCTTCGGGGCGATCTCAGCCTTCTTGGATGCATCTCCAGACGACATCTTTATGTTGAAAAGTAAAGTGATCATTCTATCTGATTTTCTGTTCTATTTGTAGACAGAGATTCGTAAGACAATGAAGCGACACATTCATCCGACGGTTCGCCCGTTCATTACATTCATCCGACGGTTTACCCGTTCATTACATTCGCTTGACGGTTCGCCCGTTCATTTTATCTATCTGAGGGTTCATCTGTTCATTCCATTTCATTTGACGGTCCATCTGTTCATCCTGACGATTCATTTTGTTCACACATTTTGACGATTCATTCATTTCGTTCATATCAGCAACTTGTCATGTATTTGTTATCTTTGATTAAGTTGTCTACTGAAATAATGATATTCAACAAATTATATTCTGCCATGTCCACATTACCTCTGAGCAGATATAATGAATATAATTATTTTCTAAATCAAGAAATATATCATGTCTCGGACCTCTGAATATATTTTCTATCGCTATTATTTATATCCAAATGAGATATATAATAAATAATAGAGCCACAAAGAAAATGTCTTTTTATTGATCAAAATTAAAAGACATTACAAAATTACATGTCACAAAAATAGAAGATACAAAAAGTCTTCCTATTCAGCTGATGGAGTCATTAAACTAGTCATCTGCTGCTTCAAAGTCTGAAGTCGCTCCTTTCTAGAATCCATCACTCGCCTTCTAGCTTCCTCCATACCAGAATTTTCATCAAAAGTCGGTAGGGTTACTAGTCGACGGGAGATTTCAGCTTGATGAGTTGTGACATATTCATTTCTTTCCTGGGTCAGGGCGTCCAGTTGCTGAACCGTAGCTTGATGTTGTGTGACCTCATCTTCCAGAGCAAGCTGAACAAGTCTCAACTCTTCTAGAAGATGGGCAGATTCGGCTTTTAGCTCAACAACTTTCTTTCCCTTCTCCTCAGCAGCAGATGCTATTATCTCTATTTAAGAGTTATACTCTGAAGACTTGGCAGTAAAAGTGTCCAAGATAATCTGGAAGTCAACTTTCGCAACTGCAGCCTCTTGAGACATCCTCTCAAACTCGGCCTGTACCAAGGGCTCCACCTCCCCCCGATTCAGATCTTTGTAGATCTTAACCGATTCCTCTAGCTCATCCAGGATGTGTTCAAGGTAAGCAGCTTACGCTTCTTCACCTTGACTCTGGATGGCAGCTATCAGATAAGAGGTTGGACCCCTAACAGTTATGAAACCAATATCTTCTTTCCCCATTACCCTTTCTACTAAGGGTCCTAGTGAATTGAAGAAAAGGTTGGTGAAGGAACCGATTATGAATCTGTTAGTGGCAATGGCACCAGGAGTAGCAGCTACTCCCATGGACGTCGAAGCAGCAGGTGCCTGCACAGATGGACGTTCAGCTTCTTGCACGTGAGTGGAGGTCTCTTTGGATAAATGATCCATGGTAGAGCTAGTCGCCCCTCCCAGGTATTCCTCTGCGAAATCAAACAAATACCATCAGTTGGCTGTCATTAACAACTATCGAGAAGGATCAAAATTAAGAGCAATCTTACCATTGCTGGGTCCAGGGACAAGTTTGTCCTCTGCTGACACGAGTTGCAACCTCGCAGAAGTAGCTTCAGACATTACTGCCTGGCTACTACCTGCTTCGGAGCCGCCCGAAAAATGTCTGCTACTGCTAGCTATCTCCTTTATTGGCACTATACCAGTGCATGTTGGAGGAATCGGAGAAGATTCAATTTCTGTATGGATAAAATTTAGATGTCAGCCATTTAATCTATGAAAAGAAGATTGATAATATCATTCAATACCTTTGGGATCAGCAATAGTAACTTCTTCAGGTGCTATTTCTTCAACTGCATCCTTTTTTGGTGGTGCATGTACATCAACATCGTCTTCTAGATTTTGAGTGTCATCAACAGCCTCTGTTGATGTATCTTCGTTATTTGCACTTTCTTCTGGTGTTTTTTCGCTATTAGTTGCCGCGATCGGATCTACATCATCATGGAGGCCGAAGTCGCAGTCATTCAGAACATCGATCATTAATCGATCTTCTTCATCACGAAGTGTTCTTGGTGTAGCTGGAAGCTGGGTAGTTTCCACTGCAAGTGTAGGAGATCGCAACATTTTATCCTTTTTCTCCATGACCTCCTCCCTAGTCTCTACAACATCATCCCTCCTCTCTGGACTGAAAGCTTCGGGCTCAGGGACAGGTGTAGGGGACGACATTATGATTCCGGCAACAGCACTAGCCATGACCGATGACAAGATAGATCATGGAGGACTGGCCACTTTTCTTCTGACAACTATCTTCTTTCTGCGTAGAGGTCTCTCCGGACTCTCTACATCTATAACATTTTCTTGTCTTTGAATAGAGGTCGGAGTTGTCGCCTCTTCTCTTTGAATTGACTCGGCCTGCTGCCAAGATTGTGATCGGGTGGTAACCCTTTCCGACGATTCCAAGACAAGTTTCTTCTTAGCAACTGGAGAAGAAGGTTATTCTATCCTTCTTTTCGTCTCCTTGGCTGGAGATTTGACAACCTTCAAGGAGATGCGCAATGGTTCGTTGACTTCTTCAGGGAAGTTGGCTTCCCTTGAAGCTTCCAACGGTGCATCGGCCGGCTCATGCTCTTCATCATTGCCAGGAGCTGACACAACAGATGCTCCCTTCTTTAATCTGGCCGCTGTCGCAAAACTGTCTGCGAGACTGAAGTTCTCGGCAAAGGTATTCGCTGATGTATAGAAAAGTGAATATGTATACAGCATCCGAGGACCATGGTCGCTGTTCATCAATATTGAGAATGTTGTTCTTGTGTCTCGAGCATTATAATAAGCCCAAGCCCGGGCTCCATCAATCAGATAATCTTTTTCTTGTAGGCACGTGATGGCGTTGCCTACATGAAACTGGTCATAGCCGAATTGGCAGGCAAAACGGCTGGAAAGATAGGGCTCCAAATAACATTCATCTTCAAATCTGTAGACTAGGTGTGACGGCCGGATTGTCCTCAGCCAATCAAAAACTGCATGACCCAAAGGCTGCCTCCCAGAGTCGACCAGATTTGAAGACATGTGCTCGTAGCTAGCTGGAGGGGGAACACAATAGAAGTTCCATCCCTTCCTGAGATTCAGAGCACGTCTGCAATCTCTTAAACTGGTGTATATCCATTTGCTTCTGGAGAATCTCCTCAAGAAGCTATCGCTTACCGCTCCCATATCGGGATTCATCAGAGTAGGATAGTGCAGAAGCAGCCATCCGAATAGGTATGTATATGGTAGCTCTAGCCGCGGAAAGCTTCTTTTCTTACCTTTTCCTTTGAGCATCGAATCTACAAAAAGACGGAGGCCAGCGTTCACTCGGCAAGTCATTGCTGACAATAGATCCATCCGATAGCCGAAGACTAAGCGGACGGCAGCAAACAACACGCCTCGATAAAAGCGATCGACGGCGCTCGCTCCAGGGACGACGAATCGTCGAAGCCAGTAGGTGAGGAAATCCAACAGCTGGGCTTCCTTTGACATGGGCCTATAGCCCATCCTCATGAAACTTTAAATAATATCTCCTGTCTTGAAAGGAGGATATTGAAGATCATCATCGATCTTGATATCCATCTCCTTATTCTCCTCCATCAACCTAATCACCTCGCTGCTGCTAAGTGGTTTGAAGAAGTTGGGTTTACAATTATCGTGTTCCTTGGTTTTTTTTTTCCATAATATGGTTGAGAAAGAGATATGGTAACCATTTCGTCGAGTAGCAGGTGCCTGATGAACCGCTCTTGTAATACAAGAAACATATCTTGTAGTGGCACAACAGTTCTTCGAAGACGGCCACCATGTCAGCATTTTTCTGACGAAGTTTGTCTAACTCGTCATTGGTTGGGACAAATTCCTCATAAGGGATATTCTCCATCGGTAGGCTCGAGATGTACTTCATCTCGTGAAGAGCCAATCCGATCTCCCCACAGGGCGTCATAAAAGTCCATGTTCTGAAGTTGTACCTCTCTGCCAAAGCAAGGAATAGGTGGGGATTGGGGTGGAAGCCATAAACGGTAGAGTATACCGGTTGGTATAGCTCAATATCCTTGAGCTTCTCTTCGAATTGAGCCAATATCCAATTGGCTATACAATTCCATCTCTTGTTATCCAGATTAATAAGACCTGTCAATCGGATGTCTTGATCTGGATATCTTCCTTCAACCTTCACAAATTCGTTTGCGAATATCGACGTTCTGACCGGTAGCAGCATGGAGGAGTTTTCTGGTGGGATGCACCCAGGTTTCAGTCCTCTGAGTAGGGAGCTGTGACGCTCCGAGGAACTGTAAAACATGTCCTTGTTGTTTGGTCCTTTCTTCACACAAATGTTCCCTGTTCTGGCTTGTTGAAGAGGAGTTATATTCCATTCCATTCTCCGGGGATAGCTCGCAAAAGCATAGCGAGATAGGGGAAGGCATCTGAAAATCTCTGGTAAAAGAATCCTTTTCTCACCTCTCTGAAAAAGTCTCTGTTCAACTCGAGGTCTGGGCTGAGAACTCTTATCAAGAGCCTCACCAAACAGAAACAGAGGCTTCTTATGAATAACGGCGTCAACAGTTTGCAGAGGCTGCCCGTTCATCAGACTCAACAATGTTTCATTGTCTTGTGCTGTTAGGATGTCTTGTCGAGACGATGGCAGGGCATACTGAGAAAATGTCACATGGGAAAGATCCTCTTTAAACTCAGGTTCAGCTAACCTCATAATTGGGGTCTTCCCTGAGGTTAACTGCATCAAACAAAGAGACAAAATTCAGTACATACAAAATCAAAGAGTCTGTTTAAAAGATCAGCAAATTGTGCAAGTGTTAGATTGTGCTATGTGCAAAGCATCAGATTACGCTAATGCAGCCTACATGTGCAAAATATCTAGTTATGCCAACACATCCACTTGCGCAAGACATCAGGTTGCGCTAACCGTCTTGCGCAAGGCATCAGTTTACGCTGGCTCAATAGACTTGCGCAAATCGATAGATTGCGCCGAACATCTGCCAGCGTTTTCCAATCGATTGCGCAAGAATATAGTTTTTATAAAAATGAAAACTATTGTGTGTGTGTAACCAAAACTCTAAACAGGGCGGTGCAATACCATCAAATCTCTAAAAAAAGAGAGGTATGAAGGATCGAAAATGTCAAGAACCCTAAAATGGGTTTTGATCGAGTTCATCATCTACCTTGGAGTACGGGATGGCCAACTTCATGACGAGAAATTCGGGGCACAACTCGAGTCGAAGACTCAGTGGGAGCTTTGCCCTTCTCGGCGGCTGAACGTTTGGGGGCCATTGATGTCGACGGCGAAGAGAAGTAGTCAAAATTGGCATAGAAGCTTTTCTCTCTTTTGAACAGTCGGAAACAAGTAAAGAATGAAAGAAAGAAGAATGGAAACTATTTATAGTTTTTTAAAAGTAACAGTCGCCTCAGATTGTGCCGAAAGATTAGGAGCTGATTCCTCCAAACGCGCAGTCAAAGCATCACTTGCGCAACTTGATTTTAAGTTCAAAATTCAAAGTATTTCGAAACTTTGAATATTTTCAAATTTTGAAAACTTTGAAGGGGGTCTTGTAGGTCCTAAAAATCAAGTTGTACCCATCAAAGAAGCAATAAAAATCAAATTGTGCATCCTTCAAATGAACTGCGCAGGAGACAGATTACGCAACAACTCAAATGCGCAAGCTGAACTGCGCACCCATCCAAGCGCGCTAGCTGACGTGGCAACGTCATCATTACCTGACACAAAATTAGATCTTCTGACAACTGACAGCCCGAAGAACGAGAAAACTGTTCGTTTCTTGTGCCATGCCGCCATGACAACTGTCTAGCACGGCCCAGCTGCCAAAAGCCAGCGCAGTCTGACAGCTCAACCCCAGCGCAATCCGAGTCTTAGCGCAACCCATTGGAAGCGCAGTCTGATGCTAGCGCAGTTCAAGTGGCGCAATCCATCAAGATAACTGACATTTTGTACGTAGCATACATGCCATCAATTGCTCACTATGTGGCAACCGTCTGTACACGACCAAGCGCATTTCAATCAAACAATGCCACGCGTCTTATACAGTTGGCCCAGATCGAGTAACTGCCAGCACAGTTTGCTGCTTGCGCAGTCCAATGCCTGCGCAATCCAGAAATAACTACTAATTAGTTATTTTTTAGAATTCTATAAATAGAGTTTTAAGTCCTTCATTAAAAAGCTCAGATCTGATCAGATCAGAGATCATTCAAGATCATCACCAGAGATCAGGAGTTCTTGCCAAAGTGCTGCTGTATTCTTCAGAGGCTACCGTTTTCAAAGTTTACATCGTCCAAGGGATAAATCGATCGTTTTCAGATCGGATTCCTTTAGTTGTACTTTTCCAGAATTTAATTGTAATCTTCTTACAAAGTTTGTGAAATAAAGAACACTTTTTTTTGCAAACATTTCTATTTGTCATATTTAAAGAAATCATCACAACACAACATCTAAATACGAATATGTTTTAAATACAAAGCCAAAATATAAAACTGGATACTAAGTCCAGTATCAAAATACATATAGCCTAAATAGTCCTGCTCTCAAGTCCAGAGCGACTAAAGCAACAAACTAGACGAGTTTTCCGCAGGTACATCCTCGTGGGCTAAGGCCCGATCCTCGATGGTGGCCCCATAATAGGAATTACATAGCAACTCCTCCTCGGTAAATATACCTGCAACATTTTTGTCAGGAAGGGAGCAAGTACTGGTTCTACAAACTAAATATACTGGGCATGGAAGAAAAAGAGATGTAATAAACAAGAATAATAACATATCACAATCTATCATGTATGTAGAAGATACATTTGTCATGACGACAGATGTACATGTAATGTTTAAAACTGGAGCATGCACGTGATCGTCAATAGGTATAAAATGTACCGGTGTACAAGTCTACATGTAATAAAATGTACATACGTACAATTGTACAAGCATAGGTGTACATCCGTACAAAAATACGGGATAATGGCCTACGACAAGGTATGCATGTAATGCAACCTTGCTCGGTACATACGTACGGAAGAAGGGGGCATGATCATGTACTCAGCTATCAGTTTTTCCATAACCCAAGTTATAACATGTGAGAAATACAAGAACAGTTTAGAGCATGTCAAACATGTAAGATACGATAACTGTTT
>JANAVB010001997.1:12520986-12540986 GCA_029216955.1 Iris pallida
GTGCAAAATTATATTTGCACAGACAATTCTAATATTGCAGTTTGATTTAAAAACATTTGAATTAATTACAAACTGCTATAAAAACAAATTAATAAATTGCAAAATAATATTTTAGGCTTTAAAAACCATTTAAAAATTATTTAAAATTCTAGAAAATTCCTAATAATTATAGTAAATTATTTTAAGGCTAAAAATATCATTTGTGTTTAAAATTAATTTAAAATAAATAATAGGGGCTTACACTCAACAAGAGCAGTACCGAAAGGAGGTGGAGGCAGAGGATACTTCATAGATCTAGTCAGCTTAGAAGATGACGAAGAAATATGACAGAGAGAAAGGTTGATCTGGAATCTCTTGAAAATAGCTGCCAGATGCATGGGGTATGAAAGGTTACGTCCCACCCGTCTGCAACCGATGATCCAAGCCATAAAGGTCTTGGGAACATAAAATGGAACACTAAAATGCAGATGATACATCGCATACATCTCAAAGAACATGATCTCGTCAGAAGATCTCGTCTTGGAAAGCAAGACAGAGAAAACAAAGTAATATAATTCATAAAAGTTTTGGTTTAGGTGTTTTGCAAATATCCTACCACTGCGAGGGACAGGGTTAGGATGACACATATAGACTTTAAGACAGTCGAGGGTCATGTCTTTGGAAAACTGGACTTTGTGAATATCAACTAATACCTCGCCAACATCAGGCATATGAAAATATTCACTAACGTCAGTTGAGTTAAACTCAATTTCATGTCCAGCGACGCAAGAGTAGATACTACCGTCAGATTTTACTTGCATGTTGCAATATAACATTCTAATGGCATTATCATAAATATTGTCAGCAGTAGAAAAGAAGTCCCGAAGACTAAGTCTATCAAAAGTGTTTGCATATTCAAAGAAAATAGTAAAGTTGACAACTCTCCCGGGATATATTTCCCCAAGAGAAAAAGAATCAAACCAAGAATTTGAGAATTCCACAGTTGGAAAGAGTGAAGCGTCAAAGTCCTCTTCGTCGGAGGGACGAGCGGGACTAAAAGCGTTCACAGGTTCATACTCCGAGGTTGAAGATGAACCTGCTGTGGAGAAAACTTTCTTTCTCTTGTGGAGTTGTTTAGGAGCCATGGAAAAAAAGAAGAGAAAGAGATACCTCAATAGAAGGAGATATGGAAGGAGAGAGTCACCTCTGAGCTTCTTAGATCCAAGAATTAGGAGGAGAGCTTCAACCTTTGGGAATAAGAGTTTTTGAGGGGTTCTCGGATGAAAGATAGAGAATAAATATGGAGAAGATGATGTTTATATAGAGCTAGGGCTGGCAGCAGCAGTTTTGGAAATTGAACCAGCGCTGACCGAACTCGGCCTGAACTCGGTCCGAGTTCGGCCACTTGTATTTCCAGTTCATTTATGCATAATGAATGATAAATAAACTTAATAACTTTTAAACTTCTTTATTTAATAATGTTTATTACTTTGGGTTTGCTGTAGGGGCCGGATCTCAGCTAGCGGTAGTCCAAAGACTAGTACACCGTGTCGCTTCAGGCTATTTGTGCCTGTATGACAGAAGGACCCTTTCGGCTTGTACCCAAAATAACTTTAATTAATAAATGTCAAATTTTAAAGTCATAAGATTTTTTTTATTAATCATAATGCATCATGAATCCAAAAATTCAAGTATGCCTAGCTCAAGACGCAGATAGTTAAAACGGTCTTCAGCCAGTAGTTTTGTGAAAATATCTGCTAGTTGATGATCTGTGTCAATGAACTCTAAGCAAATATCCCCGTGTTGTTGGTGATCACGTAGAAAGTGATAAAAATCTCTATATGCTTTGTGCATGAGTGACAAACAGGGTTCTTAGTCAAGTTAATCGTGTTAGTATTATCACAAAATATGGAAATCTTCGTGTAGTACAGATTGTAGTCTTCTAGGGTCTGCTTCATCCACAAAATTTAAGCACAATAGCGTCTTGCGATGATATACTCAGTCTCAGTCGTTGATAGTACTACAGAATTTTGCTTCTTGCTAAACCAGAAGACTAAAGCTTTACCTAGAAAATGATACATACCGCTGGTACTTTTACGCTCTACTTTGCATTCTGCAAAATTTGTATCAGAATAACCGATTAGGTCAAAAGATGTGGTTTTGGGATACCACAAGCCGACTGTAGAAGTCTTCTTAAGGTATTGGAAGATACGCTTAACGGAACATAGGTGTGATTCCTTAGGGTTAGCTTGATATATTGCACAGATGCAAACACTAAATATGATATCAGGGTGACTAGCAGTTAAATATAATAAACTACCAATCATACCTCGATACTTACGCTGGTCGACTGGTTTGCCACTCTCATCAATGTCAAGCCGGGTAGATGTAGCCGTTGGAGTTCTGATAGGCTTTACGTTGTCGAAGTCATACTTCTTCAGTAAATCCTTCGTATACTTAGCTTGGTTGATGAATGTTCCCTGTGAGTGCTGTTTGATCTGAAGTCCTAGGAAGTAGTTCAGTTTTCCCATCGTACTCATCTCAAACTCACTCTACATACACTTAGCAAACTCTTGACAAAGTTTTTCATTAGTAGAACCGAATATTATGTCATCTATATAAATTTGTACAAGAAGAATTTCATCATCTGAAGATTTGATAAATAAAGTAGTATCAACCCTTCCTTTTGAAAAACCATTTTCAAGTAGAAAGACACTTAGGCATTCATACCAAGCACGAGGTGCTTGTTTGAGTCCATAAAGTCCTTTTCTAAGTTTGAAGACATGATCGGGTTTTTGAAAATCTTCAAAACTAGGGGGTTGTTTCACAAAAACTTATTCTTTCAAAAATTCCATTTAAAAATGCATTTTTTATATCCATTTAAAATAATTTGAAATTGTGAAAATATGCAAATGCACAAAATATGCGGATAGCTTCTAGTCTAGCAACATGAGCATATGTTTCATCATAATCAATACCTTCTTCTTGATTATAACCTTATGCCACTAAATGTGCTTTGTTGCGTAGAACTTGCCCATCCTCACTTAGTTTATTTCGAAACATCCATTTGGTACCAATTATCGATTGACCAATAGGTTCAGGAACAAGTTCCCAAACTTGGTTTCTCTCAAATTGATTAAGTTTCTCTTGCGTGGCATCAATCCAAAATTCATCATTAAAATTATCTACTACGGTCTTAGGTTCTACTTGCGATATAAAAACTATATTAGCTGCTATATCAGTGTCTTTATTAGAAGAACGTGTGCTTACACCTTTTGATACATCACCTATGATGAGCGTCTCTGGATGATCTGGCAAGAATCTCCAAGATTTGAATCTTTCTGTTAGATATTCCACAAGGCTCTCTCTGGTAGCAGTATCTTTGGATGACTTGGATTTAACCTGTGCATCTTCATCATCACTGTCACTAGATCTGTGACTATCGAGCTCATCAAAAGTAACATTAATGGATTCTTCAACAATCATAGACCTTTTATTAAAAACTCTATATCCCTTACTCTTAGTAGCATATCCGAGAAATATCCCTTCATCTGTTTTAGAGTCAAACTTTTTTCCCAAGTTGTCCTTGGTGTTCAAGATAAAACAACGACATCCAAAAACTTTAAAATAAGAAATATTTGGAATCCTTTCAAACCAAAGCTCATATGGTATTTTCTTCGATATAGGTCGAATTAACATCCTATTTAAAACATGACAAGATGTACTAACAGCTTCTGCCCAAAAATATTTAGGAAGATTATGCTGATTTAGCATGACTCTAGCCATCTCGCTTAGAGTACGGTTCTTCCGCTCCATAACAGCATTTTGTTGGGGAGTTCTAGGACAAGAAAACTCGTAGTAATATCTACTATAATCACAAAACTTTTTGAAATCAGCATTTACGAATTTGCCACCATGATCACTTTAGATACGAGTAATTATGAAGATTTTTTTTTTCGTTTTGTACCTTTTTACAAAATATATGAAATTCAATAATTGCATCACTTTTGTTTGATAAAAAATAAACCCATATAAAATGAGAGAAATCATCAACAATAACAAAGGCGTAGAGTTTACCGCCAAGACTAGCGACTCTATTAGGACCAAATAAATCCATATGAATTAACTGCAAGGGTCTAGAGGTACTTATAGCGTTGATGGATTTAAAAGTAGACCTAGTTGCCTTGTTCTTTTCACAGTCAGTACATACCATGTCTCTCTTGAATGTGATCTCAGGGAGTCCTTTTACCAACTTTTTGGTGCATAGTCGTGAGATAGTATCCATATTAGCATGTCCTAGACTCTTGTGCCATAGCCAGCTTTCATCTTGATTTGCTACTAGGCATCTTCCTGTATTGTTTGTACTCTCTAGAAGGAAAACATAAATATTGTCTTCTCTAATCCCTTCATATACTGGATTACCAGATGACATTTCATATATAATACATTTGTCTTTTACAAAGTTGATGCCGTAACCATTATTTGCCAAATGACTTATGCTCAGTAGGTTATGTTTCAACTTTGTAACTAGACAAACATCTTTTATTACTGGATAATGAGACATACCAACATTGCCTTTTTCAATTATGTTACCTCTCAAGTTGTTTTCGAAGGAGACGTATCCTTTTTTTTTCATCGATAGCGTAGCGAAAAAAGATGCATCACCAGTCATATGCCGCGAACATCCGCTATCAAGGATCCACTTGTTTCTAGCATGAGAGGGTTGAGGGTCTACCTACAACATGAGTAGATGAATTATTTGGTACACATTTCTTGAAGGGTCCATTTTGATTAGTCTTAGGTCTCCAAACAAGTATTTGATTGTCAACAAGCTTTCTTGCTAGACAATACTGTGATATGTGTCCGTGAGTACCACAGTACGTACAAGTATGTTTTGAAAAAGTGTTCTTTGTTTCTGTGTTGACATGCAGTTGTGTCTTCTTTGAAAACCTATAAGTGAAAGCATGATTGTGATTAACGTGTTGCTTATGTGCTTTATATGGTTTGGTCCTCTTAGTTGTATGCTTAGCATTAGGACTAACCTTAGGCTGTGTCACAGGGATGGCCTACTTGCCTAACTTGATCTCTAACTTTTTAGAGACCGCACAAGACTAATCATATTTAGTAATCATATCAGCGAGTCTTTGCTCTGTGACTAAGTGCCTCTTCTTCTCTATGTCATAAAGCTCTTGTATCTTGACATAATCTTTCTTTCTTTTCAATAGTAATGATAGCCTCATGATAGTCTACCTTAAGCTTGGCTATCTCATCCATGTTACCATTAGTAGATGTCTCTCTAATATCTTCGAAAAGATTAGACAATCTTGCTACTTCGGTTGTGCATGCCTTAACCTCTTTGCGAGATTGCTTATACTTGTCTAACACATTTCTGTGTTCTTCAAGTAGCTCGCTAAAAGCATTTTTTAACTCATCGAATGTAAAATTATCATATAGAGGGTTAGCTGATACCTTATCGAATGCCATAAGACATATATTAGCAGTGCTGCAAGGTCTGTCCTCTTCCTCTGATTCACTGGCATCATTTTTGTACAAGATGCTTGTATTTGTATACTTTCGACCAGTTGTAGCTTTCATGTTTGATCTTGATCTATCATATTGTCATGCCCCAAAACCAGAATACTAGAGAGCGGGGGACAGACACAGCCAGCTACGTATATAGAAGTGTAATCTACCTCGATATACGGTCACGGCTGTCTAGATGCATGAGAGTTTTACTACAAGCCAACAGTCAATTATGGTCAAGAACAAGCCTAGTGTCTCAATCTCAAGCAAGCAAGTAAATGTAACAAGATGGTATATTATCAGACATACAAGGTAAGGCATCCCAAACATTTACATATTCAGATGATCATGAAGCTAGTTATACAAAATGCGAAGACTAGTAAGAGTTTAAGTCATACATGATCAACCCTAGGATTTGTCAATAATGTTACAGCCCGCAAGCAGACAGTAAGTAAGGTTGCAAACGAGCTAACACTTGCTCGGCGGCTAAACACCTCAAAAGAATATTTTTACAATAGGAGTGGGAGAGCAAAATCAAACCCACTCGTTGCCAGGGTTGCGCCTGGTGGTCACCATCTGGCTGGAAGGTCTTACTCCAAAATCTGGCCATACAAAACCAGCTGGATCAGACCCCAGCAGAGCAAGTGCCACAAGGGGGCTTCACTTAAGAACTAAAACCAGCATATTAGCACATGGAAACATAAATAGTAAAAAAAGACCTGAGTTAGAGAAAACAAGGTGGTAAACGATAAGATAACTAAGGGACTATTCCGGTAGCCAAGTTACAACCCATAAACGAAACAAGGATCGAGGTTGTAACCCTTCACCTGAACAGAGCTTAGTCTCCAACCAATTATCGACAAGAGTAAGCATAGCAAGCATGTGCGAAAGTAATCATAGACTGGCATCGATTAGACAAGACTAGACTGGACCACATCCATCATTCACGGCCAAGCAAAGAGTACGGCTTGATACTTTAACTAACTAGGGTTATCACAAGCCTAGTTACTAGCAATATCCAATGAGATGTTTTTGTAGTCACAAGCCATACAGCTATCCAGGTTATCCAGGCGAGGTTCATTTAAGAGTTACCAAGAATTATTAATTAGGTGGCTTGGAGTGCAACACATGACAATGTGCTTAGAACTTGTTTCATGAAGTACCCCACATGACAGTGGGCTGGAAATGTGCCCTACTCGACGGTAGTCTACAAGTCCCTCAGGTGTGGCCGGGATAACTGGATTGCCTGTAACCGGGAACATCTCTCTATATGAACTACTTGATCAATCTAATTATTAACTTAGTCAGATTCATTATGAATCCTTGACTGTGGTAACCAGAAATTCATATCCTAGACATGATGCAAGATGACACAGGTAGCTTATACAGGAACAATCAAGAAAATCAACCAGGGTGTCAAGACAAGAGTTACTTAGCAAATTAGGGTAGCTGTTGCAACAGCGTTCAAGATTATCATGTCATGTCAGGTTACTTGTTACTTTACTTGTCAGGAGTGTGCCTCGATGGGCCACTATCAAGATTATACACATCTTATCAAGTTACTTATCTTGTCAAGAGTGCGTCTCGACGGGCCACTATCCAGATTTTTATGTCGTATTCATGTCAACATCAATACAGGCAAGTCATGCTATACTCAACAAGTTATCGAGTCGGATCGTCACAAGATAGGTCAAATACCAAGAATAAGCAATTAGCATAAAACCAATAATTAAATGACAGATCATGCAAGGGGCAAGGGGTACCATGGCCAACAAGTGGCATTAGCCAAGTTACGCCAGGCACTAGAGGGTGCCAAGGCTGCAGGTTGTGCCCAAATATTAGGTTGCGCCTAGGCACTGGGGGTGCCAAGCACTAGGGTGCGCCAGGTCAGGTCAAGTTGTGCCAAGGCAAGTCGGATCAAGATAGGCTGTGTTGCGCCAGAACAAGTCGGGCCAAGTCAGGTAGCGCCAGGCACTTGGCTGTGCGAGGCTAGGTTGCGTCGGACTTGGGTACGCCAGGTCGGGTTGCGCCTGACTGGGGTGCGCCTTGTCAGGTTGCACCGTACTAAGAAGCGCGCATAGGGCAGGTTGCGCCTGGCACGGTTCTTCTTTCCCAAAACAACAAAGAAGAACCCATGGAACCCGAAAACTTTAAAATGCCATAACTTGTTCAAAACAAGTCCGAATTTAGACTTCCAAGGGTCTAAACTGCATAGAACGAGATTTCCTACAGCATGGGATGACTGGTTTTAGGAAATACCAAGCTTTAATAGATCAAAACTAAGAAAAATAAAAAAAGACCAAAACTTAGATCTACAAAAATCTACCCATCAAAACCGAAAATGACAAGCTCTAAAGAGGCTTAGAATCAAGTGGAGAAGAGAATAGAAAAATAAAATGGAAGATCCATCATGAAGCAAGTTGTACTTGCCTAGAGATCTTGGGTGTATGTGGAGAGAGTAAATGAAAAAGATGGAGAAGTAAATGAAAGTTATGGAGGAGAGAGAGTGTAGTTGACTTATATATCAACCCTCTCCATCTCAAACCAAACCAAGCCAAGCCAAACCAAACCAAGTTATGTTAAACCAAGTTAAACCAAGTCAGGCTAGACAAATCAAAATACGAGCCAGGAATCCGTACACGTATACTGAAAATACGTATAACGGGAAATGGGAGTGACACATATGGACTGCTTTTGTTTGACAGTGGATAGTCCTTCATATGCCCTGACTTCTTGCATTCGAAGCATATTGTTTCTTCTTTATTACTTTTGTGGACGTCTTTCTTCCTTCGATTTGATCTCTCAAACTTTAGGAATTTTCTGAAGTTCTTTACTAGCAAGGCTTGCTCATCACCACTAGATGATTCTTCTTCAGAATCTTTACATGCAACTCTTTGCGCTTTGAAGGCGATAATTTTTCTTTAGAAGTTGCTTCTTCAAATTCTTGTAGGTCCAGCTCGTGGGTCATCAGCTTGCCCATGAGTGTCTCCAGAGTCACGGTGGTGAGATCGTTTTCTTCAATGATTGCAATAGCCTTCGGGTTCTAGTTTTTGGTTAGAGCCCGTAGCACTTTCGTGATCTTCTCATGGTTACTGTAATCCTTACCAAGAGATTACAAAGGATTAGTAATATCTAGGAAACGAGTAAACATCTGTGTAATTGACTCGTCGGTTTTCATCTTAAAAGATTCATATTCCTGTGTTAGTCTGCTGATTTTGGATTCTTTTACTTGGAAAGTCCCCTCATGGGTTACCTCAAGAAGTCTCTAAATATCATGGGATGTAGTGCAGGTAGAAACTCGATTGAACTCCGTTTTGTCAATTGCACAGAATAGTGCATTGATAGCACATGCATCTAGACTAGCTTTTGACTGTTCTTCGTCTATGTATTTGTCATGTGGCTTGTCTACAAGTTTACCTTCAATCACTACAGGTGCTGGTTTCTTATAACCGTCAACTACTATAGACCAAAGATCAAAGTCAAGATACTTTAGAAACAAAGTCATTCGTTTTTTCCAATATGTGTAGGTTGTTCCATCAAATAGTGGAGATCTATTTGTAGATTGTCCTTCACCATTGAATATTAATTTCACGGCTGCCATATACTCTCCAGGGTTATTATATTAGAATATAACCTGCTCTAATACCAATTGTAGGACCGTTGAGCAGCTCTAGAGGGGGGGAGGGGGGTGAATAGAGTGTGCACGAGTGTAGTGGAAATAATCACCAATTAAAAATTTAACAGTTATAAACTATGACAGGAATAAAAAGATAGTAATATAAATGCAGTAAGAAATAGAATATCAAACTTAGTGAACACCGCGATATATATTAATTTTCCTCTGAGAGGACTAATCCAGTCGCGAGTACTCTTGCCCGCTGTTAATCCACTATTCATAAGCTAAATGAGATCCTGTCATCTCTTTACAATACCGTACTTGGTGACAAGTGCACGATCGACTTCACAACACTGTGCTTGGTAACGAGTGCACGACCAACTCCGAGAACTGAGATATTTTCTGAACTTGTAACCTCTTTAATATTCTGTAGACAAAAGACTCTAAATCGAACACGATGTTACTGGCTTTGGCTAAGAGATGTATAGGTAGAATGTGAAATCTTTAGATCACTGAAAAATACTTTGAAGGATAGATAGAGAGAATAGTGAATGAGGGATTAGAATTGAAAATTCCTTCTCTATTTATAGGTATTTTTTCTGACCGAACTCGGGCAGAGTTCATGCAGAGTTCGGATGCTAAGATCTCGCAAATAAACATTGTATGCAGATTTAGAGGCAACTGAAATTCAAATTTGAGTTGACCGAACTCGGTCAGAACTCGGACCGAACTCGGCCAAAGTTCTGTCATTTCAGAACTCAATTTAAATGGCCAAATTATATAGGTAATTTGGACTTTTTGGATATGTGGAGTTTTAGGATTTATGTAGGCTATTTGGAAAGGTGGACTTAAGTTAACCTAAGTCAGTAATATTTGATAGATTTTACATTTCATATCCTAGACTCAATAAAGATAAAAATACAGAAGAAATATAAAAAATAACTTGATCAGGATTTCGTAACAATTAGCTTTTGGATGATGACTTTGAATGCTAGTTGTAGATGCAGTACGTCCTTTGATATTGATTTTACTAACCTGAAATGTTAGAAGTTCGTATATTTTGTGTATCGACCTAAGTCATCGTTGATTATCATAATCAGGTGTGACCATTAGGCAATGGGCCAACAGCAAGGACACGAGGAATGAGGCAGACATCCTATCCCCTATACCAAGTATCGTAACGGCCGGCAAAAACGAGCTTCTCATGTCCTATCCTTCGATGAATGAAATAAAAAAAGTGGTGTGGAACCTCAATAAGAATAGCTTACCAGGACCTGATGTCTATACGGGAACTTTTTATAGGCAATGCTGGAATATCATCAAAAAGGATATTCACAATGCCATCATCGCTTTCTTCCAGGAAGAAGGATATCCTAAATCTTTATCAAGCACCAATCTGATAATCATCCTGAAGGTACCTAACCCTCTCTCTTTCGCTGACTACAGGCCCCTTATCATGTGCACGTTTATGAACAAGATCATATCCAAGATCATAGTCAACAGAATGGCCCCCATCCTCTCGAAGATAATCTCCCTTGAACATAGTGGCTTTGTTCGTGGTCGTGAAATCATAGACAACATCATATTGGCATAGGAAATGGTGAGCTTCCTCAAATATCTAGGTCGCGGCGGCAATATCGTAATCAAATTGGATATGGAGAAGGCCTATGACCGGATTGACTGGCGTTCATGATAAGAGTTTTTAGAGCATTCAAATTCTCTGAAACTTGGATGGACATGATTTGGAGATATGTTTCAAATTGTTGGTTCTCTACCATCATTAACGGCCAACTGACTGGGTTTTTTAAATCTCACAGGGGCCTGCGGCAAGGCGACCCTCTTTCTCCAATCATATTCATTGTTATGGCGGAAGCTCTCAACAATAATCTAAATAAGATGGGGGACATTCCTAGGTATCGCCACTTCCACACCTCCTACGGATGCCCTAAAATCACACATCTTGCTTACACCGATGACATCCTCCTCTTTACTGCTAGTAACAACAGTTCGGTGGCAGTGGTTATGTCTATATTGCAGAGATACACAAGGGCTTCTGGCCAGCGTATCAACACTACTAAAAGCATTATATACATTCTTCATACTACGGCACAGAGAAGCAAGAATCCTATGGCTGCGTGATAGATTTTGAAGTCAAGGGGCCCCTTTTCACTTACTTAGGCTGTCCGATGGCATATGGCAGAAGGAACGCTAGCATGTTCAACCCTCTTTAGGTAAGACAAGAAGCATATTAGAGGGATGGCATAACAAGATCCTATCTCCGGGTGGCAAACTTGTTCTTCTCAAGCACGTGCTCTGCTCCCTACCCATATACATTGTCGCAGCTTGTAGCCCACCTAAGAAGGTAACCCAGGATATAGAAAACTTATTCAACAGATTTTTTAGGGGCAGTTCAGAGAAATTTTTTTTGGTTACTTGGAAGAACTTGTCGCTTCCTACGACGGAGGGGGGTCTCGGTCTGCGCAAAGTCAAGGATATTATTAATGCTTTCTCCGTCAAGCTTTGGTGGAAAGCTTGCACTCCTCCTCACTTTGGACCATATTTCTTAAGGCCAGGTACTTTCGTAACGCTCACCCCTCTCTTGTCATTGCTAATTGCAAAGCTTCCAACTCGTGGCGTCATCTTCTACATGGGCGATATCTTGGAGAACAATACATTATAATGATAATGGGCAGCAAAGCCTCTAGCCTCATCCACGAAGACTAGACCGGCAGGATAGACTGATTTTGATCAGTCTAATTCCTACCGATTGTAGTATTAAACTACTGTTGATGCCGGAGGGTGTATGGGACATCACCAGGACTACTGCTCTATTTGGGACTGCTGGTGCAGAAGAAGTGGCTTTTACACGTGTCAATTACACTTTCTAGAATAAGGATATTTTGGTAATTTGTAAATTTTTGATTATTTTTATTATTTTTTAATTAGTGCATTGTGTTAGTATCATTAATTGGTGAAACCTTAGAACCACTTTGGATAGATGTTAACCATGATCATAGAAACTTAATTAGTGAGATTAGACATGTTAGTTGGACTCTAATTTTTCTAGAATATCATATAGAGCCTATTGGTTGACTTAAATAATAAACAACTTTGGGCCTTTTTCTTAAAGGGCTTTAAATGACAAGTTAGGAGAGGCTTTTAGACATTGAACCAAAGGAAAACCTAGCCCAACCCTATGGCCGGTCAACATAGGTCATTTCCTTTGCTATTTATAGTAACATCTCCCATCTTCTTCCCCCTTTCAGTAGAAACCCTAACCCTAATTTGTGTTCTTCCCCAAATTACCTTCATCTCCTAAATTGAGTCCAAATTCCCTCAAATGTGTAGGAACGAAATCGTAAAGCAGAATACTCTAGAGGGAGGGTGAATAGAGTAGGCAGTAAAATATTACTAATTAAAAATCTCGTTAGCAGTTAGATCACAGATATAATAATAATCACAAAATAAATGATAGAAATGAAAAGTGATCAGAAGGCACCGAGATTTATACTGGTTTCCCTCTTGTGAGGACTAGTCCAGTCGGAAGAACTCTAGCTTCCAGTTGAATCTACTATTAGAAAATCCTGTAAGTTTTTATACGAAGTCCTTGTAACTTCTACAGACGCAAGCTTTGATACAAAGAACTCGACCAACTTCAATTGTGAAGAGTTGTTTCTTCAATCAAGCCTCTGATTACAATCGCTCTAAAACTTCTAGACCGCACCGCACTGGCAAATCGACTAGAGGATTGTAACTGGCTTGGGATTTGAAAATAGAAGCTTTTTAGAACTCTTTGGAAGAAATGTAAGCTTTAGAAGAGAAGAGATTGAAAGTGAATTGGTGGGTTGAAATGATCGAAATTCTTTTCTATTTATAGTTTTTCCAAAGATAGAACTCTGACAGAATTCGGGCAAAATTCGGACAGAACTCTTTGTAACAAACCGCAACTGAAGGAAGACCAAGTTCAAAATCAAACGTTCACATAACGTTTAACTTGGTCGAACTCTGGCCGAGTTCTGCTAGGGTTCTGCCAGTTGATTTTGAAAAAAAACAGTTTTGGCTTTTTGAAAAGTCCTTCAGAAGCTTTTTGTAAAAAAGGTATTTTTCAAAAACATAGGTCATTTTGAAAAGATAGGTCAGGTTTTCGAAAACGATTTTAGGATAGCCTATTTGCTAGTACGACTTGGTGTACAATATATTCCTAAACTCAATAAAATGAAAAAGTACATTGCTTTGAAGGAAATACATTCGGAGTGACAAACAGCTTCAGTCTTGAACATAGTAGATATCCATCATTGAGCAGTGTCCAAAACGTCGTAGGTAAACATCTGAACTGACTTGTTTTTATATCGATACAGAGTTTGATCAATTATTAAAATTAGGTTTGACCATGACCAATGGGCCAACAATCTCTCCCATTTTGATAATTGACAAACATTGCCGATATAACATCTTGGTTTGGATCAATTCAAAAATGTAATAAAAAAATTGTTCATAACCTATATTCATGAAGATGTTAGATCCGATTTCTCCCCCGTTGTCACTTAGCAAAATAATTGCAAAAGAGAAAGCTCTCCCGCAATAAATGCATAAGTAACAAGCAGTGAAGAAACACAATAAAAAATATAAAAAACATTCATCACAGGCATGTAATAATGTATAAACAACACATGCATGGTATTTGTCACAGGCAGTTTATGTGAAGCATAAAGAAATATAATGCTATAAAGCTGAAACAAATAAAATGCTAAGCTGAATAAGTGAAACATATGCCAAACGGAGGCATAAAAACATGTCTATGAAGAGTCACATAACTAAAAGAGTACTGGTAATATCTTGGAATGTCAGAGCATTTCCAAGTAAAACATAAGATAAAATATTAGTCTCAATAATAATAACATCTCAAAAATCATCATCCTCATCCTCATCATCATCGGCTGTAGCGCCAGCATGTCCAGATGGACCAGCTCCAGAAGTACCAGCTCCAGAAGTATGAGGAGTGGCACCAGAAGTACGATACCAATTGTATGCGTTCCTTGGCTGGAATAGAGAGTGGAACGCGTCATCATCAATGCGGTAGCCAGAAACAGAAGGGTCTCGAGGTAGAGAGCTAGCAGAGTGACCCGTCTGTGCAAATCTCAGATCGGCAAAAGAGTTGGCAATAGCCTGGAACCGAGTCACGTCCCGTAACTCATGTTCCTGGAAGTGTCAACATAAAAAGACTGTAGATCTGATAGATGCTGATGAATACCCTCAAATGTTATAGGGTAAGACTGAGGAGGACCAGGTGCTGTGGGAGTAGGTACATGAGGAGTATGTGCAGTAGGTGGAGGAACAGTGGCAATGCTGTGACGAAAGAGTTTGAAAAACTTGGGCGAAGGGTCCAGAGCACAAGTGGATAAGTCAATGTCGAATCTCTGAAAGATGCGTGGGATGATCATCGCATAAGAGAGGTTGCGGTCTCTTTCGCAACATCTACCCATCATCTGAATGATAGTCTTAGGGACAGAAAAAGAAATCCCCTTAAGAATGTGATATAAAGCTGAAAGCTCAAGTACAGTAACATCATCTTTTGAAGTAGATTTTGGAAGTAGAGTGGAATAGATGATGCGATGTAATTCGTAGTTAAACAAGTTCAAGTTATTGGTCTTGAACTTTCCAGGACGAGCACGTACGGGCGCACAAAGCTCATTCTTGAAACTAACGAGAGTCGTACCATCGGAAAAACCAAAATCAGTGATGTCATCGAGCGGGGCACCTTTGTTTGGAATACCAAGGATTTCTGCTAACGTTTTATCAGTAAACTCGATATCTATCCCTCCGACACGTGTTCTCGCGATAAAAGTGTCTAACACAAAATTACAGTAAAATAGTTTAATGGCATTAGTAGCTATAGAAAATTGTAAAGTAGCAAAGCGTTGTAACCCTAATGCCTCAAAGTAAGGACGGTGGTCGGGAAAGAGTCCATTTGATCGAAGATCCGGTACAAATAGTATGCATAATGAAATCGGCATACCAAAGTAGGGCTTGGTCGGGAGTTTTAAAATAAAACTCGTTCGATGCACCATCATCCGATTGGACCAGAGAAAAGAGGGAATCCGTATGCGGATCCGAATACGATGCCTCTTCACTAGCATGTGTCTTCTTCCTCTTGAAAGGATTGAATCCCTTAGGCATTATATCCCAAAAACTAGAAACCCTAACAATTTGAAAGTAGAGGAAAGAAGGAATTATACCTTCCGATAATTGGATATGCTGTAGAGGATGAAATTCTCCTTACGAATCCAAATTTTGGACGAAGATCTCCACGCGGATTGGAAGAAGAAAGGTGGAGAAGAGATAGGGTTTGGGGGGCACGACTGCTGTTGTTTTGATGATGTTTGGAAGAATGAAGAAGAGGGGGCCTCAGGTTCTGACTGGTACATATATATACCTAGCCGAACTCTGGCCGAATTTGGACCGAACTCGAGCCGAATTCGCCAAGGATTGCCTGGCTATAAAAAATAATAATGGGGCCACATCTTTTTCATTAATTCGTTTCAAATATTTAATTCAGAGTTTAGTAATTTTAAATCTCAAAATAATATAATTAATATTATTTTATAAATTAATATTCTTTACTCAGCATCTGTCTCAGATTAGTTGTAGGAGTACTGTCCCAGCTAACGGAGGTTCACTGGAGAACTCTTAAGTACCGCTTCGCTTCGACCGTAGTCGTGGTGACAGACAGACTCTTTTTAGGCTTGTCTCAAAAACAGTTATTGAGTATCGAATAAATTAATTAATAAAACAAAATTAATTAATATTATTGATATCTAAAATTCCTAATTCTCAATGTAAATAATTGAAACGATCTTCCTCTAGAGGTTTTGTGAGTATGTCAGCTAATTGATTCTGTGTGTCTATGTATACAAGGTCTATATCTCCATTTTGTTGATGATCTCTAAGAAAGTGATGTCTAATCTCGATATGTTTAATACAAGAGTGACATACTAGATTCTTAGTCAAATTAATAGAACTAGTGTTGTCATAGAAAATAGATATGTGTGTAAAATACAATCCATAGTCTTCTAAAGTTTTCTTCATCCATAAAATTTGTGCACAACAACGTCCTGCGGCGATATACTCAGTCTCGGTTGTTGATAATACAACCTAATTTTGCTTCTTACTAAACCAAGAGACTAGAGCTTTTCCTAGGAAATGACATGTGCCACTAGTGCTTTTTCTATCTACTTTGCATCCGGCAAAATCAGCATCAGAATAACCGGTTAGGTCAAATGACGTAGTTTTGGGATACCATAAGCCGACAGAAGAAGTGTCTTTAAGGTATCGAAAGATACGCTTAACTGCGCACAAATGTGATTCCTTAGGATTAGCTTGAAAATGTGCACATGAGCAAATACTAAACATAATGTCTAGTCGACTAGCAGTTAAATACAGTAAGCTACCGATCATACCTCGATACTTACGTATGTCGACAGGTTTGCCTTGTTCATCAATATCAAGCTTGGTTGAAGTCGCCATTGGAGTGCTAAGTGGATTGACTGCTTCCATGTCGAACTTCTTTAATAGATCCTTTGTGTACTTTGCTTGATTTATGAACGTCCCATTGTCAGTTTATTTGATTTGCAGTCCGAGAAAGAATTTTAGCTCTCCCATCATGCTCATCTCAAACTCATTCTGCATACACTTTGAAATTTTTTGACAAAGAGATTCATCAGTAGATCCAAAAATAATATCATCTACTAGACTTGAATCGAAAGAATGTTGTTATTCAAAGATTTTATAAACAATGTAGTATCAACCTTTCCCTTTGAAAAATCATTATCAAGTAGAAAAGAGCTTAGACGATCGTACCAAACACGAGGGACTTGTTTCAAACCGTATAAGGCTTTCTTTAACTTGAAAACATATTCAGGAAATTTGAAATCAGTAAAACCGGGAGGTTGAGCTACATAAACTTCTTATTTTATAAAACCATTTAAAAATGTGCTTTTGACATCCATTTGAAATAACTTAAAAATATGAAAACATGCAAATGCACATAACATGCGAATGTATTCTAATCTCACAACTGGGGCATAAGTCTCATCGTAGTCGATACCTTCTTCTTGATTGTATCCTTGAGCTACGAGTCGAGCCTTGTTACGAGTCACTAAACCATTCTCGTTCAGTTTTTTTTCGAAATACCCATCGGGTGCCAATGACCGGATGATCAATGGGCTTTGAAATATGTTCCTAAACTTGATTCCGTTCGAATTGGTTTAATTCTTCTTACATAGCATCTAACCAAAAATTATCATTACATGCTTCATCAATATTTTTGGGTTCAAACTGCAAAATAAAAGCAACATAAGAAGCTATATCTTTATTAGAGGAACGAGTACTTACACCCTTAGTAATCTCACCAATTACCAAGTCCTTTGGATAATTAGCCAAGAATCTCATCTCTTTTGGTGTAGTCTCAGGATTGCTAGTTCCGACTTCTTTGCTTGGAGGTTCATCTGATGCTTGATGTGATGGTTCTGCATCTTTGTGTGAAGGTTTTGCAGTAGTTGTACTTGGTGTTATTATGTCTTCATTGTCATCATCCTCTAAGTGTTGATTTAGCTTATCAAACTTGACATTGATTGATTCTTCGATGATCTTGGTTCTTTTGTTGAAGACTCTGTATCCTTTGCTCTTTGCTGCATAACCTAAAAGTATACCTTCATCGGCCTTTTCATCAAATTTACTCAAATTGTCTTTAGTATTAAGAATAAAATATTTACAACCAAAAATTTTGAAATATGAAACATTTGGTGTTTTATCAAACCATAGTTCATAGGGAGTCTTCTTCGATATAGGTCGAATTAGAACCCTATTGAGAATATAGCATGCTATATTTACAGCTTCAGCCCATAAGTATCTAGGTAGACTAAACTGGTTTAACATTACTCTAGCCATTTCAGATAGAGTTCTGTTCTTACATTCCACAACTCCATTTTGTTGCGGAGTCATAGGGCAAGAGAATTCATACAAATAATCGTGTGTGTCACAAAATTGCTTGAATTCTGTATTCTCAAATTCGCCGCCATGATCACTAAGAATGCGAGTAATCATGAACCCTTTTTCATTCTATACTTTCTTGCAAAAGGTGACGAATTCTGATAATATATCGTTCTTGGGTGCAAGAAAATAAACCTATATATATCTAGAAAAATCATCTACAATGACAAATGCATATAACTTACCACCTAGACTTCCAATTCTACTTGGTCCAAATAAGTCCATATGCAACACTTGTAAAGGTCTAGTGGTACTTACCGCGTTCTTGGATTTAAATGCTGATTTGATAGCTTTGTTCTTTTCACATTAACTACATACCGTAGCCTTCTTGAAAAAATGTCCGGTAAGTCGCGTACCAACTTCTTTGTAGATAGTCTTAAAATTGTATCCATGTTTGCATGACCGAGTCTCATATGCCATAGTTGACTTTCCATGCTTTTGGCCATCAAACATCTACCTGCTTTGTTAGCATCTTCTAACAAATAGAAAACATATATGTTGTCTTCCCTAATATCTTCAAATATAGTACTACCAGTTGAACTATCAACTATAGTACATTTATCTTTGACGAAGTTAATACCAAAACCATGATCAACTAAATGGCTTATGCTGAGAAGATTATGTTTTAACTTGGTAACTAGACAAACATCTTTAATCACTGGATAGGAAGCCTTACCAATGTCACTGATAACGATTATGTACCCTCTTAAATTATTACCGAAGGAGACGTATCCTTCTTTATTCTTCTTCGATAGTGTTGCGAATAGTGAACGTCACCGGTCATGTGCCGTGAGCAACCGCTGTCGAGGATCCATTTGCTCCTAGCATGTAAAGGGCGTCCCACCTACAAAACAATTTGCAGATGAAACTCTTGGTACCCATTTCTTGTAGGGTCCTGACTGGTTAGTTTTTGGTATCCATGCATAAATATTTAAATCTACTAATTTTCTGATTCCACATGCAGAAGATATATGACCAATGAGGCCACAATAATGATATTTAGTATGTTGAGTGTTGAAAGTAGTGTGAGGTGCATGATTGGTAGGTTTTGGTTTTCTAGTATAGAAGAATGCATGCCTATTTGTCTTCTTGGGCATAGTTTTGGTATGGTTTGGTCTGACAGTGTTGGGCGTGTTCCGTGATTCGGTAATTAACACGTGTTAGAATAGGAAGCAGCAACTTCAGGCCGTTTTTCTAAACTAATTTCCAACTTTTTGGAAGTGTCATATAATCTAGTATAGTCAGATGTGAGTGATTCTAATCTGACCTGTGCATACTGGAGACTCTTTCTCTCCTTAGATAGGTCTTCCTTTAACTGGATGATAGTTTGGTCTTTTTCTTCGGATAGCTTAACAGTCTCGTGTAACAACAACTTAATAGAAAAAATCTCACCAGACCCATTTGAAGAGTCATTATTTTTAACATGATCTAGTTGGTCGATAAGTCTTCCTATGTTACCTTTGTACTCTTTAAGTACCTTCTTAGAGGTTTCATATTTACTACACAGTTTTTTGTAATCATTCAGCAGGTCACTGAAAGCCTCTCCTAGTTGTTCAAAGGTGAAATCATCATAAGGATCAAATAGAGGATTAGTGATTACCTGATCGCAAGCCATCAAGCATACATTTGCAGCGTCATCTGATTGTTCGTCTTCTGAGTCACTGGCTTCATTTTCATGCCATATGCTTGTGTTGGCGTACTTCTTTGATGTAGATTTCTTCATGTAGCCTTTGTCATATTTGCTGCTTTTCTTTGATGATGATGCTGTGGGACAATCTTTCTTTATGTGTCCTTTCTTCTTGCATCCATAGCAAATAGGATCTTCCTCATTATT
>JANAVB010001997.1:12545986-12588486 GCA_029216955.1 Iris pallida
TTCCTCTTCTAGTTCCTTGAGTAGTAGATGTTCTCCTACCGTAAAGGATAAATGAGTAGTAGAATTTTAGAGGGCTCAATTGAGACAGTAAAGAGAGAAAATCAGATATGTGGCCTGGATCAATTACAGACGTTGGTCAGATTTTCCTAAATGGTGTTGAAGAAGTTAGGCACGCTGTTAGGAAGGTATGTTTTGAATCTCGTCATCCATTCCATATTCTAAAATCTGAGCCAGGGAGGTACACCATTTGCTGCAAGAATTACAAGACCCATGCTTGTTTGTGGAGCTTCAATGCTATATCCATTTCGAAAGATAATCAAATTTTTGAGGTGAAGATGTATGTGGGAGAACACAATTATGGAACTGGCTATATGGATAAAGGTAATATAGTTGTTCCAGCAAGTTTGTGAAAAGCTTGGTTAGTGACATTGTTCGGATGGATCCTAAAAAGTCGGCAAAATCAGTTGTTGATGAATTCAAGGTTGACTACGGTTTATCTCTTACCTACGGGCAGGCAACCATGGCATTAGGTTGGTGCACCAAGAAATGTATGGAGATGACGTTAGAGCTTACAGCGACTTGTGTTGGTATGTCGACAAGTTAAAGGAAACCAATATTGGTTCCGTTATCGACTTTTAGAAAGATGATACGTCATGAGGTTTCAGCGACTTTTTCTTTCATATGGGGCTTGTGTCGAAGGCTTTCAATATTGTCGTCCGATGCTATATTTGGATGCGACTTTCCTTATAGGAAGGTTTAGAGGGTGTTTGATGTCTGCTACAACGAAGAATGGTAACAAACAGTTCTACCCTATTGCCTACGGTATATAGTCTCGGGCGAAGATGGTGACAATTGGGAATGGTTCCTTAAAATCTCAAGAATGTTTTGGATGTAGTAGGCGTATCATTTTTCTTTCAGATCAAGGCACCGGTTTTTCGTTTCTGAAGTTTCCAAAGTGTTCCCTACTGCTTACCATAGCTATTGCTATTATCACATGAAGAATAACATACCACTGAAGGAGAAAGGAATGAAAGAGTGTATCCGCATGTACTTGAAGCTTGGAGGCAAGCAGTATATGCTCTAACTCCAGGTGTGTAAATGAGACAGATATATACAGCTTTTTTGTGCATTTTCCTTTATTTTAACAAGTAGAATGAACATTCTCCGTGTAAATAACACGGAGAATGTCATTCTCCGTGTCGATTTAAAACGGAGAATGACATTCTCTGTTTTAAATTATACACAGAATGTCATTCTCCGTGTCATTTAGAATAGAGAATGTCATTCTCCGCTAGTTTAGAACGGAGAATACAATCCTCATGCGTTCTAACAATGGGAATGACTATTCTCTGTGTTATTCTCCGTTTAAAAATAGACGGAGAATGACATTCTCCGTGTTAAATTAAACGGAGAATGGTCCCGTTTTTTATGTACTTGTTCCTTGATTTCCATCTTTATTAATTAGTCTTTTTCCCCTGTATAAAGGTGGGTATAAACAAGCAATTAAGAAGATTTATGATCTGAATTATGGTCATGTTGTGAAATAGATAGATAAACAAAAGCCCGAAATTGGTCAAATGCATTCTTTCCGGGATGTAATATATGAGGTTGCTTCTAGTTGTTGTAGGAGCGTAAAAAGTGCTTCATAAAGAATGAGTCAAAGAGATGGATCATTCCATTCAAATTGATCCACTTTACGCCAAAGAGAGGCTAATCACTTTACGCCTAACGTAGGCTAATCATTTACGCCCGGGTCAAGCTGATGGTTTTACGCCTAAGACAGGCTAGCCACTTTTACGCTGGACAAAGCTGTCAAGTCTTGCATTTAATGCAAAGTCTGATATGAAGATTTAATGATGGCATATATCACAGAATTCGAAAGGATTTGTTTTACACAGAGACCATTTGTCGTTTAGTATGTGGACTGAGCTATTTTTACGCTCGTAATATGGCTTCTTTTACGTACGGAGACTATACGAGTTTTTACGCTCAAAGTTGACGTGTGCGTAAGGTTTATTTGGGCTACTTTTACGCTCCAGGTTATTTAACAACCACTTTATGCGAGAAGTCCATGTCAGGGCTATTTTACGCCTAGTCTACTACTTTACGCTCAGGTATATTTGGGTTATTTTTAGGCCTTATTCTTCTTCACCAATTCAGAACGTGGTTTGCCTACATGGCTTTCATGCCACATATCTCGAAGAACGTGTGTACGTGCATCCTATTCTTACTGAATGATAGGACACGTGTCAACGTATGCAGAGGATGACTCCAATCATGGGTGGCAGTTGTTAGCGTAAACGAAACTTTTGCTGAGTTTTTACGCACAAGAAGCCAAGTCTATAAATAGACTGATTTTTTCTCATATAACGGGGACAGAGAGAAAGGGAAGAATACATAGAGATCAAGCCCAGAGACTTTGATTTTTCGGAGCATTCTTCTTCAACTTTTCTTCCAGAACAGAGTGAAGCAAAGCAGGAAAGCATTCGGCCTCGCCATCAGTGCCCAATTGCGTCGATACCTTTCTGGTGACTTTGTTCATCTTCTAGCAGTGATCTTCATCATTACCGTATGGTCCAAGGAACAAAGTGATCATTTACAGATCAGACTTCTATAGCAATACTTCCTAGAATCAAATTTGTACTTCTTGTACTTTTTCTCGTTTTATTTTCAAAATCTGATTTCCAGGTATTTTGTTAAGTGAAACAAAAATGGCGACTCTGCTGGGGACGACCTTCTCCTCTGACGAGGAGGCAATTGCATAATACGATGATGGTGTCGATTGGATCGACAAAGAAAACTCTCTGGTTGTACACTTCGACCAGACTGTTTATGAAGAGATGCTCCGAACTGGGGGTTTCTCGCCGCTCCAATGTTCAAAAATCTCGCAAAGCACGAAAAGTTGGATTCCTAAATCCAAAATAGCTTCTGATCTCTTTGTTGCCTCTGATGGCGAGGAATCCTTCCCACTCCTGTCGTAGGGGCTCCCGTTCGTAACGAGGCAGTCCTTATTCAGCGTTGCACTCTAAGTGTGGTAAGTTATCTCCCGTCTGTGACGGTGAAGATAATCAGGTTTTACGCCCATGGGAAAAACCAAATTTTACGCTCAGTGCATAAGAACGAGTCTCCCATTTGTAATGAGGCAGACTCTAATGCTTGTGCTTCTAAGTGTAAAATAAGTCTTCCGTCTGTGACGTGTAGACACAAAAAATTATGCTCTTCGCGTAAAGGAAAATCTCCCGTCTGTGACGTGGTAGATAATCAATTTTTACGCTCTACGCATAAAGGTAATCTCCTGTCTGTGACAGTGTAGATAAAATTTGCAACGATATTTTTACATCTAATGTGAATGTACCTAAATGCATACAGCGTAAAAATATTGTTGGTAAAGCTTCAGTTCTACACCAACACCTTCTTATACTGCTTTACGCAAAGTACCAAACCTACAAATCACACGCAATGAAAATGGAGTCCTTCATGCTAAAAAATCTCAAGATTTGCGTACACAACTCCAAACGCGTAGAAATGTATAGTTTGGTTCTGCAAATGCAGCCAGTAATCTTCTTTATACACAAGGGACTAAACGTTTTGCCCCCCCATGTAATAAAGAAGACTACTCCTTCTGATTTACGTGAATTGCTAATACAAAAGCGTAAAAATAGACAATCTCCCGTGATACTCTCCCAAAAAATCATCACTGTGAGTGTCATCAGATTGTGATCAAATGTTGTTTCTCGGCTTCCAGACGGTCAGTTTTTGATCGATTGAATTTTAATGCGCCCCAACAACAAGCTGATGAGTTGTCATATGCGTCAGTCAATATGGCATCTCACACCAACAGAGGACGACGTCCTAGACGAAACACGTCCCAAACCCCAAGTCAACAACAATTTAACAGACTTCTATTCTTTTGAAGGAGTATATCGAATACTCGATCAAGAAGACAAAGACAATTATAGACTTCTGATTCTGAAGCTGGGGTACTCAATCTCTTGAGTCTGAACTGATAGTGTTGATTCATACTTCTATACTATACTTATGTATCTTCAAGAGAGGTTGAATCCTACGCTATTGGAGACGAACCAGAGACGTCATCTGTTAATACAGAACAATGTCTCACTACCGTTGAGCAATCATTGAAAGACATGCTTAACATGATGCAAAATATCACCAGATAATAACGCTCAGCAAACTGCTCAACCAGCAATTGTAATACCGGTTCAGCAGCAGCACACCAACTCAAGATAGATAAGGGGTTGATATACCTTTGAATATCCCAGAGCCTGCTGTTAACCAAATTCGGCATCTCCTGATCCCATCATTCCAGAAGATGTACCATCTCCGGTGTGGATTACGGTACAACCAACAACTTTTTAATCAAATGTGCTTCCACAAACCAGCGAAACCATTCAAGCAGTACGTGAGCTCAAAGCACAGTTTGAAGTTTTGAAGCAAAAGGATCAACTCCAGAGGTTAGGGATTAAGCAACCTTATCCTCCTCATTGGAATGATGTACCTTTTCTACCAAAATTCAAGCCACAGTCAATGGTACTGTTTGATGGAAAGGCTTCTCCTACTCAGTATATCAATTACTTTGATATTATGACTGTACATTTGCAGAAAAATGATGCTCTTCTTACTAGAGTATTCATTGGATGCTGACGGGTTCAGCTTACGACTGGTATCGTATTTACCCGACAATTGCATTTCGTCTTTTGACGAATTTAAGGCAATGTTTCTTTTTCGTTTCTATGAGGGAGGTAGGACATGAACATGTCCTCCTTAATAGAAATCAAGCAAAAGGAGAAAGAAGATACTCGGACGTTCAGAACGTTTCCGACAGGAGACTCTAAAGATGCCTCCTGTATGCCAGATTCACCGCTGATTGATAAATGTAAGATGAATCTGCGACCATCCATCGCTGTCTTCACAGTTCCCAATTCACAGATTGGGCTTCGTTATCATAGCAGCAGTTTCTGCCGAGACTAATGGTAGGTTGGCTCGTGAATATGGGATGATTTTCGCCTATGAGGATAAAGAAAAGAAAAGTAATCCTAGTAATAATTTCGGCAATCATAATATGAAAGAAAAGACACTCTTATGATCAATCTTTCCAAGAATAAAATGACGCCGAATAATCAGGAATCTTTCAGGCCAAAAGAATACTCTTTTGACGAAAGTGATATCCCAGGGATATTTCAATGTCTGGTGAAGAGTGGAAAACTCCAGATTCCGGAGCCAAAGAGGCCTAATGAGGTGAATCTGACTGTCAATCCGAAATATTGTATCTATCATAGATACAATCATCCTACCAGTGCTTGCTATGTTTTGAAGAAGAAATCCAAGAGCTAATAAATGGTGGTGCTATTGATTTAATCATGATGACTATACGGTTACAACCAATATGGTTTCTCTTCAATTTGGAGATTTTTCTCTACAACAAATACCAGATGAAATTTTTCCAATTCCGAAGGCGACGATGAAGATTTTGAATATCCCGCATGCTAGGGAGGAAAATGAAGGATTGTTGCCTCTTACATTAAAAATGGTAAAAATATGTGGGTACATCCTGACTTAATACCTGAAATAAAAGATGAAGATAAAACTTCAAAATCCAAATGTAAGAAAGTCAAAACCTGCAACATGATTTCTCATGTTATTCCAGATCCTGATGATTTGGATCATCTATGAGATGGCATTCCTTTGGAAGATAGACTGAGAGGATTGAACATATGTCCTCCAAGTCTAGCTCCTCCTGCCAAGCTCAAACTTACTCATCAGCAGTGGCTAGCCATAAATAGTGTTCCCTTATACAGGGCACAACAAGTCTTCGCTGCTTATGAAAAGGCTCCTACAGGAATTTTTCTTCGTATCCCGAATCCTTTTACTCTCGTAGCTGCAGGGACGGTTATTCCTCATTCTCCTGTAGTCACAGGATCTTTTCTTCTTCCTTTATGGAACCACGTATTGAAAGTCCACTGCCTACTCACTTGTACAGTCAGCAATCTATCCTTCTCATGAAGAAGATGGGTTATGACTTTCAAAAGACAGAAGGTTTGAATTATGATAAAGGGATACGACTTCCTTTACAAATTCAAGTCAAAATCCACTGTTGGATTGGGTTCTGAGGTTCCTCATAACAATCCTCATAAGAAGAAGGCTAAGGAAAGGAAGATTAAATCCTGCAATATGATACTTTCTTCTTCTGAGTCTGAAGAAGAAACTTTTGCTGGTACAAGATCTGGAAAAGAGTACCACAAAGATTATGAGGGATCCTCCAAGGAAGCTGAGAATGTTGAAACACCATCAACTCAACCGTCTCTTGTTCCTGCTGTAGTTGAAAAGGGGAAGCAAAAAGCGATACGCTTTGACGTTCCGTTGAAGTCTACTTCCAGTCAGGGGTGGTGATGAAACCCGATAAATTTGATATTCTAGCCCAGTTAGCTAATACTCCGGCTAGATTATCTATCTTCGAGTTGCTTCGCCTTTCTAAAGAAAGCCGCGAAACTTTGAGTGAAGCTTTGCTGCAAGCTGATTCCTGCTTAGCTCAACTCAAAACTCCTGACAATATACCAGTATCATGCCCACAATGTCATAGTGTGATGGAAGCAATTCCCAACATCACCTTTACATAAGAAGATATGCTGTTGAAGCATAACAAGCATGATAGGCCTTTGTGTTATACTGGGTATATTGAATCTATTGAAGTTGACAAAATTTATATTGATCCTGGGTCTTCCATTAGCATAATTCTTCAAAGTATGCTAAGACCATTGAGGATTCCTACTAGTGATCTGACTTACACTAGTACCACAATAGTTGGTTTCAACTCTGGAAAGAGCAAACCACTGTAGAAGATTCGTCTGAAGATTCAGATTGGTGATCTTCGAACTATGGCAACATTTTATGTTATTAACTCAGACGTATCCTACATATTATTCTTAGAAGACTATGGTTACATGAGCATAACATTGTGCCTTCGACTCTCCACCAATGCTTCAAGTATGTGGATCCCCAAGGAGTTGTGAAGACTGAGTTTGCTGATATCAATCCTTTCAAGGGTGTCGAAGCCTATTTTTCCGACTCAAGGCTTTACAAACAATAGCATATGAAAGAGATATCAGATATGGCTGAAGATCAATCATCTGCTGAAGATCAGTCTATTAACGAAGATCCGCCAGAAGAGCAACCTTTGAATATCAAAGTCAAAGGGCGAATCCAACCCCAACCTGTCAACAATCAACCTTTGATGATCAAAGTTAAAGAAAGAACTCAAGCTTCATCTGAGGAATCAGTGAATGTTCCTGTTAAAAGCCAAGTTCAACTTCTTGTGATCAAAGTCAAAGGGCGTACATTTCGTACGAATGATCCAGAACCTCCTTTGATTGTCAATCTTGGCAAATCTATGCAGAAGACGGATGATAATCCACTAGTAATTAATCCAAAGCGTAGCAGTCAAATTATAAATGATGTAAATATTAATCATTATGTACTTTTTGATATCAATGAAGATTTCTTTTTCGAGTATATGGCTGTCAAGTTTATTGAAAGAATGACTTTATCTTCTGATAATCAAAGTCATCAATATAAAGACGACATAGACACAGAGGAAACCTTATACATTGACAATAAGAAAATTCTTTTCCTCCTCATGTCGATGTTGGACCTTATGCTCAAAGGTTTCTAACATCTTCTCCCTATCTTCTTCCTGTAGCCGCTTCATCGCAAGCTTGTGTAACTTATAGACTTACAAAGAATCTTATTTCGTGATTCTGTCTGATAAGAAAAATAAGCGCCAAATTGTGTTTGGCCTGGCTAGAAATATCCATGTTACTCAGACAGATGATTTGAGAGATAAAGATAAAGGAAGAATTCGAATTGACAGATATAGTCAACAATCTCTCAAGATTATCCAGAACATGGGATATGATTTAAAGACTATGCAAGGTCTTAATCAAGGCAAAGGTAGACGACTACCATTACGTGGTGATTCATTTTACCAGAAAACTCGTCATGGATTGGGATATGATCCGTCCTACATGTTTAATGACGATATACAAGAAGAATTCTCTTCTAGCTCTTCACAATCATCAGATTCAGAAGAAGTCCAATTTATTGAATCTGATATTTCTCACTCCTTGTGTGTTAAAGGAGACTATTATGATGAATATGAGCAAGTATTTTTAGCTTACATGGTTCAAATTGATGGTGAATCCGAGCCTTTTGAGAATGATCCTTGGGATCAACAGATGGACACTCAATGGAAACTTCGTTTTGAACAACGACAACCACCTATAGAGGACGAGATTGTCCAGATTGACGTTGGAGATGGAACTATGCCCAAACCAATATTCATCAGTAAGAATCTTTCTGAAGATGAAAAGGAAGAATTGATAAAACTGATCAAAGAATATATTAATATTTTTGTATGGAGTTATGAGGATATGCCAGGTCTAGATCCCAAAATTGCTACTCATAAACTCAATATTCTTCCTAATGCTAAGCCTGTAAAACAACAGTAACCGCATTTTGACCAGATATGATGGATACAATTGAAGCAGAAGTCAAAAAGCTGATCACGTGTGGTTTTGTTCGTGAAGAACAACACCCCGATTGGGTTGCCAATATTGTTCCTGTTATAAAAAGAATGGAAAAGTCCGAGTTTGCATAGATTTTCGAGATCTTAATGCAGCTTGTCCAAAAGATGAATTTTCACTTCCAATTACTGATGTCATGATAGACAATACATGTGGTTTTGAACGCATGTCTTTAATGGATGAATTCTCAGGATATAATCAAATTAAGATGCATCCAGAAGATGAAAGCATACCGCTTTTCGTACACCCTTTGGAGTTTACTGCTAACGGTAATGCCGTTTGGTTTTAAAAATGCCGGTGCCACATATCAACGGGCCATGAGCGACATCTTTCAAGAACATCTACGGAAGACAGTAGAATATTATGTAGATGACATTGCTGTTATTCGATCAAAAGATCACATTCAAGACTTGAAGGCAGTATTTGAATTGATGTGCCAACATCAATTGAAAATGAACCATACTAAGTCTTTCTTAGGGGTTTCCAGTGGCAAGTTTTTAGGATTTGTCATTACTTCTCAGGGTATCCATGTTGATCCTGATAAGGTTAAAGCAATTCTTGAAATGCGTCCTCCATGCAATTTAAAAGAACTCTGTGGCTTCTAAGGTCGCATTGCATATATCAGGAGATTCATATCCAATCTCTCTGGAAGATGCCAGCCTTTCTTCCGTCTATTAAAGAAGGGTGTATCATTTGTTTGGGATGAAGCATGTCAGAAAGCCTTCAATGACATCAAGCAATACCTTACAAATCCTCCTGTTTTGGTACCTCCAGTGATAGGAAGACCATTTTTGCTATATGTTAGAGCTTTGGATCATTCACTTGGTGCTCTCCTTGCACAAAAAAGTGATATAGGGTATAAACAAGCGATTTATTATCTTAGCCGAATGATGGTCGGAGCAGAACACAGGTATACTCCTATAGAAAAGGAATATCTGGCCTTGGTTTTTGCTGTCCAAAAGATAAGACATTATGTGAAAGGACAGACTATCCATGTCATCTCCAGAATAAATCCCATTCGGGTATTGATGAGAAAATCGAACATTCTTAACTCTAGGTTAGCTACTTGGACGATGTTGCTCACTCCTTATGACATGGTTTATACCTCAAAAATCAGTGAAGGGTCAAGCATTAGCTGATTTCTTAGCTGCTCATCCTATACCTGAAACATCAAAGTTATATGAGAACATTCCAGATGAAGTTGTAGATTGCAATATGACTTTGAAAAATGATATTTGGCAATTATATTTTGACGGAGCATCACGGGTTGGACCTAAAGATAATTATCTCTGGGGTAGGAATCGTCTTGGTTTCTCCTGACAAAATGGTCATATACCGTGCCTATTCTCTCAATGCATGCTCCAATAATGTAGCAATAATGCTCTATTGATTGGTCTCCAAGTCACAAAACAATTAAATATTGAATTCCTGGAAGCCTATGGAGACTCTCAGCTGATTGTTAATTAGTTTAGAGGGACCTATGAAGTCAGAAATCCTGATCTCATCCCATCCAAGTAGTAGTCGAATTGGTTCTTTCATTCAAAGGATTCTTCATTGAATTCATACCACGTTCTCAGAATGTGGAGGCTGATGCTCTTGCTAGCCTAGCTGCAGATTTGGCTGTTCTAATCCGAAGATAAATACAATTACTTTGTTGGACCAAGATTTATTCTGTGTCAAGAATAATTTGTGTATTGAACAGAGTTATACTACAGAATCAAGCTCTCAGCAAAGGGATTGGAGAACTCCATTTATTGATTATGCAGTTCATGGGATTTTACCTGAAGATCCAAAAGAAGCTGCATCAATTAAAAGACGATCATTTCGATTCTATTATGATTCATCTTTACATATGTTATATCGTCGCTCATATGATGGACTCTTGCTGCGTTGTCTCTCAGAAAGTGAAGCTAAACTGATACTCCGTGAGGCTCATGATGGCGTCTGTGGTGCTCATCAACCGGGTCCAAAATTACAGGACCGTATTCGAAGAATGGGGTATTATTGGCCTTCCATGATAGCAGATGCTGTGGATTACGCCAGAAGGTGTAAAGCATGTCAGATTCATGCCGATTTTATTCACCAACCTTCTGAATTTCTACATCCTACAGCAGCTTCTTGGCCCTTCGAAGCTTGGGGTATGGATGTCATTGGTCCTATTAACCCTTCTTCTGTTAAGGGCATCGGTTCATATTAGCTATAACCGATTACTTTTTTAAGTGGACAGAAGCAGTCCCCCTTGCTGAAGTGACGACATCTAATGTGATCAGCTTCATCAAACATCATGTCATTTATCGCTTCGGATTCCTCGACGAATAATTCATGACAATGGTCCACAATTTTCTAGTCAGGCATTTTATCGGTTATGTGATAAGAATCAAATTCAAAATTTGGCTTCTACGGCTTATAATCCAGCTGCTAATGGTTTAGTCGAAGCCTTCAATAAGACTATCATTAAACTTCTCAAAAAGTTTGTCTTTTCTAATAAACGTGATTGGAATGAGAAACTTGAAGAATGTTTATGGGCTTATCGAACAACAGTCCGGACTCCTACTGGTTTTACACCATTTTCATTAGTTTATGGATGTGAGGCTGTTCTTCCCTTGGAAATCCAGATTCTATCTCTTCGAATAGCTATTGCTAATGAGCTAACTATAGAGAACAATGATCGCTTACGACTCCAAGAAATTGAAGGATTGGACGAGAAGCATCTTCAAGTACAACAGCATATTGAACTATATCAAGCCCGTATATCTCAAACTTTCAATCGTAATTTAAAGAGGGTATTCAAGATTGGCGAGTTGGTATTAGCCGTTCGAAGACCGATGATTATGACTCACAAAAGCAAAGGGAAATTCCAAGCGAAATGGGAAGGTCCTTATGTAATTGAGATCGTGTTTTCTAATGGCGCCTATCGGTTATCAACCCAATGGATATCTACTCATGCCGATCAATGGAAAATTTCTTAAGAAGTACTATGTATATAAAAAAAGACAGAATGAAAATAAAATTTCTTTTATTTATTATTTTTGTTTTGAATAAAGGATTAAGGACGATGACCACTGCCTTCCTCATTAAACATAGTCAGCCAATGCTTCGAAGGCATCGTTGCCTGAGTTCATAAAAAACTTGCAGGCAGCCATCCTCAGCGCTTCTTCTTCAGGGGTTTTCCCTGGCTCTACTAAGAAAGCAAGGATGTCTTGTGGTGGCTTGAGAGTAGAAGAGCTTTCGCCTACTTCGGTTGGGCCTGTCACAATTGGCTCAACAGGGCACGTCTCAATGATGTTCTCAACTTTCTTGGAGATTTCATTCTTTTGCTGCATATCCTTGGAAGACATTTCCAATAGAGGAGTGGAAATAAGAATGAAAAGTTACAAAGATTTCTTACCTATTTAATAGGAGAGATCTATTAATGAATTGGTCTTTGAAATTGAAAATAACCTTTCATTCCCGAAAAGGCCTGTCCGTTCAGTACATCAGATTCATTCATTTACTTATGGAATTGAATTGTTCTTTCTTTTCCCGAAGTTATGTCGTTCATTCATATTGGCATATATCCTCATGGACATCTGTCCTCTTAATCTCCAGCTACCAATGGTTTGGTTAAGCTGATTACTCATCTCTCTTGAGAGAAATTTTGATCTTCTAAAATTGATTTATTATTTATCACGTTCTTATAACCTCTGAATAAATATTAAATCTGCTTGCTTTTCTTATCTATCAAATCCATTTGACCTCTGCATAGATATTAATCTACTTTTTCTTTGAGTTCTTACATGCTATCATGTCCATAATACCTCTGATAGTATTGTATACTCTAAACAGAAAAAGACTTTATTATCTATCATGTCCATATTACTTCTGGATAGATACAAATCATTGAGCATAGAAGATTCATTTCCATTCTCATTTATCATAAAAGTCTATTACATTTCTTAGACTTTCTTACAAATCATAATGGAAATCTATTACATTTTGGATTTTCATTCTATACAACAACGATGACCTAATCGAGATCTATTTCTTCTTTGGATCTTTTCATCGGATTCGTTGTTGGTGTCAATTCCTTACTGTCTGAGCCTCAATGGCGACCAGAACAGTAGGAATCAAACTCTGGTCTTCTCTCTCAGACGAGAGGAGAATCCCAGAGTATGGCAGCCCGAAGATGTGTTGCTGCCAATACAATTGGTGGAGAAGTGGCGGCCTTTCAGAGGAGATAGGAATGTATCCAGTATTGGGATACAATTCCTAGTCCTGCCGTGAAAGGAACTCTACTACCCAATTTCTCGGGATAGAGTTGACTCCACCATCCAACTTTTGTATAAAGGCTCTTCCACCATCTGAGGAAGACCCTTTTATCCCACGAAAAGTTCTGAGTTGTTTGATTTACGCGTCAAAAGCGTATGAGCTCGCTGATGCTGATGTCAGAAGAATACTCCTCACAGCGTCAAAGTCGCCAATACCGGTTTTGGAAAAGTTCTTCAGCCAAGATTCTACAGAAAACAACAGAGGAAAATTTTCATCAGCCACTTACTGATCAATTAAAGACTGATGCTCGTGCACCATATTCAATAAGGCTTTTACGCCCGTGCATCTTACCTATAAGATTCTACGTCTGTCAAGGATTTACACTCATGGGCATCTGTTTTCGACAAAAAAGTTCAAAGGCAGACGATTGTTTTACGAATTAAACTTACCATTGAGGTCAGATGATTCGGCTCTGAGAATTGTTGAATCAACGTCTGTCGACCGGGCGTACAGACAGAGCATCGGAAAGCATCATCATTTGCTAGAAGCTATCTTCGAAAGAATGAGAATGAGAATGTATAAAACATTCTTTAACTCAGCTATTTATCAGGGTTGAGGAAACGGTTGGCATGAGTCTATTTCGGGAAATCCTACTAAAAAGGCGCTCGTGACCACAAGGTAGATGCCACGTGTTGTTTTGTTTCTCTTGAGAATAAACAACCATAAATGCAGTTAAAGAAGTGTTGAACGATTCTATGTACCAACAGATGAGATCCATATCAAGATTTTATTTAAAAAGGGGGGAGTGGACCCCTACAGATAAAAGAGTCGCAATACATAGACGACACTTCTACATAAAACATTATTTTTTCTCTCCTTCGTTGGGCTGACGAAGGGAGGCATCTAAGTCGTGCATGTTACGAATCCCGGAGCGACGCATCAGATTAAGAAACGCTTCTGTATCTCCTGATCCCTCATACGCAGTTGAGGGACACCATCGATACGACTAAAGACTGCTGGAGTCACTCCGAAGCACTCTATAAAGTTGCGTGCCCGCTCAAAATCAATCCTGGAGCTCGGAGCCTCTTTGTTGTTAATCTCTTTCTTTGGTGCCATGACAATATGAGGATGAATAGCAAGGATGAAGAATTTCTCCTTATTTATACAATCAAATCGAATTTTCATATTCCTTATGGGAAATTGCTCATTATTAATGCAAGCTCGGGAAGATGAAGAAGCATTCAAAAGTTTCGAGAAGAAAATTCATTATGACGGTTAAGTATTGACCGGCACCATTTCTTGATTTTTACGCCGACTGTTGGATATCTCCACTTTTACGCGGATGACTGTTGAATACCCCGAATTTTATGCTGACTGGTCAAATCTCAACTTTTACGCTTTTATGCAAAGTGTTTCAAATTTTGAAGATATTTGAAAACTTTGAAGGGGGTCTTGTAGGAGCGTAAAAAGTGATTCATAAAGAATGAGTCAAAGAGATGGATCATTCCATTCAAATTGATCCACTTTACGCCAAAGAGAGGCTAATCATTTTACGCCCGGGTCAAAGTTGATGGTTTTATGCCTAAGACAGGCTAGCCACTTTTACGCTGGACAAAGCTGTCAAGTCTTGCATTTAATGCAAAGTCTGACATGAAGATTTAATGATGACATATATCACAGAATTCGAAGGAATTTGTTTTACACAGAGACCAATTTTTCGTTTAGTATGTGGACTGAGCTATTTTTACGCTCATAATATGGCTTCTTTTACGCACGGAGACTATACGAGTTTTTACGCTCAAAAGTTGACGTGTGCATAAGGTTTATTTGGGCTACTTTTACGCTCAAGGTTATTTAACAACCACTTTACGCGAGAAGTCCATGTCAGAGCTATTTACGCCTAGTCTACTACTTTACGCTCAGGGTATATTTGGGTTATTTTTACGCCCTATTCTTCTTCACCAATTCAGAACGTGGTTTGCCTACATGGCTTTCATACCACATCTCGAAGAACGTGTGTACGTGCATCCTATTCTTACTGAAATGATGGGACATGTGTCAATATATGCAGAGGATGACTCCAATCATGGGTGGCAGTTGTTAGCATAAAGACAGAACTTTTGCTGAGTTTTTACGCACAAGAAGCCAAGTCTATAAATAGACCAATTTTTCTCATATAACGGGGACAGAGAGAAAGGGAGAATACATAGAGATCAGAGCCTAGAGACTTTAATTTTTTGGGGCATTCTTCTTCAACTTTTCTTCCAGAACAGAGTGAAGCAATGCAGGAAAGCATTCGGCCTCGCCATCAGTGCCCAAGTGCGTCGATACCTTTCTGGTGACTTAGTTCTTCCAATTGTTCATCTTCTAGCAGTGATCTTTATCATTATCGTATGGTCCAAGGAACAAAGTGATCATTTACAGATCAGACTTCCATAGCAATACTTTCCAGAAATCAAATTTGTACTTCTTGTACTTTTTCTCGTTTTATTTTCAAAATCCGATTTCCAGGCATTTGTTAAGTAAAACAGTTGTATATAGTCATTCAATTCATGGGTAAAGGCTGAGAAGAAAATGCATATTTCAGCACTTGTAAATGTCATCCGATGAAGATGATCTCAGATCGCCACAAGGATGCAAGTGATTTCAATAACATATTGACTCTATACGTCGAGAATATGCTGAAGCAGCTTACAGATGATGGCATTCTTATCGGGTATATCTGTCTGGTGATTTCGAGTTTGAGGTGATGGCAGAAACTTCCTCCCACTTGGTGAATCTTCTTGATTGTCATTGTAGTTTCGTAGATGGAAGGTATATGGATTCCCATGCAGCCATGTAACCAATGCATCAGATTTGGTTCAGGCAAATCCATCTACGATTTGTGGAGCAGTATTGGACATCAGATTTCTACCAGAAGCTATATTCATGTGCTATTTGTCCAGTTCCAGATTCTGTAAAATAGTGTTGAAATAATTCAACTGATTTTGCCTACCCCCTGTTCCAAAACGGAGTCCCGGCCGACCAAAGGTGGACCGTTATAAGAGCAATTATGAAAACAAGGAAAAGAGAAGAGGAAGGTTAGGTGCCATAATTGTCTTGAATTAGGTAATCACAATCGTAGCACTTTCCCTCTCCCCCACGTGCTTCTATGGTGGTCGAGGAGCAGCGCCCCCTCGTTAATACATATACATATATTTCTCCTTTTATATAACTATTTTTTTCATATATTTCTTACAATTTTGATATCAATGGTGCTATTTTGAAGTCTGTTATATCTAATGTTTCACAGTTTTTGAATGTATAATGACCATTCTTCGTCATTTTTAGACGGAGAATGCCATTCTCCGTTTTAAATTACACAGAGAATAACTTCTCATTCGTTCTAACAATGAGAATGTCATTCTCATTCGTTCTAACAATGAGAATGTCATACTCCGTGTAATTTGAAACGAAGAATGGCATTCTCCGTTTTAAATTACATGGAGAATGAACATTTCCATTCATTTTAACACTTAGAATGCCATTATCCGTGCTAGATTAACACGTAGAATGAGATTATCCGTTTTAAATTGCACGGAGAATAGACTTCTCATTCGTTTTAACACAAAGAAATCCATTCTTCGTGTAATTCAGGACGAGAATGAATTCTCCGTTTCGAGTAAAACGGAGAATGGAATTCTTATTCTTTTAACACTGGGAAATCCATTCTCCATTTTTAACTTACATGGAGAATGAACATTCTCATCGTTATAACACTGTAAATGCCATTCTCCGTTTAATTCAACACGGAGAATGACATTCTCCGTGTTGAATTAAACGGAGAATGATATATCATTTTAATTAAAACAAAAAAGTCATATTATCATGTGTACTTTAATTTAACACGGAGAATGAACATTCTCATTTGTACTGTGAATGTCATATTCTCCGTGATTTATTATAGAATGTACCGCAGATGTTACAAAGTATAACAACAGAGAAAAATGAAATTGAAACAAAAATTATAGAAAGAAGTTCTTTTATTAATGTAAAACCCCTAAATTTCTACTATAGTTTTTTTATTTATTTATAAATTTGCTAATTATTTTAAATTTATTACGTACAAGTTCGCGTACTCGTAATGTACGGCACGCACTAAGTTTTGTATTTGCTCGTCGAGTGCGAATATGTGCGAGGTACATACATTTGAAAATATTTTTTTTAGCTTTCAATAATATATAAAATAATATATGTTGCTTAAAAATTTTAAAAAGGGCACCAAATAGAGTTTTTCAAATTCAATATACTTTCATATTCGTGAAGGATATTTATTTATTATACAAATATAAATGGGGCTTTGAAAACTATGTTTTGAGGCAAATATTCTTTTGCATATGTAGTACATGAATTTAAAGTTATTTTTGAAATTATTAATATTATTATTTTTTATTTGGAAAAGTTATTTTAAATTTGTTTATTATGAATAATCGTATTTGCTTTTATCAAATTTTTTATGAGTTTCGAATTTAATAGAAATATTTATCTAGTTTTAAATATATTGGAAAGATATTCCTTTTGATTCAATAGGATTTATTAAATGATAGTATTATCTATTGGGGATTTAAACATCCCAATCCTTATCCCAATGGGTAGTTTCCACATCCTATATATATAGGCAGGTACTCCTCCATAAATTTGACCAAACCAATATTCCACACAAAGTGCAGTGCCTCGTGTCCGTGCCCGTGCCCAGAATTCTTATTCCATTATCTACAAATACATTTTCCCCTCTGTTCGACAACACCGACACCAAAAACCTAAGCCTAATTTTCCCTCCTTGTCATCACAGCCTCCGCCCCTCTTCCGTCCGATCACCCGCCGAGCCCGGTGACCCTAACCCTCTCATCACCGTCCACAACCACACTGTTGCCATCGTCATCATCCCCTTCGCCTCCTTCAACCCGATCACCACAACCTCGCCTCTGCTTCCTCTGCCATCAACCACAATCATCTCCCCACCGACGTCATCTCACCAACATCTCCCGACCCCCTGACAACCACGCCTTCACGCCATCATGCCCGATCCACCTCGCCATAAGCCACAAGTAACTACTCGCTGCAGCACAACCGCGAGTCCATCGTAGCCGCGACCATCGCTACCATATCGTCGCCATGGCAATGCCACCCCCGCACACCACCCCCGTCGGCCCCCTCCAACAAAGAAAGGAATAAAGAAAAAACCCTAACCTGATTGTGGATTCCGCCGCCTCGCGCGATCGAAGCGCCGCCCCGTTCCGGAGGGCATTTCCATCCGCCCCTCGGCCCCGAGCACGGCCACGCAGACCACCGCCTGCGTTTCCGTCGACCCCTCTCCTCCTCCGCCTCGGTTGAATCCCCGCCGCCTCATAAAACCCCCTCGCGCCTTCATCCTCCGACCGCCGGCCGCGTGTACACCCTCCACCGCGCTAAGCTCTCCCCACATCCCCACACTCCTCTACCGTGGCCTTTCCCGTGCCGCCATGGGCCTCGCGGAGCATACTCCGCCGAAAACCCCCTTTCCTCCCCGCCTTTTCCCATACGGATCCCCCGCCGCCGCTGTCTGCTGGCGAGCAGCCGCCGCCGCGGAGCTGCGTCACCCCAGATCGTGCCTCCTCCGCCTCGCGTGCCCCCGCGCCGACGATCGCCGGTAACCTCCGTTCCCCTTTCTCTTTCCTCTCCTCACTCTCTCAATTTTTTCCCTTCCCAACTGTCTCTCTCTCACTGTACGAAGTAGTAGGAAGAGAACAGTGTAAAAAGGGTTCATATTAATATATAATTTTATTTATTATCATTATTATTTCTATTTATCATTATATTATTTTTTTAATACCGTTTATTATATATTATTATTATTATTATTATTATTATATTATTATTATTATTATTATTACCTTTGTTTATGGTTATATTATTGGAACTATTATAATTATTATCAAAGATTTATTAGTATATTTTTATTTTGTGGATAGATATATATAATATATATTATACAATAATTGCTAGTTTTTCCAAATACTTATTTAATTCACCATAGTGATTTCTATCATTAAAATTTTAGTTGCCCTAAATGATTTTCCTAATTTTTTCTCCTAAATATTTTTCGCTAACAAGATGTAGTTATCTATCTCAAATTTATTTTACAAACTTAGAATTTGGCCTAAAACGATTTCCAATACTTCAAATATTTTTTACATACTTGTTTTTCTATCTATAAATTATTTTGATTAAAATAGAATTTTGCCAAAAACGATTTTTTTTTAGTTTTTGATTTTTTTAAAAGTATTTTTAAACTTATTCTAGTTTCAAATAAATATATATGTTTCTAAAGATAGAGTACAAATATTTTTTTGTGAATACTCTTTGATTATCAAAGTTGATTGTGATTAATCATGACTGATCATATTCTATTATCTCGTGACTTCGAACCTCTACCATGCTAATGAACTAGAATGGGACATGTCGGAACATCAACCAACCATACCAGGCGACCCCCAGCAAGACACCTTGCCTTTACTGTTTAATTTCTTGCTCAATATCATGCATGTTTTTTTTCTTTTCTTTGTGTTGTTCTTTTCAAAACTATATATATAGATACAAATTATAATTTATGCAACTGACTTAGAGTTAAGGACCACCGTATGTTAGTACATCTCATAAACTTGTCACGATTGTATCACAGTTGTTGTGGAGTTATGATATCATGTAGTGGTCACTTGCGTGTTGGCTGATCACCCGTGCGCATACGTAGGAATAACTGTCAATAGATGCATGATTAGAAAGACTTGACAGTTATCTCTATTAAAACAGTGTGGTGAAAACGACACGTGTTTGTGTGTCCATGGTTACGACACACCTATAGTAATCCTTGGGGGGAGGGGACAGCTACTAGCGTAGGGGCTACTTTTATTTTACAACACATTTGGGGAGATAGTGTCCCCGGATGAGCGCTACGTGTTACCCCCCGGCCGATAGTTCTCGATGAGCGCTACTTGTTGGCCACTCTTTTATTACTTGCTTGAGACGCCCCTGCGTAGAACGTTGTCCCTAAATTGCAATCCACGTAGAATGGTTAGAATCTTTACCCATGTATACTTTTCTGTTGAGCTTTATTTATTCAGTTTATTGGCATGATATTATGTGTCTTGTTACGTCCCTCTGAGGACCTGGTTTATCTCGCAGGTTGTGTTTTTCGTGATTTCTTGCAGTGCTCTAGCTAAGGCCATTCTTCCCTCGGATGATGCTCTTGGACTCGTCACTTGCTCTCGCTTGCTAATTCTTTCTTTGTATATTTTTTCATGTTTAATTTGGTTGGTAGTGGACTTTATCTCCGCCCACTATTGTGTACTTGACAAACTCAAAGTTGCTTTATATAATTATTTATCTTTGTGAATGAGATTTAGTGTCTTGGCTTTCTACATTACAGCTTATGTATACATCGAGCCGTTATTTACTCGTATGTAACAGCTGGCAGATACTATCTAGTCCCAAGTATTTTGGTACTGGGGCTTACAATTAATATGTGTTCAAAGATCTATTACAGATTCCGAAAGACTCATACTGTTTTTCTACAAAGGATCTATTACAAAGACTCATATTGTTTTTAAAGAAAGCATCTATTACAATTCAGAAAGGCCTAAAGAAGCATACAAGCGGTTTATCTTCACAGAAGTACAACCCTTATTCATCTTGGTGCACATACGAGAGGGTTTATCTTCACAGAAGAAAGCATCGAAGCGTATTCCTCCTTTCCTGTATCCGCAATCCCGAATGCCTGAATGAGCAGGACAAAGCACAACCTGTGGCTCTTCCGGCATAACGGTGGCTCTGCCAAGGGAATACTAGATCGTTTCTGAGAAGGGCATAGCATGACACCCCAACTTTTTGACAAAGCACAAGGACTGCCAAGATGTTGTTCAGGTTCGAACAAGTCTTCCAATGCATCTCGAGATTCCTACTACGTGTTCTTCTACAACGACATAACTACTTTGAACGAAGAGATCCACAACCAACAGCCAACTGATGCCAGGCCATTCTTCTCTCAAAACTAAGTCAGGGCCGTGCATAATGAAAATGCTATAAAGATGATTGAGTTTGCTCCTCAAGAAAGCCCTTTATATAGGACATACTGTCCAATAAATGCAGATGAACCAAATAGTCAGCATAATGAATCTCATTTAGTAGGTTCATTCTACAAACTACTCAACTTTCCACCCCCCCAATAAAGAAGGTGGCATTTAATAGTTGTTACAAGAGGATGCCATTTCACAAACTCCTCATTTATAGGTCCGTTGCATGTAATTTAAAACGACAATGGTCTATCATGCATGGAATGAACATTCTCCGTATTAAATGATACGGAGAATGACGTTCTCCGTGGTAAATAACACGAAGAATGACCATCCTCAGTATTTTAAAACTAAAATAACCATTCTCCGTTTAGAAACATGGAGAATGGCATTCTCCGTCTTACTTAACACGGAGAATGAATTCTTCGTGTTAAGTATGTCAGAAAATGCCATTCTCCGTGTTTTTAACGTGGAGAATGTTCATCCTTATGCATTTTAACATGGAGAATGACCAACCTCCGTGTTATTTAACACGGAGATTGATATTCTCTGTTTTATTTAACACGGAGAATGGTCATTCTCATGCGTTTTAAAACTGGAATGACCATTCTCCGTGTTATTTAGCACGAAGAATATTCATTCTCCTATTACAACAGAGAAAGAACTTCTCCGTGTTCATTAACACGGAGAATGGCCATTCTCCCTGTATTTTAACACGAAGAATGGCATTCTTCGTTTTAAATTACACGGAGAATGGCATAGAATGGTCATTCCTCATTGTGTACTTGACACAGAATGGTCATTCAAAATGATATATATATAGAACAATGTAATACAAGACAGCAGATGTAACAAAAGGATGCAGACACAGAAGAATATAACTGTATTTTCATATATACAGAACAATGTAATATAAGACAGAGCAGATGTAACAAAACGACACAGACACAGAAGAATATAACTGCATTTTCATATATGCAGAACAATGTAAATAAAGTTCTTTCTTAGTACATTGTCATTTTCATAATGTGTTTATGATCTAATTTGGACTTTTAAGCAACCTCTTAAGCCATTGCAACCTAACTTTTGTAATCCTATTGTGAATGTCATCGTCATTTCCTCTTGCTGGTATTGTGAAGGATAAATCATCAGCACTTCATAAAATATGCTGTATACAAGAGGCAGTTGGGTGCTTTTTGTTGTGGGCAGTTTGAACGAAACTTCTGTGCTTTCATACTCCATCGTCGTTTTGCATTTTTGCCTCATCATCTCAATTTTTCTCCTTATGATAGGCTCCAAGACCTCCCTCATATATTCTGTATCTGCCTTGCCCGATTCGTACGTGTTTTGCACCAAGGAATTGTAGTGTGTCCACTCGTACGAGCTGAAGTTGAATGTCAGGAGCGTATAGTATTTTTTCCTTTATTAAAGACATGCATGAATAGCCACTCTATGTCGTCCTGTAAACCCATGATTGTTACGACCCGCTCCCGAGTAATCGAACATGAGTCAGACACGCCCAGCCTTCGTCGTTAGACACGACGAAGTAAGCTGTACCAAGCTAGGGAAAACTAACCAGATAAACATGAAAGTATAGAATCAAAGCATCTAAAAACGTATCCCAGAATGATCACCATAATCCACAAATCCAGATATCATAATGTACCAGAATCAACGGAATGAAAAGTGCTATGAACTCTAAAGTCAATATCTCAAGTAAAGCTAAGTAATCTAAACCTGAAGCCTCAAGCTAAGTCTCATCCTGCTCAGCTAAATCCTGGGCTCTGGCCCATAGAGTAGAACATGTCCTGCAAGCATACCTGCAACATATCCTATTCAGAAGTGGAGCAAGTACAATTCTAGGTAATGAACAAGACATCATGATATGAAAGTACAAGGGAACATAAAAGTACTGGTAAGAACATGGTGATAAGTATATGAAGAAACATGTGTAAAGTACATGAAAGAACATGGTATATAAGACACACGAAAGTAATGATATGTAAGCACATGAAAGAACATGGTATCATAGAATCACAGGAAGTAAGTACAAGGTATATCTCCTGCATGTGTACTATATTTGAAATATAACTAAGTATGTGACCGGCTAGGGTAAGCACATGAAATCACATGAATGGTATGGCTTAGGACCCGCGTGCACGATGCGGGGTCTAAGCTAAACACACCTGAGTTGTTTCTTGGGTTTGGTCACATAAATAGTATATTTTCCCCCCTAGGTACAAGTAATAAGAACAAGGAACATGAGCACCAGAAAGTACATGACGTTTGTAATGTGTCAATCAAGAAAGCACATGATATAATGAAATGCACATGACCATAGAATGTACTTGCCTTGCTCCAGGAAGTACGGGTGAAGATCGGGACTAGTTGTCCTCCTGGTTAATAAATACAAGTTGATTAATATACAACTAATTCTAATTGGTTTATCAAAAGATTCTAATCACGATTAATTTCTAATATAAACCTTAGTTTCTAGGGTTTACCATAGAGTATCAATATTACTAACTATATTCTAGACTAGCAAGAACTTTAAATAATAATAAATACATGATTTTGCTATGAGACAAGTGTTCAAAAAGTAAACTTAAACATATAGAGGTTTCTTAAATTTAGTCAAGACCATGCCTATATAAACTCAAGCTAATGGGAACTCAAATCCTAATCTATATGAATTTAGATTAGCCATTCTATCCAATAGTGAATACAATCTCAGTTACACTGCAATACCTTAGGTTAACCTTGAACTTTATTCCAGGTTCAATCTTGGACTTCATTCCAGGTTTATATGAGATATAATCTCAATCAAATGAGACTCTAATCCCAGGTTCAATCACTACTAGACACCAAGTCAAATAATGGTTTCAGAAATTTAAGTATTCACTAACTTCTAAGTGCAAACTAACTTGGCAGATGTAAACAGTGATTCAAAAGGATAGTCTTCCAGTCACAATGCATATGGTTGAGAATAAACCTAATTTCCACATCAGGAACAATAAACCATTGCCTATTGGGTTTTAGGTTCTCAATTCATAGTAGATTTCTTCCCAGGCTAACTGAGATTCATCTCAGGTTTCAACTGAGATGCATCACAGTTAAACTTGAGTTTCTCTCTCAGTTTTCACTGAGCCATACCACAGATTCTCCTGAGATTTCTTCCAGGTTCCAAAAATCAGTACCTGAGTAATTCTCAGGTTTCAACTGAGATGGATTCTCAGATTTAGATCTGAAAGTTCAGGTTAACTCTTGAATACATACACAAGGTTTAAGGAATGTACAACTGAACTACCATCTACTACTCAACTTGCTAACTGTTAAAAAAAGAAAAAACAGTCTAACATAACATAAAGAGTCTACTGGACATGGGGACTGATCCAATTGGTTCAGTTATCATTTAACTGTAGTCAAACTAACCACCATATTGCTTATTTAGGACAGGTCTTCATGTTACCACTGAGATTCATTCTCAGATTCACATTGGAACAAGGCAGTGATCAATCCCAAATCGAGAATGAATCTCCCCCACTGCATATGGTTCCAGATATTTAACTAAATGAGAAAACATATAAGTCCAAGTTTACACTCATCTTAATAGGCTAAGCTTCCACCAAGGGTTACCTTCAACTTGAATTTAATACCAATGTACTCAGGTTTCAGTTGAAACTGAACTGAGATTAACAAAATACTAATCCCTCTATACTGTATGGGCATTACTAGTTGAACCAAAGTTCCATCTGATAGTTCCAGCATTCTACAATTGAACCCAAGCTTCACATGAGAATCCCAGGTGACAGTAGGACCAAGTATTCTCATGAAAATCTCAGGCTCAACAATTTCCCAATTGAATTAGCATAAAAAATTTGGTTTCAAAACAGTTCTGATATGGAATCTTAAGTTCAAAAAGCAACCACTGAGATGTTTTACTGAGCTAAGCCAACCATTATATTGGTTTCAAGCTTAGTAAAACTTACACGCCTACTTATTCCAGTTCTTCAGTAAATCGAACCAGTCATATACATCTCAGGTTCCCTCAATCGACTCATTGGCAAAAATTATACAACTATGCAAGAATTTAACTGACATGAAGTCACAATCATTCCATTGAACATCAAAAGGAAACAAAACTCAAATTGCAATCCGAATTTCCAACAGGAAGAAAGATTAAATCCACAGAACTTACTCTCGATAATACGATCACAAAACAAATCGGTTGTCTGGAGAATGATTCCTTACTGATCTGATCAACCAAGAGTTCTAATTAATCTATCATCTCAAGTATTAAAGAAAATCACCAGATCTGAAAAAACTTGGATTGAAACTTACGAATCCTACTGTTCAGAGAAACTAGAACACCCAGTTTGATTTCCCGACCAATTTCCTATACGAAATGGAGAATAACAGAGTAAATCGGTGGAAGGATTCGAGATCTCACAGTAACGAGTGATACGAAATGGAAAATTACCTACAAGCCTCTATCGAGCATCACTCGATCGAGTCAGAGGAGAACAGCTCCGTCCACTCCCTACGAAACCGCTGGAAGAGATGACAGCACCGCAAAGTTGCAGAGCCACCGGAGCTCGTCGCCACTCGTCGCCACCGCCAGAAAATTAGGGTTTGGCTCAGAAAGATTTGGAGACGAGAACAGAAAAAGAATAAAAATGGCTCTATTCTCTCTCTCTCTCTCATCAGATTTTTAAAGAGATGGATGGGAACTTAACAAAAACCCCCTCCACAAATAGCTAATTTGTAAATCACCCTCCCCGCTCAAAATTTTTATAAAACAACCTCCCCGCTTTTCGAATATTACAGAAAGGATAAAATCAGTTAAAACTTTTGGAAAAATAATGAGGGACCACAAGTTGGTTGTAACAACTTTTCAAATTTAAAAAATTGCTCCCAATTTATTTCTCTCTAAAATCAATCACCATAATACTAATTAAAAAAATAAAAATTAACTTTTATTTGAAACCCAAATAAATTAATTGCTATTATAAAATTAATAATTTTTTTCTCTCAAAAATCAGGAAGTGGAGTTACAATGATTAGGTCTTCGACATCTGTTTTGAAAGTTTGAATGGCACCGCCTTTTACATCTTCTTCATGAGCTTGGCGAACGATGGACTGTTTCCCAAAAACAAAGACAAAATATTATTAGTTAGTTTCATCGGTGTACACATGAATATGAGGGATGTTTCAGTTTTGATTCTTACCAATGTGTGGGGCAACATAAATGCAGACCACTTATGTTGCACCTCTTGTGAACTTGATTGTGGTTCACTTTTGATTTTTCTTGTTCTTGTTTCATCTTGCTTATTATTATGTTTAGTATACCAGCCTCCATGTCTTGATTGTTGAATATGTCTTGCATGTCTATTGCTGTCAGGATAATTCCAACTTTATTTTAACTTGCAGCAGAATAATATACAAGATTATTGCACATAAATTTAGTTCAGTTAGATTAAATCAATAGAAATGGACAAAAATAATTGTGAAAAAAGACGAAAGGAATATAGAAGAATACATAACCTGGAGTCATCTTGTTTTTGAATACAAGGCCCTTGTAAAGCTTCTGCAGCTCTTTATCTACCTCATTTCAAAGTCTGAGGTCCTCGCATTCCCTGAGTATTTTGCCTTTATTTACCAGTTATGTAATTCTGGCTTCTTCTTTGGATGCTGAATCATCCTTCTTCTTATTATTTTTTTGCTCTGGGTTTGGGTTGAGATTTTGGCTTTGGATCGTCATTAATCTTCTGCCTTTTTGATGTTTTCTTCCCCAAGGGAGTATAATCATCATTAGTTATTACATCTGATGGTTTTATCCTCCTCTTTTCCCCCCTTCCTAATCCTCTTTAGGTACTTCTGGATCATCAAGTTCATTAGATTGTTTTTGAGGAACTTGTTGAGGCTCTGTAAGCTGCAATGCATCAATTATGGCTTTAAGATCATTGATTTTTTCTTCCTTTTTCATGGCTTCTATACTCAATAATTCAACTTCCCCTTGAAGCTCGTTTTTCTCATCAACGAGCCTTTTATTTGCTTGTCTTAGCTGCTCTGTTATTTGCACAGATATAAAACAACATCAATGAAAGGTACGATGTCAATGAAAAAAATAGAAAAGTAAAGAACATTCTCAGTTTTAACAATGGAAAAGACATTCTCCGTGTCATTAATAAACGGAGAATGACATTCTCCGTGTTATTTAACACGGAGAATGTCATTCTCCGTGTTAATTAAAACGGTGAATGTCATTCTCCGTGTACTAATGACACGGAGAATGTAGAATCTCATGTGTAATTAATACGGAGAATGATCATGCCCATGTGACAATAGGATTTACCATTCTCCGTTTAATCTAACACGGAGAATGAACATTCTCCGTACAACTAACACGGAGAATTGTCATTATCCTACATGTAACAAGGAGAGTGACATTCTCCGTGTAAGTTAACACAGAGAATGGTCATTTTACTGCAATAAAACATGCAGAATTACAAATCACAAGTTTTAAATAATAGAACATTCTTAGTTTTACCTTGTGCTGCATCCTTTTCAATCGCTTCTTTATTCAACAATTTAATCTTTTCTTGAAGCTCTTTTTTCTCATCAGCGAGCCTTTATTTGCTTTTTTCAGATGCTCTGTTATTTGCACTGTTATAAAACAAACATCAATGAAAGGTACGATGTCAATGAAAAAAAAAAGTAAAGAACATTTTCAGTTTTAACAATGGAAAAGACATTCCCCGTGTCATTAATAAACGGAGAATGACATTCTCCGTGTTATTTAACACGGAGAATGTCATTCTCTGTATGACAATGGTATTGACCATTCCTCGTTTAATCTAACACGGAGAATATGATTCTCCGTTTATTTAAACATGAAGAATTGTCATTCTCCTACATGTAACAAGGAAAATGACATTTTTCGTGTAATTTAAAACAGGGAATGACATTCTGTGTGTTTCTAATACACGGAGACTGTCATTCTCCGTGTAAGTTAAAACAGAGAATGACATTCTCTGTGTTAGATTAACACGGAGAATAGTCATTTTACTGCAATAAAATATGGAGAATTACAAATCATAAGTTTTAAATAAGAGAAGATTTTACCTTGTGCAATTATCTCTTTAACTCTGTCATTGAGCTGTGAATTATCATCTAAAAGTTCATGGTTCTGTGTTCTCAAATGTTCCAATTTCTTCACTGAACCCTCCATCGTGTTTTTGATTGCACGTTGATGGACTTCTTGTGCATTTAGCTCTTGAAGCTTTTCTTTGAGTCCACAGTTCTGTGCAAGCAGATCAGAATTCTGTCTTTTTATATCCTCCAATTCATGCATCGAGCTCTCCATATCAGCGTTGACTGCACGGAGTTGTGCCTTAGCTCTTTAATCTTTTCAAGAAGCTTCTCATTATGTGCTAGAATATCAGAATTCTGCCTTCTCAATTCCTCTAATTCCAATGCCAAGCCACCCATCGTGTCGCTGATTTCGACTTATTCGGCAGCAACCTCAGCACCAAGTATCCCTTCTTCCCCTGTCTCTCCCCTCCCCTCTTCTAGAATTTCTTCTTGTAGAGATTGCTCACCTTCCAGGTGTCCTCCTTCTTGCCCAACAGATATGACTTGTGAACTTGATTGTGGTTCACTTCTTGATTTTTCTTGTTTTTATTTTATCTTGCTTATTATTATGTTTATTATACCAGCCTCCATATCTTGATTGTTGAATATGTCTTGCATGTCTATTACTGTCAGGATAATTCCAACTTTATTTTAACTTACAGCAGAATAATATACAAGATTACTGCACATAAATTTAGTTCAGTTAGATTAAATCAATAGAAATGGACAAAAATAATTGTGAAAAAAGACGAAAGAAATATAGAAGAATACATACCCTGGAGTCATCTTGTTTTTGAATACAAGGCCCTTGTAAAGCTTCTGCAGCTCTTTATCTACCTCATTTCAAAGTCTGAGGTCCTCGCATTCCCTGAGTATTTTGCCTTTATTTACCAGTTCTGCAATTCTGGCTTCTTCTTCGGATGCTGAATCATCCTTCTTATTATTATTTTTTGCTCTGGGTTTGGGTTGAGGTTTTGGGTTTGGATCGTCATTAATCTTCTGCCTTTTTGATGTTTTCTTCCCCAAGGGAGTAAAATCATCATTAGTTATTACATTTGATGGTTTTATTGTCACCACCAGTTTTCAGAAATAGGAGTATTTTTATTATTTTACATTTTTAAATATTTTTAAAATTTATTTTATTATTTATGATATTATTTTGGGGTTGAAATTTATTTTATTATTTATGATATTGTTTTGGGGTTATTTGAGTCGGGTTCGAATTTCAACTAAATTCGACTTGAAACGGGGACCCGGGGTAGTTTGACTCTAGTAGGACCCACACACTAGTTAGGCATGGCCCACATGATATTAATTTTAGTCCACATGATAGAAATATTTTAGTTAGAGGTTAGACTAATTATTATGGATAAGGTTAGTGTGATTAGAGACTTTAGAATGACTAATTTAGCCCCAACCAATTAGCCCTTTCCTAATACTCATAGAATAGGTTAGTGGGGGCATTTTGGACCTTACCATAATAGGACAAATAGCCCCATATGGCCAGCCACTTTGGGAGAGGATAGGCTCAAGTTCATTTCATTATTCTCATCCACACTCTCTCTCTTGTTCTTTCCCAAATTCCTAGAGAGCAATCCCTAGCAATTTCTCCACCAAATCCTTCCATTTCGCCACTAAATCTTCTTCTTTCCTTCTCCATTCTAGCCAAGGAGGAAGCTACCCAAGTTTGGGAGGATTCGGAGCTCGTTCGTGTCCTTTTGGAATCTCTACGTGTCGGTGTCGCTCCGGGAAGGTTTTTCTTCGATTCGATCTACCGGGAGGTATAAATCCCTTTTCCTTTTTATTTCCTCATGCATATAGGTCTATTTTGAACCCATAGGAATGACCCCCATGGTTGTATCTCCATTTGTGTCCATTTCGTGTCCATTTGGAGGTCATAGGAGTGTCCTTTGTGTTGTGGTTGTGTCCATGTGGGAAAATCCCAAATTTGGACACACTATGTGTTGTTGTTATGTATGAATGAATTATTACATGTTTAATCTCATATTTTTGTATTGGAGATGTGTTCTATAGTGTCTCATATATATATATATATATATATATATATTAGTGTAGAGAGTGAGTTCTTGATATATTATGTTATATACTTGTGTTCTTTTGTCTCAAACTACCCAAATCCGTCATGATTTTTATCCACGTTTTTAATTTCAGCCCTAACTTAGAAATGTCATAACTTCTAGCTCAAAGCTCGGTTTTAATCTTCCATTTTTTTTAAAAGAAGCGTATTAAAGTTAGCTTTCCAAAAACATATATAAATAGGCCTAATTCTGTATATAACTTTCTGGAGAATTATTTGAGTATCAGCTGTACGAAAGACAAACGCGTTCTCGGTGTTTTCGCGATTTCGGGAGTTTCCAAAAACGAAAATGCGATCCGTTTGAAGTTTCGGAAAGCTAACACATAGATCTATAACATACTTTAATCCTAAATTTTAATTCATACTGAGATGGTACAATATTGATTATTAGTAGGAGTTACTATTCGGCATATGCATTTTGTGCACCCTTGTGTGTAATATAATGTTCTATTTGATTTTAATCCATGTTAATGTATATACATTTTGTAACTAAATAGAGAATACAAGCATGAGTAAGTGGTTAAATAAATGATGTACGAGGTGTAAGTATTCTATCTAATATAAGCATGTATAAGTATGGCTTGTAATGAATATGTAGGTTCCATAGCATGTAATGTATGGTGCATATAGTAGTGCAAGAGAATAAATGAATGATGAATGAATGCAAGCATAAATGTAATATAATAATAGATATAATGTATGCAATATACAAGTTAATGAGATGTAATGTTCTATGTTAACACAAATCCTATATTACCTCATGTACCCCTTACACTATGTAGACACTATCACACTTGACACTTTGTTCACTTACACTTTGACACTCTTTGATATATATACACTATGTATGCCCATTTAACCCTCACTTGCCCCTTTGCCATGTTCACATACACACACATAGCCTCTTAAATAAGTATTTATGAATATAGTTAACTTAGCTATGTATGTATATTATATATATATTAGCATATTGTGTTGTAATATATAAGTTTATATAACCATTTGAAATGCCATGATTATAGACCTAATGTTGAATACCAATATATGCATGTGTATATATGTGTAGACATATATAGTTTAAAGTAATAGATTACCTAGTGTATATCCAATGTGAATTCTTGCCTATTTGAGTATTGAATAATTGCATGCTATATAGAGTTGAGTGTATATTGGCTTGTATAGCCTTGTATTGATGTGTGCTTGCTAGGATAGTCTTGGTTAGGCCTAGTAAGACTTGCTGGATTAGGACATGACCTAGTTTGACCTAGAATAGTCTTGTCAGACCTAGATTAGACTAATTGACTTAGGTTTGACTTTAGGGTTGACCAGAGTTGACCAAGAGTTGACTTCGGTCTAGATTGACCTAGTTTCATGTAGAATGTATTAATTTGCATCATATTATCACTGTAGACTCATAGTGACTTGTACTGTTCTATAGGAGACGGACACCACTCCTCGGACAGTTTATATTCTCTCAGATTCACCGGTTACAGGCGAGTACATTCTCTGATCATTTCATATCTTGTTTAGGATTATATTTCCTGCTTTAGATTACTTTACATGATGCTGACACGTTGGAAACACGGATTAGTACTATATGGATCTTGTTGTGCGATGTTATCCCCTTAGCGGATACATCGGGTATTCGTGTTCGTGTACTTTATCGTGAGCATCGTGTACTCCTTGTATTCGTGACATTCGTGTACAAATCGTGTGAAATCTTGTATATTCATGTATTCACATGATCTCGTGTGCGACTATACTTCGTGTGCAATAACATAACTTAGCTTGATCCTTGTGTATTGATTGGGGCGGGGGAGTAGAAGTGGTTATGTAATCAATCCAGTAGATTACTCGTGTACAACCTTTGTAGATTACTCGTGTACAACATCGTGCCGTTTACATAACCATCTTGTGCTCTGAATCCCTAGTCACTGATAGTTCTCTATATATTGTAGCTATTTACTTACAGTCTCTCTCTTTTTATCATATTATTTCTTCAGATCCTGTATCTTACTCTCTAGCATGTTTATATTTCCTAACCGGTTATGATTTTGTTGAGATGTAATGTGCTCGCTCCTGTCCTGACTGGACCTGTTGATAAATTTTTCAGATAGCCTGGGATTGCCTGCTAGCCTAGAGGAGACACAGTAGAGGTTGTTTAGATAGTTATTTCATTTTGTCTGGAGTTGTATTTATAGATTTAATGTATTTGAGCTTTGAGATATATTTCTGGATTTGTGTATCTTAGACACTTAGATTTCTCTCTGTTGTACCTCTTTTGTATTTCATGTTTTATCTATCCTTATCATGCTCTACCTTAGATGTGATTGAGTCTGTATCTGCTATGTCACCCCCATTCGGGGAGTATAAACTGTTTAGTCTTATACTGTTAGATGCATTGAGACCTAGGACAGCGTTCTACCGCCGACACTGCGGCGTAGGCTGGGCGTTGTTACGTATTCGTACCCTCACGGTGGGTGCGGGTCGTGACACGTTTTTAGTGGTGGCCCATGCAGGTCGAGTTTATGTAGTGGTATTCGAACTAGAGTACCACTACAGCCTGCAGTAGGAATATGATATATTTTGAAGGTACTCAATCACGGTTAGGATTCCTTGAAAGATTCCTGGGACGACCCTTGAGAATCTTATTTTAACTTTGATTTGAAATCTGTTTTTCCCTGATTTGATTTACCTTTACTTTCTGTTATTGAACTTGATTTTGATAGATTATTGTTGAATTTCGAATCTTGATGTTAGTGGTTGAATTTGAGTCTGTATTTTTATGATTTTTGATGAATTATTGTTGAATTTGAATCTTGATGTTAGTTGTTGAATTTGAGTTTGTATTTATATGTATATGTACATTTTTTTGGAATTAAGGTATAACCTGATAACATACTTGATAAGAACAGTGAGAAAGGTAAAAGTCTACTTTATTATGGAATTTAGAATTTATTGCAGTCATATTTGCTAGCATGACAAGGACGTAGAGCCTGATATAGCTATACTTATCTTAGTTATGAAATCTAGATTTTCTTGCAGCCATACCGGGTGGCGTGGTAAGAATTCTAGATAACATGATTATAGGGTGTATGCCTTATTATGGACTCTATCGTTTATTGCAGCTATGCTTATTGGCGTGGCAGAATTCTAACAACATAATTTCAAGAAGACGCATATGATTATCAGATTGTACCTTAAATATTTTTGAACATGTTTTCTCTACTTTTGTTTCAGTCCTTCAAAAAAAAAAGAGAGAATTGTTATTGTTTGTTTTATTTTGTTTCTCATTTATTTAACTTAGGAGTAGCTTTAGCTGTTTTTATAAACTTTGTGTAACTTCTTACTATGAAATTCTTCTTAATACAATGAATCGATGATTTTGCTAGACTTTATCTTGGATTTGAAAATTTAGCTCTGGGTTTCAAAATGGGTTTTTCTTTTAAACAGATAAAAACAGATTTTATCGTTATTTTTTTCTTGCTATTATTCTTGTATTAAATAATAATAATAATACTGTCTTGATTACGTCAATCATCTGTTTGCAACCTTGGTAGGAATTTAATTGTTGGTCTTAACGTAGAATTAAAATTTTATATTGGGACATGAGAATATATATGAATATATATAGTGGACACTTTCCTGACACTTATGCATGCTACACTTGATTTCCACCTATCTGAATACATATTAATATGTAGTTAATGTTTAAATTTTCAAAACCCCAATATTTCCGATTCTCTGCTTTTCCTAGCTTAACTCGTAATTTAAATATAAAATTTTATGATAATAGTTTTATTTATATCACTGCACATGTATGTTATACGTAGGGTTTCAATTCAAATTTTTTTTGGTTGAGTTTTGTGTTTAAATTTGTCAAATCTGAGACTGTGTGCATATTAACCCTTAATATGGGATTTTAAATGTTAGTTCAAATTGATTGTTTTAAATGTAATATTTAGAGCTGTGTACATTGTTGTTGTAGGGATATAAATTTAGGTTCCATATTCTTACATGTTAGGTTGTGATAAACATTGAGTTGGTTTTGATGTGCAAATTCTCCAAAATCCTGAAAACTGAATACATGTTAACATTTTTACATTGATTTCCATGTTTAGTTCAATTTCAGATTTAACATGTAATATTGAACTGTATGCGTAGATAAATGTATTGATAGTATATTAGAGTTTTATTTCTATCATGTTAGGATGTATGGGAGCATTGAGATTATTTGTGATGTTTCAAACTCCTAAATTTTGAAATTGCATTATGTTAATATTGTACTGGTTTAAATGTTAGCTTATTTTCAGATTTTGTATGTAAATGCTGAACTAAAACTGGGTTTAACCTTTCAATACTAAGCTATAACCCTGTACAAGGACACACACACACCCTAACTTAGTATACCCTGTCATGTAACCTAACTCTTCCTCTCTATGTCATGATTATATATCTATATAGATATATATAGAGCTTAGGCATACATGTTATAATGTATATACATACATAACTAAATCTCTACCTCTTTATATATACATATATACATGGTTAGCCATGCATGTTATGAGCAAATGAGTTGTGTATTGTAGATTGTTTAACCAATATGCCATGATTAGTGTAACTTGATAGTTATTATTTGAAACCCAAATCCTCCTATGCACTTTCATGTATATTTCACATACACACACGCCTATTATCTAACCATATGAACATGTCCACATACACCTATACACATACTAACTACATAACTTGTACATAATGCTAGCTTTTTCCTCTCTAACGCTATATATATAAATATATTGTGATTAGATTTCCATGCAATTGGCTTTCATTCTTTAACTTTTGATTTTGATTTTCTTGAATAGTACCCCTTATTAGATAAATGGTAGTTAACTTTATTTTATTTTGATAAGTACCAGTTTTTTATATAGGATGGTAGACTGCCTTACAGTCTTGATGATTGTTATTTCTGTATCTTTTCTAGTTTAGCACCCTAGATTGCTTGTGTATTTTGATACCATATGACCGTTTTGGTTTAGCATGACTAGTATACCTAGATGAGACTTTCACTACCACCGTATGTCATGACCATGTATGTCATCCTTTTAAATCGTATGATTGTTTAAGTTCTGAGACTTTGATTGTGGAGAACATTTTAATTTTGAGGATAAAATTTTTCTAAGGTGGGTAGACTTGTAACACCCAGTTCTCTAAAATGAGGGTAATTTTGAAATTTTGTAATTTTAATCATTTATCGATTTGACATTTAAATCATGATATAATTTTTGGTAATTTTTAAATCATTTTAAAAATATTTAAAATCATGACTTATGATTTTGATGTTTTGCTAGTGAAACCCTAGAGACTGTTTGACCTAGAGCCTAACCATGTGATTAGGATATTTTAATATCATTCTGGCCTAAGGATATTTTGTATTTGACATCTTTGAATTATTTTAATATTTATTGCGTTGGTGATTGTTGATTTTGACCTTTGATAGGTGTGATTTTGTGATGGTTTTGTGTCCGTATCGGACACGTATCAGTTTTTATTTACAAATGTTTGATGTGCCTCAAAGTGATTTTTTTTATTGCTGATTTTTTTTTGAAAGTATTTGAATGAGATTTTTTTCTGCATGTGTTTCCTGTGATTGCTTTGTTTTAATTTCGAGGATGAAATTTTTTTTTAAGGTGGATAGATTTGTCACCCCCAGTTTTCAGAAATAGGGGTATTTTTGTTATTTTACATTTTTGAATATTTTTAAAATTTATTTTATTATTTATGATATTATTTTGGGGTTGAAATTTATTTTATTATTTATGATATTGTTTTGGGGTTATTTGAGTCGGGTTCGAATTTCAACTAAATCCGACTTGAAACGGGGACCCGGGGTAGTTTGACTCTAGTAGGACCCACACACTAGTTAGGCATGGCCCACATGATATTAATTTTAGTCCACATGATAGAAATATTTTAGTTAGAGGTTAGACTAATTATTATGGATAAGGTTAGTGTGATTAGAGACTTTAGAATGACTAATTTAGCCCCAACCAATTAGCACTTTCCTAATACTCATAGAATAGGTTAGTGGGGGCATTTTGGACCTTACCATAATAGGACAAATAGCCCCATATGGCCAGCCACTTTGGGAGAGGATAGGCTCAAGTTTATTTCATTATTCTCATCCACACTCTCTCTCTTGTTCTTTCCCAAATTCCTAGAGAGCAATCCCTAGCAATTTTTCCACCAAATCCTTCCATTTTGCCACCAAATCTTCTTCTTTCCTTCTCCATTCTAGCCAAGGAGGAAGCTATCCAAGTTTGGGAGGATTCGGAGCTCGTTCGTGTCCTTTTGGAATCTCTACGTGTCGGTGTCGCTCCGGGAAAGTTTTTTTTGATTCGATCTACCGGGAGGTATAAATCCCTTCTCCTTTTTATTTCTTCATGCATATAGGTCTATTTTGAACCCATAGGAATGACCCCCATGGTTGTATCTCCATTTGTGTCCATTTCGTGTCCATTTGGAGGTCATAGGAGTGTCCTTTGTGTTGTGGTTGTGTCCATGTGGGAAAACCCCAAATTTGGACACAATATGTGTTGTTGTTATGTATGAATGAATTATTACATGTTTAATCTCATATTTTTGTATTGGAGATGTGTTCTATAGTGTCTCATATATATATATATTAGTGTAGAGAGTGAGTTCTTGATATATTATGTTATATACTTGTGTTCTTTTGTCTCAAACTACCCAAATCCGTCATGATTTTTATCCACGTTTTTAATTTCAGCCATAACTTAGAAATGTCATAACTTCTAGCTCAAAGCTCGGTTTAATCTCCCATTTTTTTTAAAAGAAGAGTATTGAAGTTAGATTCCCAAAAACATATATTAATAGGCCTAATTCTGTCTGTAACTTTCTGGAGAATTATTTGAGTGTCAGCTGTACGAAAGACAAATGCGTTCTCGGTGTTTTCGCGATTCCGGGAGTTTCCGGAAACGAAAACGCGATCCGTTTAAAGTTTCGGAAAGCTAACACATAGATCTATAACATAATCTAATCCTAAATTTTAATTCATACTGAGATGGTACAGTATTGATTATTAGTAGGAGTTACTATTCGGCATATGCATTTTGTGCACCCTTGTGTGTAATATAATATTCTATTTGATTTTAATCCATGTTAATGTATATACATTTTGTAACTAAATAGAGAATACAAGCATGAGTAAGTGGTTAAATAAATGATGTACGAGGTGTAAGTATTCTATCTAATGTAAGCATGTATAAGTATGGCTTGTAATGAATTGTAGGTTCCATAGTATGTAATGTATGGTGCATATAGTAGTGCAAGAGAATAAATGAATGATGAATAAATGCAAGCATGAATATAATGTAATAATATATATAATGTATGCAATATATAAGTTAATGAGATGTAATGTTCTATGTTAACACAAATCCTATATTACCTCATGTACCCCTTACACTATGTAGACACTATCACACTTGACACTTTGTTCACTTACACTTTGACACTCTTTGATATGTATACACTATGTATACCCATTTAACCCTCACTTGCCCCTTTGCCATATTCACATACACACACATAGCCTCTTAAATAAGTATTTATGAATACAGTTAACTTAGCTATGTATGTATATTATATATATATTAGCATATTGTGTCGTAATATATAAGTTTATATAACCATTTGAAATGCCATGATTATAGACCAAATATTGAATACCAATATATGCATGTGTATATATGTGTAGACATATATAGTTTAAAGTAATAGATTACCTAGTGTATATCCAATGTGAATTCTTGCCTATTTGAGTATTGAATAATTGCATGCTATATAGAGTTGAGTGTATGTTGGCTTATATAGCCTTGTATTGATGTGTGCTTGCTAGGATAGTCTTGGTTAGGCCTAGTAAGACTTGCTGGGTTAGGACATGACCTAGTTGACCTAGAATAGTCTTGTCAGACCTAGATTAGACTAATTGACTTAGGTTTGACTTTAGGGTTGACCAGAGTTGACTTCGGTCTAGATTGACCTAGTTTCATGTAGAATGCATTAATTTGCTTCGTATTATCACTGTAGACTCATAGTTACTTGTACTGTTCTATAGGAGACAGACACCACTCCTCGGACAGTCTATATTCTCTCAGATTCACCGGTTACAGGCGATTACATTCTCTGATCATTTCATATCTTGTTTAGGATTATATTTCCTGCTTTAGATTACTTTATATGATGCTGACACGTTGGAAACACGGATTAGTACTATATGGATCTTGTTGTGTGATGTTATCCCCTTAGCGGATACATCGGGTATTCGTGTTCGTGTACTTTATCGTGAGCATCGTGTACTCCTTGTATTTGTGACATTCGTGTACAAATTGTGTGAAATCGTATATATTCATGTATTCACATGATCTCGTGTGCGACTATACTTCATGTGCAATAACATAACTTAAGCTTGATCCTTGTGTATTGATTGGGGCGGGGGAGTAGAAGTGGTTATGTAATCAATCCAGTAGATTACTCGTGTACAACCTTTGTAGATTACTCGTGTACAACATCGTGCCGTTTACATAACCATCTTGTGCTCTGAATCACTAGTCACTGATAGTTCTCTATATATTGTAGCTATTTACTTACAGTCTCTCTCTTTTTTATCATATTATTTCTTCAGATCCTGTATCTTACTCTATAGCATGTTTATATTTCCTAACCGGTTATAATTTTGTTGAGATGTAATGTGCTCGCTCCTGTCATGACTGGACCTGTTGATAAATTTTTCAGATACCCTGGGATTGCCTGCTAGTCTAGAGGAGACACAGTAGAAGTTGTTTAGATAGTTATTTCATTTTGTCTGGAGTTGTATTTATAGATTTAATGTATTTGAGCTTTGAGATATATTTCTGGATTTGTGTATCTTAGACACTTAGATTTCTCTTTGTTGTACCTCTTTTGGATTTCATATTTTATCAATCCTTATCATGCTCTACCTTAGATGTGATTGAGTCTGTATCTGCTATGTCACCCCCATTCGGGGAGTATAAACTGTTTAGTCTTATACTGTTAGATGCATTGAGACCTAGGACAGCGTTCTACCGCCGACGCTGCGGCGTAGGCTGGGCGTTGTTACGTTTTCGTGCCCTAACTCTAGGGTGCGGTTGTGACATTTATCCTCCTCTTTTCCCCCTTCCTAATCCTCTTTTAGGTACTTCTGGATCATCAAGTTCATTAGATTGTTTTTGAGGAACTTGTTGAGGCTCTGTAAGCTGCAATGCATCAATTATGGCTTTAAGATCATTGATTTTTTCATCCTTTTTCATGGCTTCTATACTCAATAATTCAACTTCCCCTTGAAGCTCGTTTTTCTCATCAGCGAGCCTTTTATTTGCTTGTCTCAGCTGCTCTGTTATTTGCACAGATATAAAATAAACATCAATGAAAGGTACGATGTCAATAAAAAAATAGAAAAAGTAAAGAACATTCTCAGTTTTAACAATGGAAAAGACATTCTCTGTGTCATTAATAAACGGAGAATGACATTCTCCGTGTTATTTAACACGGAGAATGACATTCTCCGTGTTAATTAAAACGGAGAATGTCATTCTCCGTGTACTAATGACACGGAGAATGTAGAATCTCATGTGTAATTAATACGGAGAATGATCATGCCCATGTGACAATGGGATTTACCATTCTCCGTTTAATCTAACACGGAGAATGAACATTCTCCATACAACTAAACACGAAGAATTGTCATTATCCTACATGTAACAAGGAGAGTGACATTCTCCGTGTAAGTTAACACGGAGAATGGTCATTTTACTGCAATAAAACATGCATAATTACAAATCACAAGTTTTAAATAATAGAACATTCTTAGTTTTACCTTGTGCTGCATCCTTTTCAATCGCTTCTTTATTCAACAATTTAATCTTTTCTTGAAGCTCTTTTTTCTCATCAGCGAGCCTTTTATTTGCTTTTTAGATGCTCTGTTATTTGTACTGTTATAAAACAAACATCAATGAAAGGTACGATGTCAATGAAAAAAAATAGAAAAAGTAAAGAACATTCTCAGTTTTAACAATAGAAAAGACATTCCCGTGTCATTAATAAACGAAGAATGTGTTATTTAACACGAAGAATGTCATTCTCCGTGTGACAATGGTATTGACCATTCCTCGTTTAATCTAACACGGAGAATGTGATTCTCCGTTTATTTAAACATGAAGAATTGTCATTCTCCTGCATGTAACAAGGAGAATGATATTCTCCGTGTAATTTAAAACAGGGAATGACATTCTGTTGTTTCTAATACACGGAGACTGTCATTCTCCGTGTAAGTTAAAACAGAGAATGACATTCTCTGTGTTAGATTAATACGGAGAATAGTCATTTTACTGTAATAAAATATGGAGAATTACAAATCATAAGTTTTAAATAAGAGAAGATTTTACCTTGTGCAATTATCTCTTTAACTCTGTCATTGAGCTGTGAATTATCATCTAAAAGTTCATGGTTCTGTGATCTCAAATGTTCCAATTGCTTCACTGAACCCTCCATCGTGTTTTTGATTGCACGTTGATGGGCTTCTTGTGCGTTTAGCTCATGAAGCTTTTCCTCGAGTCCACAGTTCTGTGCAAGCAGATCAGAATTCTGTCTTTTATATCCTCCAATTCATGCATCGAGCTCTCCATATCAGCGTTGACTGCACGGAGTTGCCTATAGCTCTTTAATCTTTTCAAGGAGCTTCTCGTTATGTGCCAGAATATCAGAATTCTGCCTTCTCAATTCCTCTAATTCTAATGCCAAGCCACCCATCGTGTCGCTGATTTCGACTTATTCGGTAGCAACCTCAGCACCAGGTATCCCTTCTTCCCCTGTCTCTCCCCTTCCCTCTTGTGGAATTTCTTCTTGTAGAGATTGATCACCTTCCAGGTGTCCTCCTTCTTGTCCAACAGATATGACCACGTTTTTGAATTTGTACGGAGAATTTATTTCCTGGGGGTATTCGATCCGAGGAAGGTTGAGATTCTGTACCCATCCCATGTGAAAAATCTTAGATAATTTGGAATTGGTTCAAACTTCCTTTCTACAAGGGTAGTATGTTCTACAAACCAATATAGGAAGTATATTGTACGACCTTCCATTTTGGAGTAAATATCAGAGTAATCCCCTCCCACACATTTACTTGTGCTCCTCTTTATGCTATCCATAACATATTCCAATATTAACCTTGGCCAGCATATACTATAATAACTTCTATGTTGTCCACCAAGGTGAAGAATTTGTACGGTAAACTTGAACTGCCAGATTTAGTGAAGAATACAGTTTGGCACAAGTGGAAGATCAACAACTTGGCCAAATCATCTGGATTAGCAGTTTTATCTCCACTACAAAGCTGCTCTAATAATTGGAAGAACTTATTTTTCACTTCCTGGTTAGTGACTTTTGCTTGTGTGCCCTTGGAATTAGTCAGCAACCTTGTAAATGCGTTGTACACAGGCTAAAGATCCTGGTGCTAGTGGCTGTTTATGTGTCTCCATTATCAATTTTTTGCAGTTAAAATCAGTCTCGCTTTCTTCCCTAAGCGGTAGACCGAAGATGGTTGCCACATCATCGATGCTTGGCACTATTTGGACAGTGTTGCTCAACTGAAAGTAACCCACACCTTTTTTGTCTTCCCTGTTGGTTCCTATAAAGTTTTCAAGGCCTTCTGTTGCCTTCGCCAATTCTTTTGTCTCAACTCTGCTTTTGTAGAATACCTCAATTAAATTCCAGAAACCGGTATTTATTAAAGATTCAATGACTGACACGGGTAAACAGCTACCATTTATAGTGACAACCTCCATAAGTTCTAGCATTGTTTTGAAAGTAGCATAGAAAACTCTAGAATCCTTATTCCTGATAGTGGTTTTTTTCTACAAAACAGAAAAAAATAAAAACAAAACAAAAAAAATAAATTAGGTTTATGATAACTGTATCCATTGATATAAGAAGAAAATGGTCATTCTCCATTACTTTTAAATGGAGAATGACATTCTACATGTTAATTCAAACGGAGAATGCCAACCTCCATTTGAATTACACGGAGAATGGCCATTCTCCCTGTATTTTAAAGGTAGAATGACATTCTCCGTATTATTTTAAACGGAGAATGACATTCTCCGATTTCATTAAAACGGAGAATGGCATTCTCCGATTTAATTAAAACGGAGAATGACATTCTAAGTGTTAATTCAAACGGAGAACGTCATTCTCCTTGTAAATTTACAGGGAGAATAATATTTTTCGTTAGATTTA